>PVIA01001285.1:0-92693 GCA_004024845.1 Tonatia bakeri
CGGGGAGCAGAGAGGAGAGAGAAGAGGGGAGGGGAGAGGGGGAAGGGGAGGGGAGGAGAGAGGGTAGAGGTAAAGGGGGAAGGGGAGGAAAAGTCGATGACAGGATGAAGTGGAGGGAAGAGAGAAGGGAAGGGGAGGAGACAGTAGGAGAGTGGGGGAGGAGAAGGGGTGGAGGAGAGAGACAAGGGAGCGGGAGGGGAGAGCAGGGGAAGGGGTGGAAAGCAGTCAGAGCTGCGGGCCCGCCCCGCCTGCCGCTGGGATTCTGCGAGTTCGGCCTGGGGGCCGGGGCTAGAGCAAGCGCGCGGGGGCGGCGGGTCCAATGCTGTCCTGCGCGGGCCGGGCGGTGTGGCCGAACCTCGCGTCGGTGTGCAGTGCCCTGGGTCCCCGGGAGATGGCCTCTGTGCTCTCGTCCGCTGCTCCCGCTATTGTCTCCCGCGGGGTTGCCTGACTGCGGGCTGCGCACGCTCCGGGCCGAGAGGACTTTCTTTCCCTGGAGCTGGTCCCGGCGTCCCTTCCTGCTTCCCAGCTGCTCGGGAGCGCTGAGCCGGGAGAGGGGCGGCGCGGAGGGGCTGTGCGCTTCGGGGCCGCCAGCGCGGGTCTGGAGCCGAGGCCGCCGGGAGCTGTGGGGCGAGCTGCTGCCGTCGCGGCAGGTTCTTGGAGGAGATCCGGCGAGGAGCACAGGTAGGACGCACACACGGTTGAGAGCAACCACCCAGGGGGATGGCCCAGCATTGAGGGAGCGGAGGTCAAGGGCTGTCCCTCTAACATGGCAACAGCCGAGGCACAACAATAGCAAGAGCCAAGGGTGCCCGTGCATGCTGAGCCGCAGATGCTGTGGGGGCGACAGCTCCAGTTCGCAGCGCGGAGCAGGTTGCCGGATCACCACCCCCCCCAAGCCCCCCAACCCATCTCCAGCAGTTTTGGGGCATCTGGAGTCCTGGGGCCGCCCTTCCCTACTCCTTTCCCTCTTAAACACACTTCCTGGCTCCCAGCTGTTAGAAGATCTGAACCAACCAATGGTTTGTTTGTTTGTTTATTTAAGAGGAGAAATAAAACGCAAAACCTGCCCTGGCGTGGGGGTAGTGGAGATGGTGCTTTCTCGTGCAGTGGGTAAAAAGTCATCATCTAGCCTGGGGAATATACACATTTTTTAAAAATGCAGACGGATGGTAGACTTGGTTTCTCCCTTATAAGGACACTGCAGCAAAAGGAGAAAGCCTGGGAGAGGGACCCTTCAAGGCCCGAGGTCCCTGCCCTCCGGAGAGGCGCTGCTCTTCTGGCCTGTACTTGTCTCTCATTTTCAGCTTCCCGACAGCAGTGCCTTTGATGCTAGAGAGCCACGCAGCAGCAGGAAGCGCAAGGGAGGCTGGCCAGCTGGGGTGGGTGGGGTGGGGTGGGGTGAGGTATGGTGGGGAGTCCAGGGGCTTAGCAGGGTCTGAGTGGAGGGAAGAGGTTATAAATGTATGAGATTAGTGGGTGCACATACCCTCCTTGGCTGAGGGCTGTGTCGTGTGCAGTGATTCTGCCATTGCTCTTGCTCCATCAGGCCAACCTTCTCTCTCTGCATCTCCACCCCATTTGGGGGTCTTTGTGGCCTCCCTGTCCGTCCTTCTCCAACCAGCCTGGAATGGAATCTATTGTCTCTGTCTGCCCTGATGTTGTTTTTTTTTTTCCCTATTCCACTGGGGAATTTTGTCCCCTAGTCTGGCTGGTCCCAGCATGGCACCAAATTCTTTAGCACACAGCTACTCTTGCTCCCAAAAGTGGGCCAACACTGCCCCTCCTGTCTCTAAACTACCTGACTGGGACATGGCCAAGCAGATGTAAGCAATTTGCACTAAATTCCACCCTGTAGCAGTTGCTGAATGAAAACTTACTCTATTGCCATACTAGACCTTGGAAAGATATTGGAAGAGAAGTGGCCCCAGGGGTAGCAACTCTGATTCCCAAATACTCCCTCCCCAACTCCAGCTGTGGATCCCAGAGCAGAGCAGTTCTGAGGCTTCAGAATTTGCAGCTCCTCCGGAGCCTGGCAGTCCCATGTGGGTTGTGCCCATGGAAAAATTAAGTCGAGGCACATTTTATAGCTCCGCCTGGCAGCCAGCGTCTGAGAAGATGGTGGTTGCCGCTCCTTTGGTCTTTGGGTGAGCCCAAGGTTTCGTTTCCATGGCTCTGAATTTGCTGCTGAGTGTGCATGGGTGTGTGTGCCTGCATCTGATCAAGCTCTCAGCCCTGGCCAGAGGGAGCGTGTCCAATGCCCTCTCCCTGGAAGCACGGATGAGGGAAGCCTCGCTGGCCTTTCCCTGTGATGCTCCTTTGGGGTTGCCCCCTGGCCTGGATGTCCTGTGGTGTTTGCTGTGACCCAGCGGTGCTATAGCTGATCTCCCACACCCTGTGGGCCTTTGGTTTCCTCATCCCACCTGGTGAGTGTCTCATGTCTGTGGTCCTTCAGACTGGGCATCTCTACTTAGGCCAGTAGGGAGAAAACGAAGGGTCTCTGTTCCCTTTGGAGGCTTGTAACTGGCCATATACTTCAGGCTCCTCATGCTCCCAGGATGTGAATTTGGACATGATAATGTGGAGTAGCAGAGCAAACAGTGGGTAGGTTCAGTGTCAAAAGGCCTGGCTGGCTTTGAGTCCTGGCGTGACTTACGTGCTAACTGTGTGAGCATGGACAACTTGTGAACCTATCTCCACCTTGGTTTGCATATCTATAAAGTAGGAAAAAAATAGTGCTCTTGGCTCACGGGATTGTTTTATGGGCGAAATGTACTGCTTACCATGAACTGAATAAAATCACATATGCAAAAGCAGGCACGAAAAAGCATGCACTGTAAACACTACAAATGTTGTTATTCATCCTGAGTTTACCTTGGTAACAAGAGAAGGCAAGCTGGTAGATCTGGGGGGAGGGGTTGGAGGAAAAGAACATGGAACAGAGAATGTTCCGGAACCTTTCCTTTCTGGCCACAGGAAGAGTGATGTGAGAATACTGAGGTATCTCTTCCTTGGGTATTTCTCTTTGAATAGCATTGGCTAGATGGGAACTGGGAGAGAAGAAAAGGTTGCTCAATGATATTTGTAGGGAACTGGGGAGAGACATACACTCCTCAGAGGCTGGCTGCTCTCTGTAGACAGGGTGATGCTAAAGTGGCAAACAATGTAATAGCCAACACCCACGTCAGCCCACTAGTAAACGACAGAGGAGTGGTTTTGAGCAGGCCATCTCACCTTCTGCTTATAACTTTGATGGTACTACCAGGTGGGCACTGGAGCTTTGGGGAGCAGAAGGGGCAGCAGAGTTGCAGAATTCATTCACACTGGATTCCTTGGCTTGAATGCCCATGAGATGTCACCAGACTGGACATACTAGATGATAAACTTCTGAAGGACAGGGGCTCAGCCCCAGCCTGGCACAGCATCTCCTTGGTTTCCAGTTGTTTGAGGGTTGAGGCAATTGTGTGTGAATTCCTTGGGCTCCCGCCTCACTGGCCTTTCTCTGCTTTCTCCGTCATATCTTTGCCTTCAGCTTAAGAAGACTGGGGATAATCAAACAAGTAATTTTGCGACCTCCTGGCAAATTTGGGCCCTGGGGACCCTGGGAGAATCGAGGCAAATCTTTTGTTTTGGTATTTCTATATCTGCTTTATTTTGTATCTGTTTTATAAAACAAGAGACTATTCTTGCATTTCCTATGATCACATAAAGTGTCACAACTGGAAAGGACCTTGGAAATCATCTCCATGAGAAGTCACACGGTTGCTAGCAGTGCTGAGACTTTATGTCTGCCCTGCAGATCATAGGATGAGCAATGGAAGGACCTATCCTTTGGTGCTTTAGAATCGTGCGTGTGTGTCGACCTTCTCAGTGGTCTTATTGTTGGTAAATTCTGTTCTCTCAGAACACTGGTGATGGAATTCACTCCTCCCAAATCTCCTGGTTAAAGAGATTAAAGACAGAGAAGGCATCACTTGTGCTTTGGGACAGAGACCCTCAAGGTTTGGAGAAGAGGAGAGATTTTCAATAGTCCTGGGGCAGAATAGAGAACCTATGACTGAGGAATCTTTAACAATTACTCCTTCCTCTTCCTGAGAACTTCCTGTAGAAAGTCTTACCTGGCAGAGTCCCCATAGTATTTCAAAGAGAAGACAAAGCTCATTTACCTCTTCAGAAACTGCTTTCCTTGCACCTTAACTCTATTTCAATGTTCCTTGGAAACATTGCTCAGCTCCTTACTTTCTGGACCTTTCTTTCTCAACCCCAGCCAACCCCTAGTCATTGCAAGACCAACCTCCTGAGCAGCAGTTTCTTCTCAGCAGTTGCTACTGTTTTGTGCCTTCTTCTAAGTTTCTGGCCCTGTGGGGTAAAGGTTAGAAATCCAGACGTTAGGTTTCGACTTTGTCTCCTCTTTCTACGTCCTCCCCACAGTGGAGGTGGGCACCAGGAGTGTGAGCTGCCCTACAAGGGCTAGCTGCTCATGCCCACGGGAATAAGCTTCTGTGGAGGCATCCTCTCCAGCCAAGTCTTCTTCTCTTTCTAAGTCTGGTTGGTGCTTCTTGGGAGCAAACCAGAAGGCGTAAGGGTGAGGGGAAAGAAGGAAAGCGTCAAGGAGTTTCCACTTTGAGGAGATACTACATTTCCCTTGCCAGGTAGAAGAAATAGATGCGCACTCTTCTTATCACAGGTCACGAACTATCCCTGAACTGAGATAAGCTGTGGAGCCCTTCGACTCCCGAGACCTCTGTTGAGAGCCCCGCTTTTCTGAATGCAGGGCGTCCATCCCATTTCTGACCTAGACTAGGTGCACCGCTGGGTCTGAGGAAGGAGCGGTTGCTTGCAAATTGGGTGTTAGAAGAACCTGAGAGAAGGCAACTGTATTTCCCCCCAAAAAAACATTATAACCAGGGATGTCAGATTTCCAATGTAGACTTCAGGAAGGCAGATTTTTTTTTAATTATGAGAAAAGATACATGCTGTCCCCTGACAAGAGACTTTGAAAGACAGAGTGGTTCCAGGGGGCTGGCAAATTCTCTGAAGTGTGATTCTGACTATGCTGTCACAGATGATTGCACCAAGGAAGGGAGAGAGGAGCTGCTTGAGCAAACATTCGAGAACCGAGAAAGGCAAGAGGATAGCTACTGGCGTTGAGTGTCCACACACCTGTAGCTTTTAAAACATTATCTTCATTTTCCTCTCTTCCCACCCTAGGAGGAAATTGGTGATGATAAAATTTTCTCTTTCCTCCTTTACATTTGGGAGAGGTGAGTTTTATATTAGGTTTATATTCCACCTAAAAAGTAAAAAACATGCCTAAGATCGTACAACAAATTAGAGAAAAGCTGCAGTTTGAATCTAGGCCAGGATTTCCCCTGTGCTGCACAGAAGGGACCTGCCAGAAAGAAGTCGATGAGGCCCAAGTTCTGAATGAGACAGGGCTTCCCCAGGAACCAGGGGGCGACAGCAGGCATTCTTCTGAAAGTCACCTGTGGAAGAAGATATGATCACAAAGGGGTATCAATCTGTCAGGTAATGTTTAAAAAGAGCTCATTCATTCATTCATTCATTCAGCAAATGGGTGTTGAGTACTTACTAAGACCTTTGGGTACTTTCAGTGCCTAGGATAGATAGCCTTCCAGAACGTACTGGTTTTTTGTTTTTTAAGATTTTATTTATTTATTTTTAGAGAGAGGGAAAGGGAAGGAGAAAGAGAGGTAGAGAAACATCTATGTGTGGTTGCCTCTCATGTACTCCCCACTGAGGACCTGGCTTGCAACCCAGGCACGCGCCCAACTGGGAATTGAACTGGTGACCCTTCGGTTCGCAGGCTGGCACTCAGTCCACTGGGCCACACCAGCCAGGGCAGAACTTTTTGTTGAGTGGAGATGCAGACAAGTACATAGCTGTGGCAGGGGTGGGAGAGTGTGGGATGCCTTGACAATCCCTGTGTGGGGAAGTTGGGGTGATCGCACTCCTGGAAGAAATAAAATGTTCGCTGACATCTGAACAGTGCGTGGGAACTGGGTGGGGGATGAAGGGAAAGGTGCAAGAGATGGACTGAAAGTAGTTTAATCTGACCAGAGCCATTGGAGGAGTTTTCATTTCACCTTTGGTTCATTAACTTTTTCTCTCACTAGTTGTGCATCGAATGCACACGAGGTACCCGACGCCCTCCTAAGTGTGCAGCAGTGAAGAAAACAGACTAAATCCCTGTCTTCCCAGTGTCGGTGTTCTGGGAGCACTCAGTTCACTAAGAACGAATTAAATCAATCGTCTGTATTTTACCCGCTAGGAGTTTCTCCCTGTAGATCAGGAAATTACTGGTAGATGTGCCCTGCCTGAACTCGAGGTTGGTTTGAGAAGGACTCTGGTGATAACTGCGGATAACAGAGAGTGGATTCATTAATGGTTGGTTAGTTGTCCCTCCAACAAAAACATCTGCGGCAGTGCCTCTGCTCTTTCGTTCTCAACTTCGTCAATGGAGAGATGGGATGAACTCAGCATAAGGTTAAGAGCATGGCTCTGGGGTCAGATTCCTTGGGTTCAAAATCTGGTTCCTCCACAGACTAGCTGTTTGACCGAGGTAAAGTTACTTAATGTACCCGTGCTTCCGTTTCCTTGTACGGAAGACGGGAGAAATGATAGCACCAGGGGGAGAAAGGCTGTTGTGTGAATGAAACGAGGTCATTCATGAACTGCCTAGAACAGCGCCCCATACACGGCGAGGGCCCAGTAGATGGTGGTGGTTACAGTTACCCCATCACCTTTCAACAGCAGGTTTGTGCTGAACCCTAGGCATACAGACTGGAATTCAACGTGGCCCCTGACCCTGAGGTAACCACGCCATGCTCAGAAAATCCACGTGAGTGAATGAATCTCTCTGAGGCATGGGGTGACCCTATAAGCTCGGAATGAGTCACTTGCCACATGGCTGCGCCAAGTTTGGTGTAATCTTGGGTAGCATTTCATAGAAGTATGGAAGTTTACCAGAGTGCTTACTATTTGGGGGGCCTGTCAACTCTGAGAATCTAATAAATGCTATTGGAGAGGTATCTACCTGGAAAAGTACATTACAACTTGGCCTTCCTCATTCAGCCTCAGAACGAACCTCTGCTCCAGCAACACGAGGGTGTGACTCTCCTCTGGGTTGGTCAGAGCGCCCTCAGAACGCAGTCTTTAACAGCTCTGGAGCTTGTGTAAAATACTGCTCTGAGCAGCGTGGGGAAGACAAGATAAATAAGAGGTTATTTTTATTTATAGGATTGATGGGTTAATGTCTATGAAAGTGCTTTTGGAACTATAAAGTACCTACATGGATGAAAGATATTTTTATTCTGAAGACTAGCAGAGATAATACAGAACAATATGAATTCAGTAGGACGCACTACAATTTTTAAAGATGTTTGGAAGAGAGCAAAGTGGTAGTCAGAGGACTTGAGAGAAGGCTGCAGTATGAGAGCTCGTGTTCCTCAGAGGGCAAGCGGGGCTCCAGAAGACGCTCACAGGAGTGAAAGTCTGCGGGAAAACTTGGGGCCCTGGAGAACGGTTAAGAACCATCAGCGTGTGGGGGGTCTGCAGGGGACGGGGCTGGGGCTCAGTGTAGAGTGTCTTTTTTTTTTTTTAAGTGACTTTAGAGACAGACAGAGGGGGGAAGAGAGAGAAACATCGATTTGTTGTTCCACTTATTTATGCATTCATTGGTTGACTCTAGCATGTGCTGTGACCGGGTACCAATCTGCGATCTTGGCAGATATGGACGATGCTCTAACCAACTGAGCTGCCCAGCCAGGGCATTGTGGGGAGTCGTGAGTATCTGACAAGGAAGGGAGAGGCAGAAAGCCTTTCATCGGAAGAGTGACATGACCAGAGCTGTACTGCAGGATGGCTATGCTGGCAGTGCAAAGCAGGGGAGACAGACTAGGAGGCTATTTAAATCATTCAGGTACCAGAAAGGAATAGTCACTTCCCGGTGCCCAAGAGTTCACTTAATGAATGTAATCAGTAGCTTGGAAAGGAACGGACCAATCTGAGAGAGAACTGAAACAGGAAGGCCGGGGGAGCCCCTTCCCTGGAAGATTCTGAGAATGGGTGGCTCAGTCTGGGGAGAGCACTGGAGTGAGAGTCCGAGACCTGCTTCTAGCCCCACTGTGGCCACTGACTAGCCGTGTGACTCAGACGGTCGTTTCCCTCTCTGGTCATTGGTTCTCTTGTCTGCAAAACTGGATTGGGTTTTTTTTTTTCTTGCTTATTCATTTGTTTTTTGAGCAGCTGGCGAAGGTGAAGAAGTGTTTTGAGGTGTGGGGGGAGAATGCAGAATAATCTTTGGTATCAACTTGAACACTTAGTAAAATGTGATGTGTCTGGGTCTGTGGCAGGGTGGGAAAAATACTGAATTTTGACCTTATGTTTCAGTTTAACTCCTGATCTTGTCATTTACTAGTTGTGTGACCTTGAGCAATTCATTCAAGCCCTTTCCTGTTTTCTAGTTTCCTCATTCATAAAGTAAGGGTAATAATATCCACACTTAAGATTGTTGTGAGGATTGAACAAGACAATATCTGGCACAACATACCAGAGGCAAACAATAGATCTGTTTCCTTCCTTCTATTCCTGTGATGCTCATATTCGCTTAGCCTTCCTCTCTGCTCACTCCTCTCCCTCCCATCTAAACACTCCAGTCACAACCATGGGCACAGCCCTGGAGGTACCGATTTGACAGACTTCGAAATGGTGACTATGTTACTGGTAACGGGATTCCAGCAAGCCGCCTGTGGATTGTCAGCTCCCATAGGCCTGCACATGCAGTCATACCCTGGCTACGTGTCCAGCTGCCAAGCATGTCAGCTACTGCCTGCTGAATGGCTTCTGGCTGTCGCCATCCCAGTAGGCACTGAGAGAGGGTCACAGTGAGTGATGGCCCCATGAGGATGGGGCTGGGGGACTGTGAGTGTGCAGCACTGTGCTGGGTGGGCGGTGGTTCACCCCTCTGCTGAGTGTCCACGTTGCCCGGTATAGACTTGGGCTCTCTCTTAGGGGAAGCTCTGTCTCCCTTGGGACCTTCCTGTGCAGGCTGGGGCACAGAAGATGGGACAAAGGCATCAGGGCTTGTGCAGAGCAACAGTAAGACAAACTGACATGGTTCCTTGCTGTACTTCTCCACCCCCGAGTCACCTCTTACTTAGACAATATGTCTCCCTGACCCCTTCATGCACAGAGATGCAAAAATGGGTTTTATGTCATATAAGTCAGGTGAGTTGTTCTTGGCCCCAGACACTAGGCCAGCGTGTGAATCAGTCATGTCACACACACAGCATCACAGTGTTAGGAAGACACTGAGAATAAAAGAAGTAAGGGGAGTTCAAAAGGGCTGGCCAGGAGGGCATCTAAGGATCTTGAGTTGGGGTGGAAAGAGGAGAGAGAAAGCAGGAGGTAGAGAAGGGCCCTCCAGCCACACCCATGGCTTTCCCAAGGCCCTGAGTCAGGTGGCCTGGGAAATAGGGCACGGGGCGTATACCTGCCTGCAGGAGCAGACAAGCCAGGCCGAAGGCACTGGGCCTACCACTGGCACAGGTCTGGGGGTGAGCAGGCTGATGTGGGGAGTCATGGCTGGAGTCCCCTGTGGTCTGGCACCATCAAGACCACTGCCTGCAGTCTGAGGACTCTGGAAGCTGAGAGGCCATCTCGGAGGGGACCTCATTTCTCAGTTCCCTGTTAGGGCCCTGCTTCCCCATTGGGGTTTCTCCTTTGACCTTGGTAAATAGAATCCCTGCCGAGAGTTCAGTGTCCTTGGCTGCCCTGAGCTGGATATCCTTCCGGCAGGCTACCAGGAATAGTGGAGTGGAAGTGCGTGGCTACTGGGGAAGGCCTGGTGTCTGCCTGGGTCAGGCTGGGTTAACAATAGCCAAGGCCAGGGATTCGAGGGGGTCAGGGACTGAAAAGGACAGGCTGCCTGGTGGGCAGCACTGGAGGACTTGTGTTCAGGAGAGGGGCAGCAGATTCCTGGGGTTCAGTAGCTGAGACCAGGAGAGGCCACGGAGAGGCCCAGCCTATACCAGGGATCTGCCTGCCTACATTACTGGGTCATTCTTCCCAGTGCCACCAGACACTTCCCTGACCGCTGCCATAGTAGCTGGGCTGGGCGCTCTTCCCCTCAGACTCCGCTTCACAAACACAAGTGTCCCTGGGGGCACTAACGCCTAGGCCTCTAACGCCCGGTGTAAATTAGTGTCAGGTGTTTGGTAGTGTTTTGTGTGTGTGTGTGTGTGTTTTTCTGGGCTGAAAGACGGGGGCTGCTTGAGAACTAGCACCCCTTTCTTTTCTCACCCTGCTCTGTGGGTACCCCAGGACTTTTCCACTCAGGCCTGGCTTAAGAAATAACCAACCCGAGGCCTGCCAGAGCCAATGGCCTGGGGCAAGCACTCCCTGGGCTGTCCTGTCTGGGGTCTTCTTCCCTGTCACCCTCACTCCCTGGTGCTCCCCGGGCCTGCCCGCAGTGTGTTGGAATGAGAGCCAGGAAGGACCTACTTGGGAAGGCCCTCCTTGGGAAGGCCCAGAGCGGCCCCCTGGGGCTGAAGGTACCGATTCCTTTCTCTTCTGGGTTCCACCTTCCAGCTACTTTTCTCAGACTCATTTGCCAGTGATGCTAAGATCTCGACTTCATGGTGTCTAGGCCAGCTTCCCGTCCTCAGGGAGCCAATGAGGGAGTGAGTGAGCTGGAATGTGTGTAGGTGTGTGTGGATGTGTATGGGTGTGTGGGGGGGGAGGTGTGGGTATCTGTGCCGTTTGTGCGGTTACCATGGCTTTGGATCCCTATCAGGGATTTTCTTGATTTGGAGAGTTAGCACTGACTGAAGATACTCCCTGTTTCAGACCACACGTCTAGATGGCTAGTTTGGGAACTGTGCTGGCAGAGGGACAGAGGATAGGGCTCTGGACGGTGGTGTAGAACTTCCTCGCCCAGAGGGAGGGCAGGAGCTTGCCCTGGGCATGGCGTGGGAGCAGGTCTTCAGCTCCTTGGAGGTTCACATGGATGGCTGATGTACCTTTTTTGCTCAACTTCCTTTCACGCTCCTCTGAGCCGAGCAGGTGGCTGCCGACTGCCAGTAGCCCACCGCCCACACAGCGTGTCCCTGCCCACTGGCCCCTCTCTACCCGCAGACAGAGCCATCACACTTCACACCGGGCTGCTGGCCCCGCCTTCTCTACTCTGCATGTGGCATTGTTCCGAGGACTAATTTCATGACTTCTTCTTGTCCCAAGGCTGGCACATCGGTGCCAAGTGAGCACTTGGTGGGGGGGTACATAGGGCTGGGGCCAAGATTATTTCTGAGTGTCAGCTCTCTGGACCCTTTTCCAGTGTGATACCCAGGGGAAGCTGGTGACCCTTAGTGGTCCTCATTCTCCTCATCTCTGAAAGACGACAGGATTCTGTCATGGGGAAGGGAGAAAACCTTTTAGAGGTATCAGGAAGGTGCTGCCAGAAAACCACCAGAGAATTGTTATAATTAAATGAACTGCAGCCACTCCCTAAAAATCAGAACATTGATCCCCAGCAACAACGTCCTCTGGAGGATGGTCTCACTGGCATTATTCGGTGCACTCTGGTTAGTCCAGTGTCCACAGTTACCCTGAAATACATCCTGTCTCCTTGCCACGGGGTAGGACCATATTTGAAGTGCATCCTTGCCCTTTGCAGACACTGACAGGTTAGCCTGACCCTGAACATGAGGACGTGGGGTGTCAAGACTGAACCTGAGCGTGAGGTGGATTCGCACTGCTTCTCATCTCTCCTCCCCAGGCAGAGCATGTTCTGTCCTGGCTTTGGTGCTTCAGCTGGATAGAAGCAGCTATGACCTACTTTCCGGATTCTGCTTAATGGTCTGGTCTCCTCCAGGGAGTTTTTCCAGCCCCAGGAAGGAATCCCGGAGAACTGGATTCCACAGGGCATGAGCGAGGTAAGCTGGTCTGCAGGTTCAGCTGGAGGTGACAGTCTGGACCTTGGCCAGGAGCCCTCGTGTTGCGGGAAGCAAATGGCTCTGTGAAGTAAAGCTGAGGCGCTGAGGAAGGGAGAGCAGATGGGCAGGCAAAGACTAGAGGGGCTGCTGGTCCCACCCTCACACGCCCGTGTTCTCACGCCCTCCTCCCAGAGGGGCTCATGCAGGGCTTCATGGGGCCCGCAGCACCTTCAGAGATATAGGGTTTCCTGGATCCTAGATATTGCTGTTTGGAAATGTTGGGGTTCTTTTTTTTTCTTTTTAAAATTAAAAAAATTGATTTTAGAGAAAGAGAAGAAGGGAAAGAGAGAAACATCAATTTCTTGTTCCACTTATTTATGCATCCATTGGTTGAGTCTTGCAGGGGATTGAACCTGCAACCTCGGCGTTTGGAAACAATGCTCGAACCGTCCCGCTACCCAGCCACAGCAGGGTCCTTTTCCTGGCAGGGGTTGTGCTGGTGGGAAAGTTGTCTGTGAAGATGTGTCCTCAGGAGTCCTCTCCAGGTTCAGCTGGGGGTAACAGAGGGGACAGAGTCCCCTTCAACCCACATCAGCGGGGGGCCAGGATTGGTGAGGGAAGTTCCTCCTGGGAGTTCCTCTTGGCCCTCACATTCTGTCCCACTGCCTTTCTCTGGAGGGCTGAGGAAGCTGGGAGTAACTCTTTTTCTTCTTTTAAATTTTTTTCTATTTTAATTTTGTATTGAGGTAACATTGGTTAATAGCATACATTTCAGGTGTACAACGCTATAATTGGTATCTGTGTGCTCTGTTTTGTGCCCACCATCGAAAGTCTAGTCTCCTTCCTCTGCCACGTGTTTGACCGGCTTCACTGACTTTGTCCGGCCGCCCCCTTCTCTCTGGTAACCGCCATTGTGTTGTCTGTGTCTACTAGTTTTTCGTTTGTGTGTTTGTTTTAGTGTATTTGTCACATTTTTTATTTTGTACTCCACATATAAATGAAATCATGTTTTGTCCTTTTCCCTCTGATTCATTTCAGTGAGCATAATACCCTCTAGATCTGTCACTGCTGTTAAAAATGGCAATATTTGATATTTCCTCCCTCCCTCCCTCGCTTCCTTCCTTCCTCCTTCCTTCCTTACAAGTTTATAAGAGTGTATTTGAGCCAAATTTTTCAGGACATATCCGGAAGTAAGATCTCAACACATTGAGAAAATGCTCTGGAGAGTGGTAGTTCTGCAGTTCTTTTTATGCATTTTTAAAAAAATTATTTTATTGTTCAATACAGTTGTCTGCATTTCCCACCCTCCCCCTACACCCCAGCCAAACCCACCTCCCTCCCTTGCTTCCACCCTCCCCCTTGGTTTTGTCCACATTTTTTTTTAACTTTAAAAAAATACTTTTATTTTAGAGAGAAAGAGAAACACCAATTTCACGTATTCACTCAATTCTTGCACTCACCCTGACCAGGGACTAAACTGGTAACTTTTGGTGTGCCGGATGATTCTCCAACTAACTGAGCCGCCGGTCAGGGCTCTTCTTGTGTATTTAGAATCAGAGAAGACGGAAGGAGGGTTACGTGAAATCTGTTGGTGATAGATTAAGGAGGTAGGAGAAAGCAAAACGAGGAAATCTCAAAGATGGGATAAAGAGCAAAATGGAGAGACACACTGGTGGGCACAGGGTAGCTAGCCTTTACAGCACATAGAGGGAGTATACGTGGAATGAGATAACGAGGAATCGGGTGGTCTTACCTCTGGTGCCAGCGGTTGTGCCTTCAAAGGGTTATTTTGCAAGGGCCACCTCCTCTGGTCACACAAGCCCTAGTGGAGGCTTTAAAATGATTGTGTGCTGGGAGTTGATCCATCCTAGCAAGGTCTGCCTCGTGCCCAGCTTGTGTTGGGACACAGGGCAGAATAAAGAGTGCGTTTCATTTTCCAAATATTCAAACAGTCGGGTAGGCTGAGGGCCTGTGTTCTTTGCAGACTTGTTGTCATTCTACTGGGTTGGCTAAAAAGTACATTCAATTTTTCCATAAAATAAAAGGCACATGTTTCATTTTCACCAATAACTTTATTGATTTGGATATTTTGAGTATGCCAGCTATCTCTCGCTATTGGCCTCTAGTGGGTAGAGGCCACGGGTTCTGCTAAACATCTTCCAATGCATAAGACAGCCCCACAGCAAAGAGTTATTTGGCCAAAATGTCAATAGTACCAAGAAACTTCACAAACCACTTTTGACACGTTCAATCAGTCACAGCACCTTCTCCGTACACTGCACAAATCTTTTTTTGCATTTCAGTTGCATTTTTACCTTTCTTGAAATAATAAAGCATATTATGCCAAAAATGTATATTTTCTTCCATCTTCAATATTAAAATAGCTGCACAAAAATTCACCAATTTTGGTAAGTTTTTTTTTTAATGCACACTGATATGACAGCTGTCACAATACAATCTAACAAAATTGTTTCAAGTGAAGTTAAAGAGGACTGAGCGCTACTAGATCCATCTTACTGGGGGGAAATGAACTTCTTGACCAGCCCAACACGTAGAGCTGCTCACGGGACAGGGTTCCTCAGCAGAGGCGGCGCTCGGAGCCCATGCAGTTCTGGGGCTGGGAGTCCAAGATCAGCACGTGGGGAGGGTGGGTTTCTCCCGAGGCCTTTCTGGCATGTAGACGGCCACCTTGTCTTTGTGTCCTCACATGGTCTGTCCTCTGCGTCCCTCTCTTCTTATGGCTAAATAATAGTGTATTGTGTATATATACCACATCTTTTTTAAAATTGATTTTGGAGAAAGAGAGAGGGAGAGAGACACATAGATTTGTTGTTCATTTATTTACGCATTTATTCGTTGATTCTTGTGTATGCCTTGACCGAGGGTTGAACCCACAGCCTTGGTGCATCAGGATGGTGCTCTAACCAACAGAGCTACTGGACTGGGGTCTAGCATGTCTTCTTTATTCATTCATCCATGGTTGGACACTTACATTGCTTATGTATCTTAGCTATTGTAAATAACACTGCAGTCAACATAGGGGCTGCATATAGCTTTGTGAATTACTGTTTTGGATTCCTTCAGATAAATACTCAGAAGAGGAATTGCTGTATCATACAATAGCTCTATTCTTAGTTTTTTGAGGAACTTCCATACTGTTTTCCCTACTGGCAGCACCAGTTTACATTTCCACCCAGTGGATCTGAACTAGAAAGGCCGGTTCTTGAGGCTGCAGTGGCTAAGGCCAGGTGGTGGGGAGAAAGCAGGAAGTGTGGAACAGGCAGAGATGTGGCTGCTCTGGCTCATGGGATGATTCCTGGGTTGGAGATCCACACTCTGCCAAGACCTTTCTTTCCTATTTGCAAAAGGTTCCATTCAGCTGGTTGCCAGCTCCTGATCCCTGGTCCTCCCGTCTAAATCGTTAGCTCTAGGAAAGCAAGTTTTGAGAGGAGCCACGAGCTGCCTCACCTCTTCCACCCCTGACTTGATACTCAGATCCCAAGTCTGCAGGGTATGTGGTGAGAGCTGTGATCTTGTGGATTGTGTGTGTGTGTGTGTGTGTGTGTGTGTGTGTGTGTGCGCGCAGAACCAATTGCAAATGGTTTCTGAGCTGGGATCAGGGACTGCAGGGCTCTAAATACAAACCCAGGTCAATCTAACCATGTCACACAGCCTCCTAGCACCTGTCCCTCTGCTCTCCTAGGACCCAGAGAACCCTCTACGGACTCTTTTATCACTTTGACTTCAAATTAGTGGAAAGTCCAGGGTAGGCCTAGGGAAGATAGAGATGGAAAGTGAGTTCCAGTAGGAAAGACTGAACCATGTGGGGTTGCTTTAATTTGGCCGAGAGGACTGTAGAAAGGGACTGTATGAGTGGGAAGAAAACATAGGCAGTTGTTTTCTGTCTCCCCACATCTGGACCCGAGGACCACACCAAGGTGATATAGGTGAGCTGAGAGGAAGACTCTGCCAGTGCATGTGATTCAGTGGTGGGCCTGACGTCAGAGAAGCTGTGTAAAGCCTGTAGGTTTTCAGTACACAAGCAGGGATCAGATTCGTATCTGTTTGAGTTGGCCTGCGTGACCTTCTTGTATACCTTCCTGCTGGAGGAATTGGATTCCTAGCATAGCACATGCTGAGCTTCTGTGTTTGAGCTGGGGCTCTGGGAGGGAGAGGTGGAGTAGGGCTGCAGGTTTGTGGGCTGAGGGATGGGGGGTGGGTCCCTGGCTACAAAGCCAGTGGAATTTTGGGTATGGGTAAGTGCAGCTCTTGGGGGTTGGTTAGGGTCAGGGATCCTCTCTGAAGAGAAAACTCTGGAAGCCAAAGGGATCAAGTCCTTAAGGCCTCCAACCCCTTGACCCATTCTGCCCTTGAGAGGAGGTGCTCCCCAGGGAAGTCCTAAAACTGAGTCCACTGTCCTTAGTAAAAACTACTAAAAAGTGAGATGCCCGAGGCTGGGGGCTGGAAACCCTCTGTATTTTTCATTACCTTGTTGACAGCCTTCCACTTGCCCCACCTGGTGAAGACGGGCCAAGATGTTTTCCCCGCTCTGTGCCCCGGGAGGGGACTGATGTATTTATGGATATGTCTATCATCTTTGCTACGTTATAAGCTTTCTGCAATTATGACATAGTCACCTGAATACTGATAGGTCTGGCATGGCTCTCAACGTGTAACCAATACTCAGTGCCTGTTGGGATCCAATTCTGTGGCTCAGGAAGTGAGGAGAAGATGACGTGGACCCATTAGGCCATCCCAAGCAGAGCAGCTCTGAGAAAGTATCCTGAGCAAGACAGCAGGCAGCCCTGTCCACCATAGCTGCTGTCAGTGCTGGCCACTGGGCCCTCCCGCTCTGGCAGCTCACTGGAGGGCGTGCCTTCTCTTTACTCTCCACCCTCGGACTCTGAACCATGGTGTGTCTGGGCCCTGACCCCATTTCCTGCCCCCCTGCCAGCCTTCAGCCATCTGTTGGCAGCTTGTGTGGAACTGAGTCTGGTGCCTGGTGCTGCATGGAACCTCATACTGACCTCCTTGGCCCGATGCATGTCCACTTCCTTCACCAGCTGACCAGGGCTTTTTGGGGTCCCTTTTCACAGTTCCCACTTGTCTTCCTGGGAGTTCTGAAACCCTAGTTTGTGGGTCATACTTGGCTGCACATTTGAATCTCTTGAGGGGCTTAGAAACATTCAGAGTCCAGGGGCTCACTCTACTCAATCAGACCCTCCGGGACAGGGACTAGGAATTTGTATGTTTGAAAAACTTCCCAAGTGACAAATATGTACTCTATATTCAATAAAGTTATTTTGTCAATGTTCAGTTTTGTGGGTGGCATTGTGTTTATATAGAGACCGTCCTAGTTCTTAAGTGGTTCAGGATGAAGTATTTAGGGGTGAAATGCTTGCATCTTTCTCTCAGATGGGTAAGCAGAGACAGAGAGAACGCATATATGGGGTAATGAATGTTACCAAGCAGTGCGTGCAGGTGGTGAAAGGAAACTGGCTAAAATGACCTTTTAGACAATTTTCATCTGCTCTCTGAGAGATGGTTACTAGATGAGAACACAGCCAGGGCCACCAAGGTGCACAACCAGGGAGCGCCATTCACATGGTTTTCTTTGTTGTGGTCAAGTGTGTCATTCATTTAGAGCACAGTGTGTGGGTGCTCCTTGGGCTTGTGCCTCGTAGCAGTACTGGCCCCAGCCTTCTCTCTGTGGGTGGATCTGCCCCACCTCTCTCCTGGAACCTCCATGGATGTTTGCTTTTTTACAGAATTTCTAGTAACACTTGAGGACTAAAGAAATAGAGCAGTTTCTAAGTCATCAGCCCAACAGAGGCTGGCAGAGAATGAAGTGAATTAGGGAAGCGGGAGGCAGGAAATGTGATGGGACTGATTCCTAAAATACTTGGTGCATTGCACCTCCTCCTGGAAAATGCGGTTTGGAGCGTGAGTCTCATCATAGCTCCAGGTTGTTGGGACTGGTTGCTCCTGCCGTCCCTCTTTCCCCCTCTGGATTTCCCGTGCTCCTGGCTGCCGCTCTACTCCGAACCTGCTCTTCACTTTAGGGGTGGCTCTCCTGGTGCTCAGGTTGCTGCCTGTCCTGCTTCCTCACCGTGGATCCCTCAGCATCAGAGTGAGCTGAGCCCGAGCCTTTTGCTAGGAGCAGCTCTCAGTGTGGCCCAGGTGTGAGCTGTCAGCAGGCTGGGCCTCCTTCTCAGCACAGCTGACAGTCTGGCGGTGTCCTGGCCAGCAGGCCAGGAACGGGTGGTGGCTAGAGAGGGGTAGCTCAGCTTCCCTCATCTGCATTCCAGTCTGGGAAGAACCTCAGGAGCTGGGCCTGCTGGATCATCCTTGGACCTTTCCTCTCTTTCCCCCAGGGTTAAGAAGCCTTAGCCTGGGTTGGAGTCCTCTGAGAAATTTGCTTGAAGGGATTCAGTAGGTCAGAACCAAGACTCCCAGAACTAGAAGGCGCTTCATGCAGTGGTGTTGTCCATCCACTCACCTGCCTTTGGATGCCAGACCTGGCCTGCTTAGTTGAAACCCAGTCCTGTGTATGAAGGACCCCAAAGAAGGAAGCCACCTACATTCTGACCACCTATCTCCATGTCTAAAAATTCTTACCACCAGAATACTCTGCCCTTATATCCCAGTTCACGTATATTTTTCTCAGCGGAAATGAAATGAATTTGGAATTTGAGAAGCTTAGTGGGGGTGACAGATCCATACACCTTTAATTTTGAATAAAATATTTTAAGACTATGTTTGAGATAAGTACAGGTTGCTATTGAGAACAAGAAGAAAGGGCCCTTCCTTCAATCTGCGGGTTCAGAGGGGGCTTTCTGAAGGACGCGGCATTCGAGCAAAGTCTGAGAAGAGTATGTTGGAGTCAGGCAGCAAGTATCAGGAAGCACTTGCCCAGGAGTAGAAGCACCATCCCGGAGGTATCAAATACGTGGTAATGAGTGGTTGCAGATTGGTGGGAGATGGTGGCCGTGATAAAGACCTTGTAAAGGAGCCAAATAGAGAGCCTTAGAAGGGGTTTAACTAGGGAGTTAGCGGATCAGATTTACACTCTAGAAAGAGCCCTCTGGCTGCTCTGTGGAGAAAGCCTTATAGAGGGAAAGATTAGTAGGAGGAAAGGAAGTACTCCAAGAGGCTATTGTAATAGCCCAGGTGAGAAGATAAGGGTTTAATTAGGACAGCAGCAGTCGAGTAGAAGGAAGAAGTAGATTTGGGAAGTATTTACCAATGAAGAGGGAAGGTTGGTAGACCTTGGCATTAGACACAGGATGTGGGTGATGGGTGGTGCCATCCCACGGTGGGGAACCAGAGAGAGGAGAAGGTGTCGGGAGGAAAGAAGGTGATCATTCAGTTTGGGACATTTGGGGTGTGAGGAATGGGTGGGCGTATAAACCTGAGGGGAGCTACACATCTGGAATCATCAACACATAAGTAGTGAACAGGAGATAGAACAGATGAAGCTGCCCAAGTAGAGGGTGTTGAGTGAACAGTGGGCTGAGAATGAAACCCTGGGCCAACACCAATGTTTCAGGGGGGCACAGAGGAAGAGGAGGACAAAGAAGGATGTGTAGAACAAAAAAAACTGGTGTCCAGGGAGCCAGGGGCAGAGTGTTTAAGGGGGAAGGGAATGGTCTTTGAGCCCAGTGCCACAGCCATATGCAGGCAGATGGACATGCCTTCGGAATTGGATGGCCTGGGTCTAGTTGCTGGGCCAGCTTTGGAGGAGTATTAGGGGCAGAAGCCAGATAACGGTGAGTTGAAGAGTAAATGAAAAGGGAGAATTGAGAAACTGGCTGGGAAGGGAAGGAAGAACAGAGAGATTATTAGCTGGAGGACAACATGTCAAGGGGCCCCGGCCAGTGTGGCTAAGTTGGTTGGAGCATCATCCCATAACTGAAAGGTTGTGGGTTCGATTCTGGGTCAGGGCACATACCTAGGTTGTAGGTTTCAGTTCTGGCCTATGGGGGGTGGGGGCACTGCAAGAGGTAACTTTATCGATGTTTCTTTCCCTCTCTCTTCCTTCTCTTTGCTCTAAAATCAATAAGCATGTTCTCAGGTGAGGATTAAAAAAAAAAGCCAAGGGAAGGTGCTTGGGGAGTAGTGGTTTTCTTCTCCCCCTTTCTTTTTAAAGTTAGAAGAACCTTGAACATGTTTACATGCTGAAGAGACAGACTGAGTTAAGGAGAAGAGGTGAAGGCACAGGAGAGGGAGGGGGAATTTGTGGAACACCATCCTGATGGAGACCCTGTGGAGGGGGTGACAGGAGCATAGTGGGGAAAGGGAGGCTGAATGCTTACATGGGTGATTCAGCAGGGGAGAGAGGCGGGACGCTGGGAGAGATTCCTTCCAATGACTTCAAGTTTCCTCTGCACAGAGGTACCTGGCTGAGGTACCTCTTACTATTCTGCTTGCCCCAGCTCGGGGCCCAGAATCCACGGTGGGGATCAAAAGCCTTAAACTCAGCCCAACTCTGAGCATTCACCTAGCGGCTCTAAAGCACAGGGACCTCCTTTTCCTGGGACCAGCTTTCCAGATCTGGGCAGCTAAATTCCCGGTATCCTCACCTGGTCATCTGATTCCTTTGAATTTCAAAGAGAAAGACTGCCTCTGACTCTCTGTAGCTAAAAAATAATTTATAAGAAGACTCTGAAGGGTGGAGAGACTCAAACAGGCAGAGAAATTGGCAGAGTGCTCTGTGTGCCTGAGGCTGGGCTTGGGCTAATTTGTCTTTGGGAAACTACTTCTTAAAATTCGCTGAGCCAGCTGGGGCCCTTCAGGGTCCTGTGCCCGTGCCTGACAGATGCATGGGGCCCTGCGGTGGTGGGAGGGGCCTCAGTTAAGGGATCCCCTTGTCCTAATTCATTTTGCTTTCTCTCTCCGTCTTCTTTCATTTGCTTGCTAACTCCTTTTGGATCTGATGGAACTTGCCACCTAAGAATCTGTCTGAACCTTTTTCCTGTTGATGTTTTCAGCTTTCTAATCTGGAGGAAGAACATGCTTCATATATTTATTATCTGCCGGATAAGCAGTACAAGAGAATGTACAATTTTTGATAATTTTCTGAAATCATGAACTTTTTTGCTGCTGGTGCTAAGGGTCAGATGTGACTACTTCGCACTTAGCCTCCCCAAGCTCATCTGAAACACATGTACAGCAGGTTCTTGAATAACATCATTTTGTTATAACATTGATGAAAAAATAAAATTGGTCCCCACCAGGGCCACTGTCGGTGTGGAGTTTGCACGTTCTCCCCATGTCTCCGTGGGTTTTCTTGGTGCTGCGGTTTTTTCCCACATCCCAGAGATGTGCCCCTTAGATGGGCTGGGGTGTCTGAATTGTCCCACTCTGAGTGAGTGTGGGTGTGAGTGGCCCTGCAGTGGAAGGGCGTCCTGTCCAGGGTGGGGTCCCGCCTTGCTCCCTGAGCTTCTGGGAGAGGCTCCAATTCACCCATGACCCTGAACTGGAATATGTGAGTTGGAAAATAATTATCTCACTTGCATGGATAGCACACATGTCTTTCAGTGTTTAATATTAGAAATGATTTGGGTCTTTATTTTGAAGTTTGGTGATGTTTCTGTGACCAGAAATATGCCCCAGGAACTTAACTCTTGTTTGTATTATTGGCCTGTGGCGAAGTTGGTTCTATTCTATGTTTCGTTTATAGCCACAGTTTCAAGGACCTGTCAGTGACATTGAGGAGTTACTGCGCACACATAGGCCTGTTGGTTCTCAGCTTCGGCTACAGACTAGAATCTCCGGGGGCGGCTTAAAAACATCACTGCCCTACCGCAGACCAATGAAATCACAGTCTCTTGGGGGAGCGTGGACATCAGGACTATTATTCTAAAAAGTTCCCCCAGTTTCTAACGTGCAGCCGGGGTTGAGAACCAGTGAGCCAGGCTACTGTTGTTATTACAACCATTTGCTCTGTGTCTTTTTCGTGTCACGGCTGCTAAGAGAAAGGGTGCCAACACGAGTGAATGACAGGGGGCTGCCTGCAGTTAGAGGCAGCTGGCCCGGCGCCCTGCCTTTCTGCCTGGCTTCCTGAGGGCCTAGGGGAAATCAATATTTTGGCAGAGCTGTAATCCATCAGGCACCCGGTCTCACCCTTTGGAACGCTTGTTTCATTGCCCACGTCGGTGGGAGGATCCTTGTGCAGCCTGTGCCGTGTTGTGCTGCACGGTACTCGCACTACGGCTTTACCGAGGTGTGACTGACATACAGTAAACTGTACATACTTCAAGTACACAGTTTGAGAAGCCTTGACACATGTGAAACCTTTACCACAGTCTAGATAATGGACGTATTTTCATGCCCCAAGGTTCATCTCTTTTCCTGCCCCTCCTCAGATAACCACTGATCTGCTCTCTGTTACTATAGGTTAGTCTTCATTTTCCAGAATTTTATATAAATGGAGTCCTACCTACTCATGCTCTTTCATCTGGCTTGTTTTACTTAGCATAATTTGATCTTTATCTATGATACTGTATGTGTCAATAATTCATTCCTTTTTGCTGCTGATTAATAGTCAACTGTGTGGACATATCACGTTCTTTTAACCCGTATGCCTGTTGGTGGGCATTTGGGTTATTTCTGGTTCTACGATATTGCATATAAGTCTGCTGTGAATATTCCTGTATAAATTTTTGTGTGGATACATGCTTTCATTTTCTTGGGCGAGACAGCTGAGTCATATAATAGGTGACTGTTAACCTTTTCAAGAAGCTGCCTCTGCTTTGAAGAGGTTGTATCATTTCACATTCTCCACCAGTAGCCTCTGAGAGCTGCCTCTCTAAACTGACTGATCAGCCCTTGTTTCTGTCTTCTCCTCTTGGCTGGTCCATCCTTCTTTCCTCTGGGTACCTGTGACAGAGATGAGAATGGGCATTCGAGACCGGAGGTGGAAACATGTCCAGATGATGGGAGGGTGGATGGCTGTAACACATGTATAAAGTTGTCTTGGTATCTCTGTTTTTCCCTCATTTTTCTGTTTCTTTAAGATTGTGTTTATTTACTAGGGAGAGGAGAAGGGAGGGAGAAAGGGAGAGAAACATTGATGTGAGAGAGAAACATCGATTGGTTGCCTCTTGTATGTGCCCCAGCTGGGGACCGAACCTGCGACCCAGGCATGTGCCCTGACCAGGAGTCAAACCCTCGGCCTTCATTTTGCGGAATGATGCCCAACCCCCTGAGCCACACTGGTCAGGGTGCTGTTTGTTTCCATGTGCTGTAGGCAATCAAGAAACAGGCACTGGTCCAGGTGATGTCACTTAAGTCAGATTATTAATACATCTCTTTTTGTGACTGAATCATTGATATTTTTACCCTTCACCTGCAGGTGCCCGTCAGACACCATGCCACAGCCCCGCAGACCTGCCATTGGCAGGAAGTAGACTTCCTGGTCTCCTCCGTCCCCACCCTCACCATGTCGTCCGCTCAGGGCAGTGGGGAACACTGGAAGTCCCTGGAGTCGGTGGGCATCAGCCGCAAAGAGCTGGCCATGGCTGAAGCCCTGCAGATGGAGTATGATGCTCTGTCCCGGCTCCGACATGACAAGGAGGAAAACAGAACCAAGCAGAACCCAGACCCCTGTCTCATCAGCTGGGATGAGCCGGTGCTGGACTTCTACAGCAAGCCAGCAGGAAGGCAGAAGGACCTCAAGCTCTTACGCGGTCTCTCTGGCTCTGATCCTACCCTCAATTATAATGCACTCTCCCCGCAGGAAGGGCTGCCCAACCACTCTACCTCCCAGGGCTCCCCGCCTGGCCCGGGTCCCTGGCCCACGGGCTCCCTGGCTAGAGAGTATCTCTACATTTTTGATGGTTCAGATGGGGGGCTGTCTTCGTCCCCGAGACGGGGGGACATAGATGGCTCTTCTAAGAAACTGTCCCCACCTCCTCTGCCTCCTCGAGTCTCTATCTGGGACACCCCTCCCCTGCCTCCCAGAAAGGGATCCCCGTCTCCCTCCAAGATCTCCCAGCCCAGTGACATCGACACTTTCTCTTTGGTTGAGCAGTCTCCGGGCAAATTGCTAGGGCCTCAGATCCTGGAGGGGGAAGAGCCAAGAGGCGGGAGCACAGGGCACCTCCGGGGGTCTGTGGACTACGACGGCATCAATGATGCGATCACACGGCTCAACTTGAAGTCAACCTACGATGCAGAGATGTTGCGGGATGCCACCAGGGGTTGGAAGGAGGGCCAGGGGCCCCTGGACTTCGGCAAGGACACGCCTGGAAAACCCGTGGCCCGGAGCAAGACCATGCCCCCTCAGGTGCCCCCCCGTACTTATGTCTCTCGCTGTGCCAACCGAAAAAATTCGACATCTGGCAAGAACCACCGGATTTCTGCTGCTTCGGTGAGGACCTCATTGTGTTTCTTCTGTCTTCCTTCCCTCATGTCATTCAGAAACAGAATAGTTTTTCTTTGCTGATCCAAATCTGGTACATACTCCTACCTGTAGTCCTTTCCTGCTCTCTGCTTCTGCCATCGGGCCCCTGGGTCCTGGTGAGGGAGAGGAGAAGGGACACCCTCTCCATGGGTCCTTTCCAGGGCTGAGTTTTATGTATCTCCTGGGTGCAGGTGTTTCAGAATCCCAGTCCCTAGTGTGTGCCTGCTTTACGATGTGAGGACAGAATTGGGGTTCTGGGACTCAGTGTTGGCTCTGTGGCCCAACGGCCTTGTGGACAGGAGTGAGTTGCTTTTGCTTTTAGCTCTGCCAGAAATGCTGCATGGTGATGAGACTCAGTCCTCATAGTAACCATTGTTCAGTGCTCACTGAGTATCAGACCCTGGTCCAGACCCCTCGGCTGTCCTGCCTGGTGGTCCAGGGCCACGGCCTGGTGTCTCTCACTTCAAAGCTGGTTTGTCCTCACTCCCTCTGTCTCTCTCAGCGTCTCTTGCTCCATGTGTGTGTTTCTCTGTGTCTGTCTCTCTCCTGTCTCCCTCTTTCCTCTGTCTCTCCTTCTGTGTTTCTCCCTCTGTGTCTCTCTGTTTTCCTGTGTCTACTTCTGTGTTCTCTTTCTCCCCACCTTTCTCTGTCTCTGTCCCTCTGTAATCATGGTACAATTGCATTAAATGTACTCCCTTACCCAGTTGTGAGCATACAGCGCAGCGGCATGGAGTGCATCCCTGGTGCTCTGCGACCATCGCCACCACTCACCGCTTTTCACATCGGAATGTTTGGGGAAAACATGTAGTATAACAACAGTAATTTCACTCTTATCAGTACATAATATAAAATAGAAAAATGTTTACCAAAAAGCACAGAGTGGGGTCCAGGGTGGTTTTGCTCTTTTCTTCTGGTTTAAAAAAGTGCCAGCAGCATGACCTCGGACGGGACAGGAAGTCTGCTGTGTGTTTCCCCCTGGGGCCCTGGAAGCCCTGACCCAAGAAGGGTCAAGAGGCACCCTCATGGCTAATGACTTCTGTAGGGGCAGCGTTCCACCTCGTTCCATCCCAGTTTCCTCCTTATAATTGTCTAAGGAACACCGGGGCTTTCCTGCCTCATGTCCTAGCAATTGGGATCCTTCACGACTCTGAAAAAGCCACGTGGTCCTTCCTTCCTGTGCTGCTGTAAGAGAGCCCCCAAAGTAGCATCAGCTCCTCAGATAAGTCATAGCTCTGGATGGAGCTCAGGGCTTTTGAAAGGCCCTGCTCTGAGAGGTGGGGCTGCTCCTGCTATTTATAGGGCAGGGAGAGTCCTGTTCCCAGTTCTGAGTTCCTCCCGCTGAGTTGGGCCTGCTCACTGGGTCCAGCCACCCTGGTAGGTGGTCACCTCTGTCACTCCCTCTCCAGCTTCTTCCACTCCCCCACCCTTCCCCCTTCCCCTGTGTGTCATCAGAGCTGCAAGAGGGAGCTCACTCCAGAGTCTCCTTGAAGAAGCGAGGGCAAAGTATTCTTAGTGGGGTGAGTGACCCTCTCCTGTGAGCCTTGCCTATTCTTAGTGGGGATATGCGGCCTTGGTCTTCCCCGCCTCAACTCCATGCAGGGACCCATCCTCCTGGACGGAGGGACCCCTCAGGCCCTCGGCCTGTACCGCCACCCCGCCTCCACCGGGCTTCCAGCCAGAGGGACCCTCCTTACCCCAGGCCTGTGGAGCCAACTCTGGAAATGGTTGGCTCCAAGTGCCAGCTTGGTACCCCCGCTGCCAGCCTCCGCCTGGCAGACTCTCCCAGCCAGCACCGGGCGATGCCACCGGGGCCTGCCAGCAGGGTGAACGTAAGTGGCTTTGTTCTCTTGTGGACCAGGGAGTGGCACTGGAAGGGCATGAAAATGGCCTTCAGAAGCTATTTTGTTCTCTACCCATTGCCTCCCCCCCCCTCTGTCTCTCTGTCTCTCTGTGTCTCTGTTTCTGTTTCTTTGTCTAGTTCTGTTGCTCTGTCACTCTTTGCTCTCCCTTTTGTGGGTTAATTGCTGACAGTGGTACTATTGTTTTGACTGGGACACAGTCATGAACTTGGCAGAGCCAGGGCCTCACATGCCAGCTGCCCCCACTGCTGCCCTCCCCTCGCCTCACCCCCTCCCTGCTCACCCATGGGAGCAAGGCTCACAGGAGAGGGTCACTCAGCAAAAACTCTGGATATTCCAATCAGGAGCTCGGTGCTACCATCTGCCCAAGGGGTGGGGAGAATATGAGGATAGCCGGGGTCTGGTCGAGGTGAGAGGTGAGGCACTGCTGTGTGTGCAGACCCCAGCTTTGGGCTCCCCGGAAGCAGGTGTTGGCACGGACTGTGGGCACTCCCTTCTGGCTGCAGCCTCATTGCCTTGGGGTGGCCTTGCCTGGTGGCTGTAAGCAGGCCCATGAGGCAGGCACCCTCGCCTCGCATCACGCACCAGTTCCCCTACTTCCTGCTCTTGGGGCTGGGCGGCAGGCCTAGCCAGAGGGCTTTTTTAGCACTCCCTGTGGGTGAGCGAAAACAGCAGCGCTGTGACTACGGGAGACAATTTGAGGTCTTGTCTGAGGAAGTATCCACCTAACCTAACTCCACCTAAAATCTCCACCTACCTGCCTGACCTGCTGCACTGAGCTCATTAGAAACTGCCCCCTTGGGGAGTAGGTTTGGCCACACTCTTGTTCATTCTACCCAGGTTTCTGGACTCAGCCAAAGCTTCAAGTTCTCTTTTTCAACTTGGCTCTTGGTCTAGGAGGGCAGATGAATATATTCTAGGATTTTCCATACTTTTTGTGCCCCTTTCACTGAATGTCCATTGCCTTGAAAGTCTTCACACCTAGAGCTGAAGAGTGCAGGTCCGAGGGCAGGGGGAAGGGGCGTCCTGAGGGCAAAGGCACTGAGCCAGCTGTTCCCCTTTTAAAGGTGGGCTCTCGGCCCCACGCCGCCGTCAGCAATGGCCACGAGCTGTTTGAGGTCTCGGAGGAGAGAGATGAGGAAGTCGCTGCGTTTTGCCACGTGCTGGACGTGTAAGTGTTGAAGAGCGGGGCTGTGGGGGCTGGGGAGGGGGTCCCCTCTTTCTAGAGAGAAAGGAGCAGCACAGGTAATAAACCTCAATTCAGAGCTATGGGATGCTTCCTATAAAAGGTGTTTGTAGGCTTTTTGAAATCTTAGAAGTTTCAGATTGCGAGACTGATGTGCTACTTACTGTGCTAACCAGGCACCTTAGATGTTTCACAGATATGACAAAAGTCATAAAGCTTCAATTTAGCAGTCAAATTACCCCAACCCCTTCAGGCTCAGTGACCCTTAGGAGCAAGTACCCCCCAGACAGAGATGGGAGTGTTATCTGGAGCTAAAACAGAAAGGAAATGGATTCAGAAAACCTTTCTGTTGCACTTAGCTTGGGGCGCTTTGTCATCTTGGAATTGTCCCCACTGCTCAGCCCTGCTTGGGACACATTTTGCGACTGTAGCAAATGTGTCAAGGACACAGTTTCCCAGAGCTGCTTCCCCGCCACCTTTGCCCTGGACTGCAGACCTGGAGGGCCGGGCCGAGTGGGTGCAGAGGGGCCCTGGGCCTCAGGGCGGGTGGGTCCCAGCAGGCTTCTTCTCGGCTGCTCTCTTCTGAAGGCAGAGCGAGGGTCCTTCTCCCTCTCTTCCTGCACAGCCTTCGGTCTGGCTCCAATATCCAAGACTACTTCCTCACTGGATATGTCTGGAGTGCTGTCACCCCAAGCCCAGAGCACCTTGGGGATGAGGTCAACCTGAAGGTGACAGTGTTGTGTGACAGCCTGCGGGAGCCACTCACTTTTACCTGCAACTGTAAGTTGGGGGGAGGAGGGTGAGCCTCCCTGCAGGTAGGGTGGGATCCTTTGGCCTCAGTTCCCACCCCACCAAGTGGCGTGCACGGTGGACGGTCAGGAAGCTCCCATGGGAGACTGGCTCTGGGGTGAGGTTTTTAGGTCCATGGTCACTTCCTTTAATCCCACACTCCTTTATCTGGTTGGTGATAGTGCTGGAGCATGCTTAGCCGGGAATGGGGGATCAGGGTAGAGGCTGAGCCCCCCTGCTCCAACATTCCCTTCATTGCTCCCCTGCCCCACCCCTCACAGGTTCCTCCACTGTGGACTTGCTCATCTACCAGACCCTGTGCTACACCCATGATGAACTGAGGGATGTGGATGTGGGTGACTTTGTGCTGAAGCCCTGTGGGCTGGAGGAGTTCCTGCAGAAGTGAGTGAACTGGGGGACGGGCAGGGTGGGATAGGACGCAGCACCTGCCTTCTGGGTAGTAGCCTTGCCAGGGGCTTCCTAGGGGAGGTGCTGGGCTCCAGGCCCCGGGCTGCTGGCTGCCCCGCAGTCCCACAGGCAGGACTCCTGCTTTCCAGGCGCACACTCAGCCACGCTGCACTTTCCCAGGAGCTCCGTCTTCCAGCAGGGTTGGCTGACTTCCTGAGCTGAATCTGTGGAAAGAGTTTGGAGCAGGGGTTAGGCAAAGACTAGGTCATATTTGCTTGCAGACTTCTACATGTGGAGAGATGTGGAGAGATGGAGAGAGGGGTGGCGGGGGACTGTGTGGGGGTCTCCTCCTGCCCTAGATCATGTGAGGTAACCTATAGTGAGGGGCAGGAGGGGGACTGGGCAGTAGTGCCCAGTGGAACCTAGGGAGAAATCACAGTTGCTCTCTCTTCCCCCCTCCCCACACCAGCAAGCCTGCCCCCTCTGGCATGTGCTGCTGGTTAGCTTCCTCACCAAAGGCGCGCAACCAGCCCTTCTCCAGCCAGTGTCCTCTGCAGCAAGTAGCCTCCTGGACAGTCGGATGTGGATCAGCAGCTCTGGAGCTCTGGCTGGAGTGGGGGATTACACCCTCCACGTGGCAGGTGGAATCAGACAGACGGCAGCAGATCAGGAAATAAAGAGATCTGCTCTCCTCCCCACGCTCCCAGTTGCCTGTTGCCCATGAAAGCAGGCCTTGGAGTGGGGATAGGAGAGGCCTGTGTCCCATTTCTCAGGAGAGCCTATAAGTACCACTGCTTGCTCTTTCTCCTAGATCCAGGTGTAGATGAAGGATGGTTGATCTATGGCTAGAGCAGTTCTCAGCTGGTTTCTTTAGCCTGAGGGATGTCATGGGGCCTTTGTGGCCTGTGTGCCCTCCTCTCCTGGAAAAGGAAAGGGGTAGAACCTCATGTGGCACAACTGGGAGTGGTGATGAGATGTTTCCATGTCCGCAGTTTCCCCTGGAGGACTGAGAGGGGTCCTAGACTCAGTGTCTCCTGGTGGAAAGCACCCCTGGCAGCCTGTCAGTGTCGTAAGGGGACAAGGGGCAGAGTGGGGCACATCATCATGGCTGGTTCGGGTTCTAGCTTGCCACTTACTAGTTGTTAAACCCTGACCCTCAGTTTCTTCCATAAATGTAGTGAGGATTAAATGTGAGGATGGCCCAGTGAGCAATCAGTAAATCTACCAGGGAAGGACCAGCCCAAAGGGAGGAATTCGTGGGGATCCGATTAGGTGGGTACTGTCCGGTCTCCCTTGTGGGCCCCCCAGTCCATCGGTCCACAGGTGGCAGGTGAGCTGTCTGGCTCTACCTTCCTGCCAAGGCCCAGGGGGAGTGTACAGGGTGAGGTGGGACAGGACGATGGTCCTGGGGTCATGCCTCCCTCACTCCAACTAAAATGCACACATAGGAAGGCCTTCCACAGAGAAGGGTGAGCAAGTCCCAGGGGACCTGTGTCCAGGAGCCCTCCCCCCTTCCATCCAGTCTCTTCTTTCCCACCAACAGAAAAGTCCAGACCCCTGAGCACAAGACAGCTGCCTTGGATGGGGTGGAAAGGTCCCTCTTGGGGGTTCCAGAAAGCTGCTAGCCCCCAAGGAAGCCCTGTGGTTCCCCACTGTGCCTAGCAGGGCGGCCAATGCCAGGGGGAGTGGCAGGGCCAGGATGCAGACTGCTCTCAGATAAGAGCCCCGAGACAGTCCCAGAGGAGGGTTGGGTTTCCTGCCTCCTCCCCACCGAACCACACTCTTCCTTCCTTCCAGGGCACTCCCACCAGACCTGCCCCAGAGCCCAGTCTCTCCAGCCCTAGGTTTTGGCTGCAGCTCATACTTAGCAGGCTGGGGCCTAGCTCAGAGGCTTGGTCCCTCAGGATGTGGAGAACTCCCTTGAGTCTTAACTGAACCCTGGCTGGCTTCAGGCCAGGGCACCTCCATTGGCTCCACACACATCCCTCCCTCCCCTTTGCTCCTCTACTCTCTCCTGCATTGCTGGCCTAGACTCCCAGATGTGCTGAGGAAGGAAGTCCCTTTCCGGCTTCTGTTCCTCAGCTGCTGGAACCCAGCCCAGGCCTGCAGTGTTAGCCTGCAGGTGAGACTCGCTCTGCCTCTCTTCTGGGTTTCCTTTCTGGCTGAGGTGTGATTTGGGAGGAAGGAAGCAGCTGAATCATGGAGGGACTTCCTAGGCCTCCTTCTCTGAGCTTGGGATGAAGGTGGGGTCTCACTTGTCATGAGTGGAGGGAATGGCAAGCAGGCAGGTGTCTGCCAGGAAGTCTGTAGAGATTTATATAGTTATTCACAATCAGGCAGGACCCACGGAGGAAGGGGAGAGGCAGACCTTTGATGGGTGTTGGGATAACAGACCTGGAATCTTGCTGGGTGTGCTTGGCTGACCTCAGCACCCCAGTTGGTAACAGTAGAGGGTGGGACACCTAGGACCTCACTGAGCTCCACACCCAAGTCTGAGTACAGACTGACTTCCAGCATGGCTTGTATACCAAAGCCAAGAATGGGGTTTAAACACTGTCCCCTGAGAAGTCCCTCTGTTCCCTACCCCACCAGAAGTTCCCACCCTGGAGTAAGGAACCACCGATAACAATGCAGGTAATAAATATCTGGGGAAGTCAGTGTTTGTACATACTAAGGGCTTAGTGTATTAGGTGGCTTTTCTTTAAACAGGCTCCACTATGACATTTCTAGGAGCCAAGGTAGGGGCGTAGCACAAATAGCCCCCCTGGGTCACCTCCCAGTTCTCCTGTTTCTCCCTAAGGCTCAGGTCTAAACCTCCTTTCCCACCAAGTCGCCAGGATGCTAATGGTCTTGTCCCTCTGCCCCACCAGCAAGCATGCCCTGGGAAGCCATGAGTACATTCAATACTGCCGCAAGTTTGACATTGACATTCGGCTACAGCTGATGGAGCAGAAATCTGTGCGCAGCGACCTGGCCCGGACGGTTCGTGGGGTGGCAGAGGGTGATATGGCACAGATGCATTTCGTGGGAGTAGGGTAGGAGCGCCGGGCTGAGATGAAGGCACTGCCCCTCCCTATTGAATCGGGCACTTGTTACACAGGTGAACGATGACCAGAGCCCCTCCACTTTGAACTACCTCGTCCATCTGCAGGAGAGGCCAGTCAAACAGACCATCAGCAGGTGAGAGTGGTGCCATCTTGCATTCGGGCCAAGCAGGAACTCTAAGGGGACCCCAGCAGATGCCCTGTTCACCTTTCGGCCAGGGCTTCTTGCAGGAGTTGGGGGTGGAGTCAGGAGTCTCATGGGGATGGTGCCCACTGCAGGTGTGTTACATCTTTTCCCTCTAGTACTTTGCCATCATTCTCCAGGTGAGAGGTGGCAGAGTAGAAAGGACTTGCTGTCTTTCAGTCTTCATGGGACATATGGAAGGAGTGACAACTCCTTTAAACCAGAGTCAGTTTCCTGAGACATGGAAAAAGGGAGAGAATGGGTTGGCCAGTACATGGGGCGGGGGGTCTGTCCTGACTTCTACAACTTGACTTTTCCCTGTCCCCAACTTCCTAGGCAGGCCTTGAGTCTTCTGTTTGACACTTACCACAATGAGGTGGATGCCTTCCTACTGGCTGATGTGAGTATAGATCCCGGGCTGGGCCAGCTGCCCAAAGCTCCTCCCTGCCTCTCCCCCAGTCCTCCTGGGATCCGCCCACCCTAGAAGGGATCTGCAGTAGCTATTGAAGATGTGTCAGGAGAGTACTTCTTTTCATTTCCCTGGCTCATGGGCAAACCAAGGCTGCTGGCTGTTGGGTACCTGGCACGTGTGTGCGCAGGGGGTTCTGCCCCTCTGCAGAAGCAGGTCAGGAACTGTGTCTTGATCCCTGTCTCTGCAGCAGGGCATCTCCAAAGCCATGGGGCATTGAGTTGTCGCTCCAGCTGCTGTATTTGGATGTGCACTGGAGCGTGTCCAGAGTTGTGAATGCCCGGGAAACTGCTGTGAGGAGTTCTGAGGTTCTGGCGTCAACAGATGGAATATCATGAGGAGGTGGAGGGTCCTAGAGGCAGGGAAGGGCCACAGCTCTCCTTACTTGGATCCACACGGGGTTGTAAGCCTCAAAATCATGATAATAAACATTTGCCCTAAATGTGGTGAAACTAAAGAAATTCAGATAGGGATCTTCAAAACAATGTTTGTCTCATTGATTCAGTCGGTAGTGGTCATAGACCCTTCCCTTTTGGGGAGTTCAGCATTGTATCTAGTTCAGAGCTCTCACTAATGCCAGGATCCCTGCTCCAGCAGTCTCTGCTTGAACATGCCCTGTGGTGAGGGGCTAGTCCTCTGAACCCCTTTTCTGCACTTGTCTGGCCCTATGTCAGAGGCTGCTCTGGATGAGTACAAATGGAATAGTAACATAAAGCTATTAGTTGACAGAACAGAGTGCTAATGAGTTAATCAAGGGCTCATGGAGAGGCAGAGAGAGGGGGACTGGCCAGCGAGGGCTTTGGGAAGGAAGGTGGGTTTTAGCTGGTCCACGATTTGAATGTATAGTGGTAATCAGGGCAGCACACGTGAGATTATTCCAAATGAGAAGACTACAGGGGCCAACGTGCAGAGGGGAAGGAGTGGGCGTGGCGTGCCTGGGGTACTGAGATGAGATCTGTCTAAAAATTCTGGGCGGTGGTGGAGAAATAAGGCTGCGTGGACAAGTGGTGCCTCGGTGCGGCCCCTTTGGCCTCCTTGCTGTACTCTATGAATGTCTCTGTGGGAGACGCCATGTGTGTTTGTGTAGTATAAGTAGGCTGTGGCTGGGGGTAAGAGGAAGCTCAGGGAGGATGGCTGAGACAGACCTGGGCAACATGGGTATGGCTCATTTAATTCAGTAGGAGTGATTATTCACCCGTGGTGGGCGTTTGAAAATGAAGCGTGGATCCCACTAGTTTCTCCTGAGGGTCATGAGCTCACACTCCTCCCAGCCCTTTCCTCCCACACTGGGTGCCGGGGGCTAAGAGTGCCAGCCTGCCAGCCTCACTGTGCCTCCTCCCACAGGGGGACTTCCCACTGAAGGCTGACAGGGTGGTCCAGTCCGTTAAGGCCATCTGCAACGCCTTGGCTGCCGTGGAAACCCCCGAGATCACCAATGCTCTCAATCAGCTGCCCCCCTGTCCCTCCCGCATACAGCCTAAAATTCAGAAGGTAATGGGGCCCAGAGCGCTAGCATGGGGAAGGAGAAGAGGAATATTCACAGGCAATTGGGTAATTAGCTGTCCAGGCTCTTCTCTGCACCTCCATCTTTTATGTTTGAATAACCACAAGAGTTCTTGGGAAAGGGATGCCAAGTGTGTCCCCTCTTCCTGAGGATGACTGTGGGCTAGAGTCCACCACCTGGAACTGATTGCTGGGAGCTCAAACCAGCAAACGCTTTACTCACTATCACTGAGGCATTGCCTGGCAGTTTGCATCAGGATCAGAGTGCAAAACCAAAACCTCCCTGAGCCAGGGGCTTCTGACTCCCCAGCAGGGACTGTGTGCTGGGCAGACAGGGCCAGCATGACAGGCACTTGGTCTGTAGTACAGTGGCCTGAGGGTTAGCATGTCTCATCTGGGTGGACACGATGATTTTTTCCGTGGTCTGGCTCACTCTGTCCGTTACACGGATCTGGTACAAACCATTTGTCCTCCCTGGGGAAATCTCTGCTCCTCACACTGCAGTCCAGTTTGGTCCAGAGGAGGGCAGCTGTGCAAAGCCCTTCCTGCAGCTGGGATGGAAAAGGCTGTGGCCCTGAAGTTCCCCTCCTTCTCCTTTTTCCCCAATAGGACCCCAGCGTCTTGGCTGTGAGGGAAAACCGAGGTAAGGGAGCCGTTCTGTCTTTCTGCATTAGGGGCAGGTAGATACTGCTGACCGGGCCCGGAATCCTTTCCTCCTGGCCTTCCCATCTGCCAGGGACTGCCGGGGCGTTGTCTGTGTTTCCTTATCAGAGGCTTGGGCACATCTGGAGATCACATTTCTTTCCACACAGTGTTTTCTCATTATTTTTACTGGTTATTCCTGTGGTATCCCTGGGAGGTGGTGATGAGTGGGTGTGAGGGTGGGGTAGGGTGGGGTGGTGATGCAAAGCTAGCCCTGGGTTCCAGATGCGAAAATTCTCCCTTAGGGAGGTTGTGATTATTCTCCAAGTGTCTCATCAGCCCTGCATTTCCAAGTTAGGATGGGCCTGGGGAGCAGGTGATAAGGAATTTTTCACTAGGATTCCTCCTTGAGTCTTTCGGCAGAACTTTGCCTAACAAAGCCCATGTTCTGGGATTTTTGGTCAGTGATTCCCAGTCTTTTGGGTTTCACGGTCCAATAAAATGTTCCGAAAGTAGTATTTTGGGGATCAACATAGAAATTGCCATCTTTTATTTTGCCAAGCAATGACTTTTTTAAAGTAACCGACAATTGTGATTCCATTTCCTAAAAGAAAGGACATTTCACATTAAATAAGTTACAAGGTATAAAAGGACAGTGTTTAAAATTTAGTATCTGTCATTTGATGAGAAGCTTATGACATGTTCCTGCTTTTTCTCTCACTTGACCGCAGATGGGTGCACTTCGTCATGGCTACTTAGAAATCTGACTGGCATTTGGGGACTATTTCCTAGGGCGTTCCATCCTAGTCAGCACCATGGCAACAAGATGGGGCTTGTTGAGGCCTCCTGACTCTTCCTTCTGACCCTTGCTTTCCCAGAGAAGGTCGTGGAAGCCCTGACAGCCGCCGTGCTGGACCTGGTGGAGCTGTACTGCAGCACGTTCAACGCAGACTTCCAGACAGCGGCTCCCGGGAGCCGCCAGCACGACCTGGTCCAGGAGGCCTGCCGTTTCCCCAGGCCGCTGGCCTTCACTGTCTATGCCACTCACCGCATCCCTATCACCTGGGCCGCCAGGTGAGCCCAGGGCTGATGGCTTGCAGGGGGAGGCAGAGTTTGATTTCCAGATGGCTTCTCCCACTGCCCTACTTTTAGACCTCTGGCATCACGGTGCACAGTGGCTGAGGGAGAGAGCCAAGTGCCTGAGGGGCACACGGGCTGGAACATCCCAGAGGAGAGAAAAGGTCTCCTAGGAGATGGTGCAGAGGCTGCCTGGGGCAGATCTTGCCATTCCCTCTTAGTGTTGGCTCAGAGCTGGCTGCACAGGCATCCCTGCCCCCCTCCCTTCCAAGGCCAGCTGATGGAGACTTGGTGACAGATGGCTGCTTCCCAGATCCAGTGCCCGCCCCACAGCCAATGACTGCACTCCCCTGCAGTTGCACAAGGGGAGGGGCGGGGAGGTGGAAGATGACCCTTCTGGACTGAAGTGGTGGGTGTAGAGAGGCTCCTTCATTGGGTAATCCTCAGCTCCTCTGCAGGGTCCCCAGCGTCCAAGGCCTGGCGGAATAGGCATTGGGCTCCACCTCCCTCTTCCGGACCCCTCCTGCCCCTCCCTCCCCTTCTCTCTTTGTTCCTCACTTAATGTATTCCTCCAGGCAATTGACAGAGAACAAAGGAGGCAGCCTGGGAAACCAGGGCCTTCTCTGACCTCTTCTGTCAGGCACCTGTCACAAGCCACAGGGACCCCCATGTGCTGGCATTCAAGTAGGCAGATGTCGTTTTCATCCTCCACCCTTCTCACCTGCGCATGTGCACACACGCACACCCGACCCTGGTGGGCTGGAACTGACTGGAAGGAGGAGGCTGCAAGGCTGGTTCCCCGTGAAGAAGGAAGAAAAACCATGACCCAGCATGCAGCCTGAAACTGGGCAGAGGGATCCAGATTGAGTTGCTTCTCCCGGAGCACACTTCTGCAGCCCTGATCTGGCCGTCCTGTCCATGACCCCCGTTACAGTCCCCAGAGAGCCAGAGGGGTTTTACCGAGGGAAATAGTGTTGGCATAGTTGGGGTGACTGACAGGGGGGTTGGGAGCTGAGTGGCCTGACCTGCCCCCTGTCTCTTGTAGCTATGAAGACTTCTACCTCTCCTGCTCCCTCAGCCATGGTGGCAAGGAGCTGTGCAGCCCCCTGCAGACCCGAAGGGCTCACTTCTCCAAGTACCTCTTTCACCTCATCATCTGGGACCAGCGGTAAGCCCTCCCTCCAGGTGTGGTCACTAGCCCTAGCCAAACCAGTCGTTCAGCATCTTGAGTCTCCACTTCCCAAACTCGAGAATGAGGACAAGCATAACTTGCACCCCTCAAGCTGTGACGAGACTCCAAAGAAGTGTCCGTGAAGGCTCTTGGTGAACCACGAAGGGTCTCACACAACATTCGTTGTTAGTTTCACTGATAACTGATTGCTTTGATCTTGTCTCCCTTAAAAGATTTCCCTGGCTTTTCTTCCCCAAGTTTCCACAGAATAGAGAGGGGACTTATACATGGAGAAGAGAAAGTTGTCTAGAGGAAAGAGTAATGGGCTTGGAGGCACAAAAACCAGGCTGTATTTTAATCTTGTTCTGGCCTCTATGCCTCAGTCTCTCAAACTGTAAAGTGGGGACATTTGCTTAACTTAGAAACAGTTGTGGTATTGACATGAGATAGATCAGTTATGAACGTGAAAACCATAAGCCCAAGATAGTATTAATTAGCATTTATCAACAGTAATCTGCTGCCAGGAAGGTAGGCGTGAGCCACACGAAGCAGGAAGGAAATGGAGGCGAGGATGAAGCGGCTGCAGGTGTGTGCTTGCCCCGGCCTCTCGTGTGCTGTGCTCTGTCCTCGCCCCAGGGAGTCAGAAAGTCCTCGTTTGCCGCCCCAGGTTCACTTCCCCATACCGACGACATCTGAGTCGTCTGCAAAACAGAACTACCACTTCAGTATTTGGAGTGCATATTAGAGAGATTGAGAGAGTCCTTGGGGAGGCCGAGGTTGCGGAAATAGGTCAGTGGGGGGTCACTTTAAAGCTGGACAACTGGGGAGGCAGGCCCTTTCTCCTGTCTTCACACTTGTGTGATTCTTAGTGCAACAAAGGTGTGCATCAAGTCCTTTCACGAAACAACCCCAGGGCAGGAGAGCCTCCCTGGAGGCTTCTGGTGAGTTGCCCCACTCCCTTGGCATTCTCTGGCCTTAGTTACTTCCGGTGCCAAGGGAAGGATGCTATACAGTGCTCCAGGCCAGGCAGACCCCATAAAATTGGCCTTAGACCCTTTCCCCATAGAGGGTCAGAGTATAGAAGCAGCCAGGCCTGTCCCCCCTCAGCCTGCCTACTCTCTGGGTCTCATTCCACTCCCTGCCTGCAATTTCTGCCTGGAATCCCAAAGGGCTGGTGCCCTGCCTGGAGCCCTGCAGAAGGTGTCATCTCAGCAGTGCCCATCCAGATGCCCCAGGGGAGACCTTTTGGCACCTTCCCGGTGAAGACAGAGGCACTGGGGAAAAGGCACTACAGTGAAGGGTCAGAGCCCAGGCTCTGAGTGTGGTCATCCTCCTGTCCTTCCTGCAGGTGCAGCCTTGGGTGGCTCATCCAACCCCAGTGGGCGTGGTAATAGGACCTACCTGTAGGATCCTTTGAGAGCGTTGGGACATGGCAATACCTAGCATGTGATAAATGCTGAGGGAGACCTCTCAGGTCCTGTTCCAAGTGACTGACACTGACTTGTGATACAAGGGGATTTTTGTATATGAAAATACTATCTGTATAGCTCACTTCTAGTGCAGTAGCCACAGCGTCACACAGCAAAAAGCACACAGACTATGTACACACACCACACAAATGAAGCTATGTGACCCTTTTCAGTGGTGAGAATTGAGGTGCAGGGGTGGGAGTAGTTGCCCAAGGGTGTAAGTGCCCATCTTGGTCAGTAAGTGGCTGACCAAGAACTGGAACCAGCACATCCCAGGAACCCTTCCTGGAGGAGGCAGCCCTTCTATAAGTGATGAGATGTTGAAGAATGGGTTGCAGAGGGAAGGAGGGATTTCTTGGACAGGGAGAAGGTTCAGGGCTGCAGCTAACCTGCTGATTATCCTGACTGCCCCTTGGGGAAGGTCCATGGGGAGATTGTGGAATACCAGGTACACTCAAGGACTGAAAAGAGGGGGCTTTAACTGGTTCCAGGGGTTATTTCAATGAGAAAGTTTCTTCACTCCCCTCTTCCTTCGACAGGAGGTTGGAAGCCTCTCCCTGGGTGAAAAGAAAGAGACCAGGCCCAGCTCCTTCTGCTCTTTGCTATGGGGTCAGCTGATTCTCTCTCAAAATAGGCCGAGGAGCGGCACTCTGCCACCCCAGCCAGGCCCCTGGCATGTCTGATGGCTGCTAGAGGGGCCCTAATTATAGCTGCCCCCCCCACCAACCCCCAGGCAGCTGGGACAGAACAGGACTCTGCCAGTCTCTGGTGGGAGGGAGGGAGGGAGTGCCTCACTTGGGTAGAGAGGAGAGTCCCCTGGAGGAGTGAGAGGCAGCCTGGAGGGAGGCTGCTTTATCATGAAACTGCTAAATGGGGGTGGCAGCTCTGCCTCTGTGCCCTCTGGCATAGAAGCTGTTGGTCCTGGACTGCCAGAAGGGTGTGACAGTGTGGACTTTGGCCCAGAGACAGCTTCCCTGAAAGGTAATGTGGGCCTTCCCTCTCTTTCCACAGCTCTACCCCACCCCACCCTAGCGCCTTATCCTGAGCTCTGAGGGAGTAGCCTGGTGGTTCCAGCAGAGGAGCCTGGGAGAGGACAGCTGGGCCTGGGTCATGGCGAGGGCTGAGCGTCTCAGTTCTTTTGCCCTCCCCCCTCACTTTTGAGAAGTCCCTTCTCTTTATCCTTTTGGCCTTGAAAATGTTTAGGATGAGAACAAACCATGCCGTGCCCTGTGGGGTTAGGGGAAGGGGACAGGAGAAGACAGGTGTAGGACTGCGGGGGAGGGTGAACAGAGGGCAGAGAGGGGCAGAGATCGTGTTGCTGCTTCCTGGTTCTCAGCAGCAGGTGTGGGGGGGGATGGGATTGTTCAGTGGAAAAGGATTGTCCAAGGAGCAGTTTCTCGGCGGTCCTCTGTAGAAATCCTAAAACAGGAAGGCATGAGGCTCACAGTATGAGACATGCAGCCACCTGAACTGTGAGATGGCTCTGGCCCAGCCAGTTTTGTCTGGTCACCACGGAGAGTACCCAGATTAGGGGGTGTCTGCCTCGCTTTACTGAGAGACTGCAAAGGCACTACCCTGTGTTTGTGGGCGCGTCCAGCGAGGTTTCACCTACAGCGGGGGAGGAGGGGAGCTGTCCCGGTTCAACAGGAAGGCCTCCCTCCCCACGGAGCATGTCCGGTATCCTGAGAGAAGGGCCAAGTTCTCAGCCCCAGCTTGACTTCCTGGGCCACCTGTCCCTTGAAATCCCAGGGTCAGCAGCTCCTGACGTCGTTCCCTGTTCTCCCTAGGATCTGCTTCCCGGTGCAGGTGAACCGGCTGCCTCGGGAAACGCTGCTGTGCGCCACTCTCTATGCTCTGCCCATCCCCCCGCCCGGGAGCTCCTCTGAGGCCATTAAGCAGCGGCGGGCCCCTGAAGCCCTGGGCTGGGTCACTACCCCGCTCTTCAACTTCAGGCAGTACGTGACCCCCTGGGCAGTAGCTTCTTGGCGTCCGAAGGGAAGGAGGGGGATAGAGAAGGGCCTGGCCTTTGCACTGGCCACTGCCTATTGGGAGGGTCAGCCATGAGGGGCTCACTTGGCAGAGTCCAGAGGGTCCCAGCCCTGGTACAAGGGACCAAGGCACGGGACTAGTGACCAGGATGGTGGATGTAACCAAGGGCTACTGGGAAGGACTGGTGGCACAGGACTGTTGGGGAGAGGCATGGAAATGTAATGCTCGGGTAACGTGTCATCTGGCCTTGTCATTAGAAGATCTTAAAGGTCATCTAGTTTGGCCCTCTACATTAGGAAGGCATCGCTGCCACCAGCTCATTGAGACCAGAGTGTGGTTAGCTCAGGAAGCTTCCCGGAAGGGGTTGCTTTTCTAGGACTCAGAAGAAGAAAAAGGCTGTGGTCCCGAGGGAGAATGAGAGAGAGTATTTGAGTGGTTACTTCAAGCAGAAAACTCAGATTTTTGGATTGGGGAGAAGGAAAACCATGTCCTTAGCCACTGGCTTTGTTGGCTTATCTGACACCCCCCCCCCAACATCCTCCTTAGCATCCTGACCTGTGGCCGGAAGCTTCTGGGCTTATGGCCAGCAACACAGGAAAACTCCAGCGCCCGTTGGAGCACCCCTAATTTCCACCAGCCGGACAGCGTAATCCTGCAGGTGAGAGCCCAGCCCCAGCCCCACCTCCCACCCACTCATCAGGACCACAGCAGAGTCAGTGCCAGGCCTTGCCTCGAGGTTGAGCTGGGATGGAGGAGAAAATGCTGGAACTTTGGGCATGGGATGATGATGTGACTGAGTAACTAGGTGAGTGTGGTTAGACTCAGGGTGGGAGGGCAAGTTCTGTGGAATCCATGCCCACGTCCTGGAGGTTAACATAGATTTAAGGGGCCTCAAGACAGGGTCTGAGATCCTCCGCATCTGCGATTCAACTCCTTGGAGTCCCTCGTGTTGAGCCCTCATATTACAAGTGTGATAAAATCGTAGCTGTCCTGTCTTGGGGCCTGAGGGGAAGAGCTCCCCGAAGCAGTCACTCAGAGCTCTAGTGGGTGCACAGACTCCTGGGGAGGGGAGGAGCCAGTCAGCACCCAGGTCTGGCTACCAGTTTCCGGCTCCACATTCTGTGGTCGTCAGATGCATTTGGTACGGAACATGCAGCGTCAAAGTGGACATGAAACGAGATAGAGTGATACAGAATAAAAGCTTCAAAAAGCATTCTTGTCTGTCTGATTTTCCACTCTACTTGGAGGGCATAGAACAGTGGTTGGCACATACTAGGGTTCAGTAAACATTAGCCAAATGAGGGAACACAGAACTCCTTCTGAAACTGACTCACTCAGCTTCGATATCCCTTTTAGGAGGACACACACTTCCCAGCATAGAGCAGGGGACCCAGGGTCTCAGGCTTTAGAGTTGGTAGGGCCCTCACCCGGTGCGTGTCCTGACTCCCATCAGGCAGCAGTGCCCTCCAGCACCGCGCTGAGGGCTCCCCCACCTCGGCTCAGAGGGTCCAGTGGCTCAGCCTGGCGACACTTTATTTCAGAGCTCTGGCTGAGGCCTGTACCTCCCTCACCTAGATGCACCTCAGGCCACCCCTCCTTCACTTGCCCATTTTTATTTCTTGCTCTTCATTTCCGTCTCTTATTTTGCTCAACATTACAGCTGAAAGGGACTTTAGAGAACACCAAGTTTAACAGGGTTATTTTATCGACAAAGGACCTGAGGGTAAGGGAGGGAGGCAGGAACGCTGGCACGTGAGAGAGAAGCTGGAGACCCGAGTAGGTGGCAACCCCCTCTCACTTCCTGTTCCTCTCCTTGCTTCTCTGATGCCACCCCTCAGATTGACTTCCCCGCCTCGGCCTTCGACGTCAAGTTCACCAGCCCCTCTGGAGACAAGTTCAGCCCCTGCTATGAGTTTGGCAGCCTCCGGGAGGAAGACCAACGTGTGCTTAAGAACATCATGCAGAAGGAGTCCCTGTACTGGTGAGGCCCACGACATCCCCCATGTGTGGCTCGGCCCCCGCTAAGTCTGTCACATTCTGTCTGACCTCTCTCACCTCCCAGCTTCATGACCTTGTCCTCCTGCTCTGGGAGCAGAGGTGGGGTGGGGTGGGCATTGCCACCTGGGCAGGAAGTGGTGGAGAGAGGGCTCTGCTGAGGGCAGGCCCCAGGCCTTTTCTCAGGAGCTAATGCTAGGCAGGTGGAGCCATATGGGTTAGGAAATTAGATCTGGGAATGCCCATCCCCATACTGGAAACTTGGCCCAGACTCAGCTTGCCAAGAGGACCAGCACTTTGCCCCACACTCCAGGTACGCCGTCTACCACTTGCTGTCCACTGGGGCAGCGGGCTACTGACTGCGCCACCCTGCCCCCATCCCCTGTTCCTTCCATACCCACAGCCTTTGCGTTTCACTCACCCCATCACTTTTCAAAAAGGATCAGGTGTCAAGGCAAGCTGGCAGCTCTCAGGGGTAGTAAGGGAGTCCAAGCTGATGTCATTCCTGGGGCTGCGCCTGTCACCAGCATTAGAGAAGGGGGCTGAGGAATCAGGACCTGGAGGAGCTGGAGGGATGCCCACTGTCTCCATGCACCTCTCTGGCTCCTGCACAGCCCTGTGCCTGTTGTGGGCGGGGAAACAGACGGAGACAGAGCTCATCTCTCCTTCCTGTCCCACCCAGTGCAGCCAGAGTAGCTGAGTGACCGAAGACCTCTGCCCCCACTCCTCTGCTGGACCTCTGGCTTCATTAGTCCCTCAGCTCCCTTCTCCCATCAGACACCTGATCTCAGGCAAGGCCTAATTAGCTGTAGGTCCTACAAATCCTCCAGCTGGCCCCAGGAAGCCCCAGGATGTCTCTGAGCTGCCCAAACCCTGCCCTGTGGGGATCACTGCCCTCTGGTGGCCGTACTTGGGAGTGGTGCCCCAAAAGGACATCCTTAGGAGGAGGAGCAAATTCTGTGCCTTTGGCCCTGCACTCTGCCTCAGGTCTGAGACATCCCAGATTAGCATCGAAGATGCTATTTGGGTCCTGCTTCCCTTTCCACATTGCAGTCACCTAGGCATATTTTGAAAATACTAATGTCACTTTCCCAGACATTATGAGTTAATTATTACGGACTGTGGCCTGGGCATGAAAATTTTACAAAGCTCCTCAGGTGACCGTAATGCTGCAAAGTTGAGGAATCAGAGAGTGTGTAGCATTCTGTTGGAGAATAAATACCCTACCCTCTGGCTGACTCTGCTCTCTCACCTCCCCTACTGCCCGCACCCCAGGCTCACTGATGCCGACAAGAAGCGCCTGTGGGAGAAACGATATTATTGCCACTCCGAGGTGAGCTCACTTCCACTGGTGCTCGCCAGCGCCCCCAGCTGGGAGTGGGCTTGCCTGCCCGACATCTATGTTCTCCTGAAGCAGTGGACCCACATGAACCACCAGGATGCCCTGGGACTCCTACATGCCACGTGAGTTGTAACACTCACCTTTACTGACCGGGTGTTCTTCCAGACGCCAGGGCTCCACACTGGCCACTGGGAACAGCCAGTGGCCCGAGCCAGCTGAGCTGAGCCAGCCCTGGGCAAAGTGATAAAGTGGGGCTGGAAATGCAGGGCTTTTCCTCTTCTCCTTTTGTTTTTGTCTCTTTCCCTCCCCCCAGTGTTATATGATGAACATTTCTCAAATGTGTAATAACAAAACTGGACATTTTACAGTGAACCTCTGTCTACCCACCACCTGGATCCAACCATTAGCATTTGCTCTGTTTGCTTTATTGCATGTGTATCCATCCCTCCCTCCATCCATCCATCCATCCATCCATCCATCCATCCATCTTTCTATCCATCCATCTTTCTATCCATCCTTCCTTTGGTCCATCTTATTTTTTAATGCATTTTGATGTAAACCGCAGGCATCATAACTCCACCCCTAAATACTTTGGCATGAATATCATTGGCTAGAGCTTAGTGTTTTTTTTCTTTTGAGGCGAAACTTACACATAAGGAAGCGCCCCAGCCTTACCTGCACAGTTGCCGAGTCTTGGCCAGTGCACACCCCCATGTGGCCCAGAGCGTCTCGTCTAGTTCTGCTCTAATAGTCCTCCCTTGCCTCTCTCCTCCGAAGAGTCCTCGGGGGACACAGGCTCCAGTCTCAGACCGCTGGGCTGCCTTTCCCAGACAGTGCCCAGCATTCCTGGCTTCTTTCTCACCTTTTCGGAAATTCAAATGTACTCCATCCTGCCTTGCCTTCAGGACTTTTTAAGGCAATAGTTTTGCTCTGCTAAACTAATTCTACCGAGGTGTACAGGCTTACATAAAGTTCCACAACTCTCTGTTATTCACTTGGCAAGATTTGCATTAAAGGGCGGTACTAAGACACAGTGCTTTGACCCTCGTGAGGGCTCTTTGGGGACGGGAGTTTCTGGCACAGTGGGAGCTAAGAGGAGGTTTTTGGGAGTGGGATCGAGGCCTCTGTCCTGTTCTCTTTAAGTCATGCAAGGAAGGAATGTGACTACTCTCCTGCTCACCTGTGGCCTGAGTCCAGCTTTGACCAGAGGACAGGGCCATTCTCAAGGTTGCCCTCCAGAGAAGGTGCTAAGGATTCTTCTGGTAGCCTTGGCAGAGCCTGAGAGACTTTGTCTTTTCTCCACCCATGCCTCCGAAGCTCAGGTGTGAGGTGCTGGCTGGCTCTGGTGCCTGTGGCTGGGTGGTCAGAGTGCTGGGCTCTGTCTCGCAGCTTCCCGGACCAGGAGGTGCGGCGTATGGCTGTCCAGTGGATCGGCTCCTTGTCCGACGCTGAGCTCCTTGACTACCTGCCCCAGCTCGTGCAGGTGGGTGGAATGGCCTGCCCTCCAGTTCTGACAGTCCCGCCCCCAATCCCCGGCTTGGTCTGCATTCTCCCCCTTAGAACCTAGGGTGGAGGTAGTGGTGGGTGTCGATTACAGGCGGTCAATACAGCCTCCCCTTCCCTCTCTCCTAAACAGGCCCTAAAGTATGAGTGCTACCTGGATAGCCCCTTGGTGCGCTTCCTCCTGAAACGGGCAATCTCTGACTTGAGAGTGACTCACTACTTCTTCTGGTAAAACTGTGTGTGAAAAAGGTGGGGGAGATGTGGGTCCTTTACTTGAGAGTGTTTGACTCCTAGGCATGCAGGGTGGGCTTTTAGTATGCTGCTCACTTACTGTGTGGCTCTGAGCCAGCTCCTTACCCTCAGGGGGTCTCAGTCCACCCCCGGATAGCACAGCAAGGATCTTCCCTGACCCTCTTACCCACCCACACATGGTGGGAAGAAAGGAGAAACGGTTGCCAAGGGGCTGTGAGCTCTACGTGAAGGCAGAGTGGGCACAGACCAGGATGCGGATGAATACCTCTGTGTGAGCCCTGCGTGCAGAGCTGTTTTCCCTCCCAGTCTGGGGTTGCGGGCTGGGTCTGAACCCTCTCCCCCCGCACTCCCTTGCCTGTGATCTTTTGAGTGGCCTGACTCCCCACTTCCTTTGCCTTGCAGGTTGCTGAAGGACGGCCTCAAGGACTCCCAGTTCAGCATCCGCTACCAGTACCTGCTGGCGGCCTTGCTGTGCTGCTGCGGTAAGGGGCTGAGGGAGGAGTTTAACCGCCAGTGCTGGCTTGTCAACACCCTGGCCAAGCTGGCCCAGCAGGTCCGGGAGGCCACCCCATCTGCACGGCAGGTGAGTGCAGTGAGGCTGCATCTACCCTCTTCTGGTCCTCCTATGCCTGGATGCCCAGGCATCCTAACTGGCAGGATGGCACTCGACCACCTCGGATTTAGGGGCTGGGCGGATATGACTCTCTAACTCCCAGGGCACAAGCTGACAATCTGCAAGCTGGATAAAGCTTATGGGTATGTTTTGTTTGGCCGGCAAAGTATTAAAATTTTTATCTAACTTTTTGCCCTAAAGGCCGAGCACAGTTGCGTAAGTTGTTCACTGCACAGGAGCACCCAGGCAAAGGGGGCCAGTGAGGGCTGAAGTGCAGTGGGGCTTTGTCCGCCGTGCTGTGTGCCGTGGCCAACCCACAGAGGGCACCCTTCCCTGGTTGCAGAGACGGGCCGAGTTAGGCCAGCAGTGTGCCTGTGGCTAACATTTAAAAATTGAGATTGTAAAGTCCAAATTGTTAGCTTTTCTTGGCAGCAGTCTGAGCAGCCTCTTCCCTTTGACTCGCAGCCTGCTCTCTCGGTTCACGGGGCCTGCCTTGCGCTGCTCTGTCATCATCTAGCCTCTCGAGGTGCCAGGCTCGCTGCCAGCGCACTGTCCCAGGCCGCAGTGTGGGAGGGCTGGTCTTCTTCCTCACGGTCTCCTGGAGGCTGTCTGTATTCCCAGGGGGCTGTTTTCAGACCAGTCGCTGTTGGATGCCTGCCCTGGAGAGAGGCCTGGTGCTGAGTGCGGCAATGGGCCCCTCACCTCACCCTTTCTCCTTTGCCTTCTCCCGTCCTCTCAGGGGATCCTCCGCAATGGCCTGGAGGAAGTAAAACAGTTCTTTGCCCTCAATGGCTCCTGTCGCCTGCCGCTCAGCCCCAGTCTTCTGGTTAAGGGCATCGTGCCCAGGGTAAGTGACCAGTGTGGGTTTGGGGCTTTTGGAGTGGAGAGGGTTCGGTGGAGTCAAGGTCCTTGCACACCCATTTATTGAAAAAGATGAGGAAGAGAAGCATGTTTGGGGTCTTCCCCCAACCCTGGCACGCAGGGACTTTTCCCCAGCAGCCGTGGGGTGACAGGGTGGAGTGCTAGGGATGTGTCTCATGACCGTGTTGGGTTGAAGCCGGGCTGGAGAAGCTATTGTGTGTTATTTATGAGCACTCTTGGCTCCTGGCACTGCTGAGTGCTTCAAGCTGGTTATCCCATTTCATCCTCATGACTTACAAAGTCACAACTGTTGGGAGCCCCATTTCACGGCAGAATAAACTGAGGTGTAGACGGGACACATGGCTTACTGGGTGGGACACGTGACTTACCAGAAGCCACACAACCTGTGAGTTGTGTGCGAAACGGACTGAAGGGCTGAGGGAGTGGGTGCTCGAGCTGCGCTCACAACAGCCACGCAGACGATGGCGCTCGGGAAGGAACAGGGCTCCGGAGAAAATCCGGGAGAAACCACTAGCAGGTGGAGGGAAGCAGCTTGACCCACGTAGGTGGGCCATTCTCCTTCCTGGGCGCGGACCGCCGCGCTCCCCCTCACTGCCCTCTCCACTGTGGCAGGACTGCTCCTACTTCAATTCCAATGCAGTCCCCCTCAAGCTCTCCTTCCAGAACGTGGATCCGATGGGTGAGAACATCAGAGTCATCTTCAAGGTGAGGACATTGCCCTCAAGCCTGGTGGGATGGAGGTGGTAGAGGGAAGGGGGGTAGCCCAAGGTGGCAGAAGCAGCCCCAGGCTAGTTCTCTTTCTGCTGTTCCATGTTGTCATCTTAATACATGAAAGACCATCAGATGACAAAGGAAGTAAACTGACTCTGCATGGCCCTGGGGTTGGGACATGCAGGGAGGCAACTGACAACTCGATAAGCAGAAGCACTTTCTAGGAGGCAGAGCTACCCCCACAATGGAATGGGTAAGGTGGTGATCTGCTCATCCCTGGGGGTATTCAAGCAGAGGCTGAATGACTATGTGGCAGTGATGTCAAAGAGGAAATTAATGTATCATATGCAGATTGGACTAGTTGAACCATAAGGCCCTCTGACTGATACATCCGAGTTTTGGACAAGTAAGTGATAGTCTCGAGGCGTGTAGTCCAGTGGGAGGAGATGAAACGCACACGTGACTTGATTTTATTTATATATGTGTGCATGTATGTGCGGTGTGCAAGTTCTGAATCCAAGGTATAAACATTCAAGATTTAAAAGTGCTTGATGGTCAGAAGGGCTGCATGAAGAAGGGGAACTGGACTGCAACTTTGATGGGGATGTGGGGTTTGGGGGAGCCAGACACTGCATAGCCCATCCCTGGTGGTTTGACCTGGTGTGAGCTGAGTAGGTTGGTCAGAGGTGGACAACTGGGTGGTCCCTGTCACTATCATTTGGATCCTTCTGGGAGATCTGGGAGCCAAGGCAGGCAGTAGAGATGGTTCTGGTCATCACTGTCTTCCTCCCTCCAGTGTGGGGATGACCTTCGTCAGGACATGCTCACCCTGCAGATGATTCGCATCATGAGCAAGATCTGGGTCCAGGAGGGGCTGGACATGCGCATGGTGATTTTCCGCTGCTTCTCCACCGGCAGGGGCAGAGGTCTGTGGGCAGTGGGCAGGGCGGTGAACGGGGCGGAGGGGAGGATGGGGGTGCCCTTTGCTCTCTGTCCTTTCGCCTGTTCCCAACACCACCTTTGTGCTTCTCCGGAAACATCGAAAGGGCAAGATGATTTCATCAGAAGCTGTGGAGCGGCATAAAAAAAGAAGGCAGGGGAGAGAGACGTATAAAACAGAACAGCCAAATGTACTCCGTAGACTTTGGATCCTGATTCAGCTGAACCAACTGGGAAAAGAAATATGAATAGGGACTGGGCTGGATGAGATTAGTTTAAATGAGACTAAAGAATGATTGTTAATTTTTGGATGTGATAATGGCATCGTGCTTTTGTCCATATTATTTGTACTTGAAACATTTACAAGTGAAATGACATGTCTGGGACTTGCTTTAAAATACTCCGGCGCGGGGAGGCAGCAGTGTTGGGTGAGTGAAATAGATAAGGCAAGATCAGCAAAGTGTTGATGGTTTTTGAAACTGGGCAGTGGATATGTGTGAGTACACGATCCATTTCTTTATTCTTATATGCATTCGAAAATCCCCAGAGTAAAAATTAAAAACAAAAAGGAGCAGCAGCTACACACAGGAGAGACCAGAGTCACAATGCTGAATGTGAGACCTGGGAAATGACATCCTTTCTGTCATGACCTGCTCCCCTCGTTGAGACTTGGTCCCAGGGCCCTGGAGGTGTTTACGGAGAAGCCTCTCCCGACAGCCCCTTCCCTCTGCTCTGGAGAGTGACCCAGTGCCCCCTCACAGGGATGGTGGAGATGATCCCCAATGCTGAGACCCTTCGCAAGATCCAGGTGGAGCACGGGGTGACCGGCTCCTTCAAGGACCGGCCCCTGGCTGACTGGCTGCAGAAGCACAACCCTGGAGAGGACGAGTACGAGAAGGTAGGGCTGGGAGTGGCAGGCGGGGCTGGGGCAGGGTGTGCCCGAGTCTGGCTTGGCACTGTGCTACCGCAAGGCCTGCACGTGCTCAGAGGAGACAGCTCAGCTGTGTTGGGAGGAAAGACACGCCCTTTCTTGGCTGGCTAGCATATCGATGTCTGGGGTGGGTCGTGACTCGTAAGTGGACAGAAAATCTCCTGGTGGCCAACTGGGAGACCTTCCCTGTGTTCCCCTGTCAGACTGAGTTTTGGAGGAGGGGGCCAGCCTTTGGGGACCTGCCTGTATCTCTCCTAATCATGGATCCTATTCAGTTCTGTGTCCTCTGAGGGGCTCAGTACTTTACAGGATGGACGTTAGCTGGAAGAGACTTTAAAGATCATTTTAACCCAACTCCTCTTTACATAGATGTGGATTAAGATCGGCTAGTTCCTAGTCTGGGGGCTGATCTGTGGCAAGGCTGTAGAGGAAAGCCAGGATCGAGGTTAGGTAGGAGATGGAAGGGATAGAAAAGGGGCGGACCTGTCCCTCTGGTGGAGGACGGTGGTGGCCTGCTGTGTGTGCTCCATGGCTGGGCCACCGTTTCATGGCTCTAGTGTCTGGGTTAACTGAGTTCAGGGAAGGAAACAAATCACAATAACCACACTCATCAGAGACTGACTATAAGCCAGAGATGCTAATTGATGCAGTTGAACTTCCGAGGGGATCCAATTACTAATTTATATTGATCAGTGCATTTTATCCCCGAGGAAAAACCTACTGGACAAATTATAATCAGAATGTTGTTTCATGAACATCCATTCAGATCATCTTAAGTGGCCTTAAACGTTGACGTTTAATTCCTGACCTGCTGTACTCTCTGCATCCTTCTCGTGCCAGCCCCTCCTCTCTTCTTACTTTACACCCATGTGCTGATGCCTTCCAGTCTTCTCTCCCCTCTCTCGAGCTGTACACTCTGTAGCCACCTGCTTGCTGGACATCTCAGTGTAGGCAAGACTCAGCTTGTTGTCTGCCCTCTCTCGAAACCGGCTTTTCGTGTGTTTGCTCAGGAAACGGTCTTCTCGCTGCTGCCACTGTTCCACCTCTGCTGTCCCAAGCCCTGCTGATACTTCCTCCCAGACGGTTCTCAGACCTGTCCTCTTCTTTCCATTCCTTTTAGCGCTTTACTCTTGGTTCCCCAAATCACTAGCCCGCCTCCTCCTTCCATCACCATTCTCTGCTTGATTTCAGAGGTGTTTTACGAAACGCAAACCTGCTCATGGCACTCCCTTGCTCTAAGCTGTCCAAGGGTTCCCTGTGTCCTAAAAGTCCAGCATTCACAGCACCACATGCACATGTAACCCAGCTCAGCCTGCCCCTGGAGTCTCACCCTTCCCTCCCCATCACATGATAACTTATGCTGCAGCTTAGGGAGCTATGTGCATGTTCGTGATACCTTTAGATGCTAGTAATCCCTTCCACATCCCTCAAAACCCCCTCCCTCTATGTTACAGACTTCCAGGTCCTCTGCCCTTGGAGAGGAGTAATAGATCTGCGCCCCCTGCCCCCCGGCCTATACTGTTTCTACTAACATGTGTTTTTCAGGTATTAAACAGCCACCATGTAGAGGCACTATGGTGCTGGAATTATGTTTACTCCCTGCCAAGTAATAAAGAGTCATAGTAAATAGGAAAGGTGTATATACAAGAATACACACGTAGAAAAGTAACTCTTTTAATATTTAATAAGTCTTTCACAGCTAGCTTTTCAGTTCTGCTTGCCTTTCTGCTAGAATAATGCTGGTAGTTTCTTACGATGGCTCCCAGTAGGAAAGAACTGGAGATGCTTGGTTCTTGGCCACTTACTCGGCAAACAGAGTTCCCTACCTCCTGCCAGTGAAAGCCCCTAAATCAGGAGAGCTCCCCTTGTTCAGTGAGACTTCCTGCCAGTAAGCAGCTACCACCCTGCAAACTTAAGTGATGGGACTTACTCGTTTGCCCACGGGCACACAGCTATCGTGTAAGTCAAAAGAGGATGCATTTCAGGTAGAAAGAATATCTGTGCCAGGAAGGCAAGTGATGGAAGTGAAAGTCAGGACTGAGAGTTGATGTGTTACATCCCTTCCTGATTGGTTTCCTTTGGTTCCTATGCTTCCCTTCCACGGAAATAGTCTTGCTTCCAGAAGGCACATTCTGTGATTTCATTACAGATTTTCTATTCTGAGTTTCCTGTGGGTTCGTCATTTGGTTTAATTCAACAAGTGTCTGGGAGGTTTCTGTGTATAGCTAGTTTTGAAACAGGACTTGTGGAATAGCCAAGAAGCTGCTGAGAGAAGAGATCCCTAAGCCCTGGGGGAGTAAAGAGACTAGACCCTTAGTGAGTGGTCATCACAGAGCGGCTGCAGGGAATCAAAGCGGAGGAGTCGGTGTAAGCTGGGCAGGTCTGGGGAGGTGTGGGGCTCAAGGAGGGTCTATGAAGGGTGGCAGAGATTTGCAGAGGGATGTAGGGAGGCCGCACATTCCCTGTCTGGGAAGTTTTCTTCCATTCCCAACTTTGTACATTCCTGGTTGGCTGTGATGGTTGTTGTCCTCTGCTGATGCGCCTTTCTGGAGTTCTTAGGGATTCTATAATTGTCACAGAGAGGATTTAGAGGGTCAAAGTGTCCATTTAATAATTCCACATATTTTTACTTTCTAGAAAGAGATAAGGGGCAGGTATTGACCAGATAAAATAAGGTAGATCCAACCCCTTCCCTTTCCCCTCCTGCTTTACACTCAAATATATATATAACACACTTCACAAACTAGAGATACCTGATTTTCAAGCGTAAAACACACCCAGAACCATTAAGCTGCCTCAGCCCTTCTTCGGAGTGAAGTGACTTTAGTGAAATTAACATTTAGCTGTTACTAAGAACACTGGGGATAGTTGTTGTTTGGGGGGCAGGGGGAAGGATGGAAGAATTCAGAGCAGGGTCAAGAAGGGACCCTTAAGTTGGTTGCCTCAGTGTGTGCCTGAGTTAAGATGGTCACAACTGGTTGGGAAAGTTGTGTATGTCAGTCTTCCTCTCTGTTAAGGTCTCTTCCACCTGGGCTGGTCCAATTTGGGCTCTGGATGAGTTCATTGTTTTTCTAACCATGTTCCCTGGGAGAAAGAAAGGTGCAGAGGAATTTCAGATAAAGTGGTGGAGATACACATAGAAGCCTTCCACCTTCCCATACTCCGTAAGATACAAGTGATGAATCTGTGTGTACCAATGTGTACACTGGTCCATGATGAAGGCTAACGGGCAGATGTGAGATACTGTTGAGACTCACCAGAGAGAGGCCAAACCTGGTGGAATTCAGTCTGGCTGTGCCCATGGAGTCCTTCCAAGCCAGCTTTATGTCCTCTCCCGTCCCCCTTTCCTCTTCCAGGCCGTGGAGAACTTCATCTATTCCTGTGCCGGCTGCTGTGTGGCCACGTATGTCTTGGGCATCTGTGACCGACACAATGACAACATCATGCTGAAGACGACTGGCCACATGTTTCACATTGATTTTGGCCGCTTCCTGGGACATGCCCAGATGTTCGGCAACATTAAGCGGTAAGTGGTCCTTGGTGGTCTTCTGAACCAGGGATGTAAATGTAGGGTTGGGGAGGGGTGGTCAGTGGAAATGGTTCAGAGCTGGAACCCAAGCCCATGATGGAAGGGGCTGCACTTCAGAGTGTGGTTCGGGCTGGGCAGCTTTGGAGAAGAGAAGACCGAGAAAGAGGTCAGGTCCTTGCAGGGTCTCGCACAAGGCAAGGACCAGCTGCTCTCTCCCTGCTGAGGACTGAGCAAAAGGAAAAGAGCCCAGACCACAGCAAAGGGAATACAATTAGACATCCAGGGAAAAAATCCTGCTAGTTCACAGATAAGAAACCAATGAAGGATGTTTCTGGGGACCTTTTAGGATTAAAGTAAGAAAAAAAAACCCCAGCCCCATCTATCCAGGTTTGCATAGGTGATGAGGGGTGAGGGGAACGATCCCCAATAAGCCCCCAGGGTGGGCTTCCTCCTCCATGTTGACCTTCTCCCTGTATGTTCCCCTTGGCCAGGGACCGTGCCCCCTTTGTCTTCACCTCGGACATGGCGTATGTCATCAACGGGGGTGACAAGCCTTCCAGCCGCTTCCATGATTTTGTTGACCTTTGCTGCCAAGCCTACAACCTCATTCGCAAGCACACCCACCTCTTCCTCAACCTGCTGGGCCTGGTGAGGAGCTCCATCCTTTCGGAACCCCTCGTTTTTAGCCTCTGGCACTTCTTTAAGACTTCCCTGTCTTGCCTCAAGGGATCCCTGGAGATCTACTTTTTTGAGCTCTAGATAAAGGCAGGGCCCAGACGCCCCGAAACAGTGGTGTCTGGGTGGGTGTCTGGCTTCCTGCTCCAGCCCCTCCCTCCTCATGACCCTCCAGCCACTGTCCACGGCATCCGGCCGCCACCCTCTAGGAGGGCTAGGGAGCCTCGCTGTAGAAAATCTTGCCTTACAGTGGGGAAGAAGCAAGATTCCTGGTTGTTTCAGGCACCGTCTCTTCTCCTTTACTCTCCTTGTAGATGTTGTCCTGTGGGATCCCTGAGCTCTCAGACTTGGAGGACCTCAAGTATGTGTACGATGCCCTGAGGCCTCAGGACACAGAGGCCAATGCTACTACCTACTTTACTAGGTAACACTCTGCATATAAAACATGCTGCCCGCCCTAACTCATTGATTTCCAGGCTGCTTGGGAGGAGGAGGGCTAGGGAAATGGGAAAGGCTTAGCCCAGGTGGCAGAGCCAAGAGTTGACAATGTGGGTGTGCTGTCCCAATTTTGCCTCTCACTTCGGCAAGTCACTTCACATCTCTCAGACCCATCTGCACGTTGGTGCTAATTTCTGTCTATAGAGGTATTGCATTTTGCTCTTACTGACATCCTCACCAGGCCTTGATCAAAGAATTTGTTTATGGAGCAAGTATGAATTTTTAGTAGTCTTTAGCGCTCTGGATCAAAACCTTCCCTCTCCCTTATCAAAACAAGAATTTCATGGTTTCATTTTCCCATGTTTCACAAGGTTTGTAAGGCACTGTGTATGACACGGAATTGTCTATGTGCACATGCCTAAGTTTTGTATAGATGATGTCTCCCATTTTAGTACGCACTCGTTTTGGAACTTTGCAAACTAATTTTTTTTTTTTTCTGTTGGTCTAACACAGACCCTTTCCTTTTGGACTGAAATCTCTAGATTGAGTAGTGCTTGGTGAGGTTACATGGTACTGAACCTTGAAACTCAGTTTGACACAATGTTTAGATACTCACCTGGTGAGTCTAGGTGGAATCCTTAATTCCTTTCCACCTTGGTTCAACACTCTTTGGCTTAGGAGGGCAGCGAGGGCAGATAAGACCCCTGGATTCACAAGAATAAATTGCATATAGATCATTGTGTGCCAGTCATGTGCTCTATGAGGATATGACACACGGAAAATGATTTGATGTGAGTCAAGTGTTGTCTCAGCTGTCACGGGATATTCCTTGGGATAGCTCTGTCCAGGCAGTGGGGACATGGATCCGTGGTGACATCCTCTTTCCATCCTCATATACCAACAGGTTGATTGAGTCCAGCCTGGGCAGTGTAGCCACAAAGCTCAATTTTTTCATCCATAACCTGGCTCAGATGAAGTTCACGGGCTCGGACGACCGGCTGACCCTTTCCTTTGCCCCCCGCACGTACACTCTTCAACGCTCTGGCCGCCTCAGTGACGTCTTCCTCTGCCGCCAGGAGAAGGTCTTCCACCCCAACAAGACCTACGTAAGATCTTCTCCAGTCTGATCCTCTCTTGCTGCCCAGTGTCCCCAGATTACTTGGTTCTATTTCTTCACATCCACATTGTGGGCACTGGAGTCCCCTAGCACTTGGTGCTGGGAGCAGTCATAGACCATGTCCCTCTCCCTTGCCTGAGTGGCCTGCCTGGAATCAAGGAGCTGATTTGGATGGTCACGCCCCCTGAGTCAAGGGTCTTAGGAAATGTGTGCAGGAAATACTTGCTTTCGAATCCCTGCAGATGTATGTGGGCACACCACCTTTGTTTCCACTGGAGATACTTTTGCCTTCTTCCTTCTGGAAAGTGTATACTTCCCAACACACACACACACACACACACACACACGCAAGCACACACTTCGGTTCCCTTACCTGCCCTCCTCATTGTGCGCGGAGGCTGTGGCAGGCGCTCTCTAAGACTGGACCCTTTGCAGATGTACGTGGTGAAGGTGATGCGAGAGAATGCTCATGAGGCCACTTACATCCAGCGGACGTTTGAGGAGTTCCAGGAGTTACACAATAAGCTGCGGCTGCTCTTCCCCTCTTCGCTGTTGCCCAGGTAGCTCCCCCTTTACTCTCTGCTGGAGGGGTACCGGGGAGGGAGAGTGGATGGGTGGTGTGCAGGACTGCAGGCACTGTAGATCAACAGAAGGTACTTGATTTTCCAGGCCTGGTAATGAGTTTGATTAACAACTCAATACCAGCTCCCCCTGCTGGTCAAGCTCTCCAGACTTGAAAATAAGCTGGAAGGAGAGCAAATTGGATCTAAACGTAGGGAATTTACTAAAAGTGAAGATGTTGGAAGGTTTCTAATGTTTTAAAGAGTAAAAGCATTTTTCAAATACTACACAATATGCAGATTTAAAAACAAAGAAAGTCTGGCACATGCTACAACATGGATGAACCCTGAAGACATTATGCTAAGTGAAATAAGCCAGTCACAGAAAAACAAATACCGTGTGATATTCCACATATATTAATCACTTATAGTAGTAAAACTCACAGAGACAAAAAGTAAAACGGTGGTGGCCAAGGCCTGGGGGAGGGGGGCACATGAAGAGTTGTTTAACGGGCAGAATTTCAGTTTTGCTAAATGAAAAGAGTTCTGGAGACAGTAGTGATGGTTGCACTTACGAACTTCGTGCCACTGAACTTAACGATGGTTACGACAGTGAACTTTGTTAAGTGTATTTCACCACAAATTTTTTTAAAAATGAATTTTCAAATGATTTTTACCTTGATGGGGACAACTGGGGACTCCATAGCCCCCGCGGCACTTCTGGGGCCCCGTAGGACTCTGCGCATCAGTTTGGCTGTCTCATCTGGGCTCCTCGGAACTGGCGGGGCGGGGCGGGGCGCGCCCTGGGCTCAGACCTGGGGAGCTGCGGGGGAACGGAGTGGGTGGGGTCCCCGGGGAGGGAGAGTGGTGAGAGATGTGGGTCGGGAGGCTGAAACAGCAAATGAAATGTGACGAGTCCTGTTGTCTCTTACCCTTCTCTCTCCTCTGCCCCTCCCGCACTTCCTCGTCCGCCGGCCTCGCCAGCTTCCCGAGTCGCTTCACGATTGGCCGCCCGCGGGGAGAGGCGGGGGCCGAGCGGCGGCGGGACGAGTTGAACGGCTACATCTGGCACCTGATCCACGCCGCCCCGGAGGTGGCCGAGGTGGGCGGGTCCCCTGCGGGGTGCTGGGGGGGGGTAGGCGGGGAGACGCGGCGGAGGGGTGGGGAGTCCCCTGCCAATCCGGGCGGGCCGTGGGCTCCGCGGGCCTCGTGTTCCGCTGCAGACGGGGAGGAGCGGGAGGAGGGGTTGAGGTCGCGCTGGTCCTCCGGGTCGGGCGTGGAAATGGCGGACGCGGATTCAGCTGCGCGCACGTGTGGGGAGTCAGATGCGTCCCAGGGGCCTTGGGGAGCTCAGAACCTGAGAAAGGAACGTGTTCCCGAGGAAAAGTGTTTTGGGCAGAGGGTGTGTCTGTCACTGGACCGAAGCGGTTGAATCCTCTGTAGTTGCCAGCCACAAGACAACTTGATAATTTGATGAGAAGGAACTCGATTACAGGCTTGCAAACCCTCTAGTCTGTCATTATTAGGGGAAATCATGCATAAACATCGAGGTAAACTTTGTCGTCTCCTGTATATTGGAGGGGACATTCCAGGGCACGCGCAGTCAGGAAACGTTTATCCACGCGTCACAGATTCCGACAAGGCAGAAGGTCTCCACCCCTGGGAAGATTTTAGCATTCTAAGGAGGACTTAATTAGGAAAGTTTAGAGGAGGTCACTGGAGGTCCTTCAGCCTGCTCCAGCCCTCCCAGGTGATTTCAGTTGGTTGAACTCCTGATCCTGCAAAACAGGCCCGGCTTGTTCCTGAAAACCAGTTCTAGCAGAGAAACTTTGCGAAGATCGCAAGATACACATTTTTGAGTGTTTAAGTGGAGTCACAGGTTAATGGAGGCAAAGTTATAAACTCTAAACAAAGGTTAATCTGTGCTAGGTTACGTGCTGGGCTGCATGTGTAGGTTAGGTTATGTATCCACTGTTAACAAAAATTCAACCAAGTAAACTGGTTACTGACTGTGCATGAATCCTGCACCATTTCATCTAGTAAACAGAGAGGGGCTTTAAGAAGTTGTACAGGATGGACGGTTTTTCTAGGTAGAAACTGGGTGGGACAGGAAAGCTGTTAGCAAAAGGAAAGAAAGGATTGTTTCAGGTAAGGGCCACTTGGTGGGAGGTGGGCACCACAGGGGTCTTGCTTGACTAATTACCTCACTAGTGTTGATCAGGAAATTCCAAGTCGATTGGTTCACATTCCTGAGCTTCCTTTTTTATTTCATAAAGGCTGAAGCTGGGGGTATTTTTGTTGTTTTTATTTTTGTTTTTTTGAGAGTACATTTATTAAAGTTGGGGACAGTGAAACAAGGAAGGGCCTAGGATGGAAGAAGCAACAGGCGAGAGCCTGGGCAGGGTGGCTTTGGCCTCCAGAAGTGTTACGGGAAAGAAACGAAGCAAGGCAGGGCTGCTTCAGCTCACTGGGACGTCAGGGAAAAGGGGGCCCTGGAGACAGGGTCAGGGGATCGGCCTGGGTCAAGCTGCCACTGCCCACTGCTCCCCTGGTTGTAAGTCTTGCGTGGTCTCTTAGGGAGAGCATGCCAAGGTCAAAGCTTTTTATTTAAAAAAATGCAGTTGAGTCTTGTTTTTTTTGTCCTTGGATATGCTCTTTCTTAACACCACTTAGATTTTTTTAAGAGCAAATTGTATTACAATTTGGTATAATTTGCTTTTATAATAAATATGTATATAAATAAATAAACACAGCCAACAGATTCATCGCCCGAACAAATCAGCGAACCATTTCCTTGTTTCCTTCCTATTTGTCCACATGCAAATGTGACTCTCACAGTTTTATAGGAGTCATAACTTAAATATAATTCTATACTCTTGTTTCTTTTCACTTAGTGTTTACAGTAAACATAATTTTATTTATTTTTTCTTTAAGAGTAAACATAACTTTAATACATTGACTTGGAATATCATTTTCTCCTTAACTGTCTGCCTCTTGAAAGATACTTAGATTATGTCCATTTTTTCCTACCATTAATGCTAGAATGGATATTTTCACACATTTTTGGTTAGTTTTTTTTCCCTAGTTGTTTAGGAAGCGTTCTTCAGAGTAGGATTCATGGTCTTTGTCCAAGGCTGGCTCGGGCATTTCTGTGTCTAAGGGAGGGGTGTGTGTCTGCAGGGGAGGGAGTGGTAGGCAAGAACAGGCTGCTTTTGACCTGATGTGACCTAGTTTTACCTTTTTTTTTTCTTTTTACAAACCTTTTTATTCGGAGAACTTTAGAGAAACAATACAATTAGTACACACACACACACACAGTCATTAACCTAAGGAGTTAATATTTTGCTATATTCGTTTATTTTTGCATGAAGTATTTTAAAGTAAATCCCAGACATAAGCCATTCTACCTCTAAATACTCACTCTGATCTCTAAAACATAAGGACGGATTCTTACATGATTATTGTATCATATCCAGTACATAGCCATCATTCAAAATTGTCCTCTCATCCCCTAAATTCTTTTTACACTTGGCTTGTTTGAGCCATGATCCAAGCAAGGACTGCGTATTACACTTGGTTGTTACGTTTTATAAATCCATTTTAATCTCGAACAGTCTCTTTCCTTTCTTATTGGGCCATTGTCTTATTGAAGAACGACCCTGTTTACTGATTTTATTCCAGTGTGATTTGGTGTATACCTTCTTCCACCCCCTGCCCCGGGATGAGAAGGCTGCAAATACCAGCCCAGCTCCCAAGCCCTCAGGTACAGTGCCTTTGTGACACTTCTGCCGATCCCTCTGAACCATTCCCAAGGGGAACTTCTCCTGCCCCGACCTCTTCCCAGTTTTCTGTTCTTCACTTGTCTCTGTTTCTTTGCTTGCAAGCTACAGAATCTGGTTTCCCACTCAGGCGGTGGGATCCACTGCTCCTTGTGCAGGTTCCCCAGGGACTAGGTATTTAGTTGATGGGTTACACAAACAGGATAGACCCACCCCAACCCAGCTCTAAATCGTGTTCACAGATACCACCTGGCAGACCCCCCAGGGGGTATCAGGAACCTGCCATGGAGATATTGTTGGTGGAGGAGGGTCAGTGGAAAATAAATGTCTGCCTGACACCAGATGGAAACAGGGCGGGCCTCATGACCTTTCTCAGTTTTCTTTGTCTCTGCAGATGGCTCTTGGGCTCGTCCGGTTGGGAAAGTGGGAGGGGAGGTGAAGCTGTCCATCTCCTACAAAAACAATAAACTCTTCATCATGGTGATGCATATTCGGGGTTTGGTAAGTATGTGTGCAGTTGTTATGTTTGATTCTTTATCTTTCTCCTGGTACTCTCCTGCCTGGTGAGGCCTGTACTGCCCCTGTCTCATGAGACTAACCACAGGTTTGCTGGGTACCCGACATTGGACCTGCTACTACGCCAGGCCTAGGGTATGACCAAGCAATATAGCCTCTTACAACCTGAGGTCTTCGGCAAGTAGCATAAGTACTCTGAGCCTCATTAGAATGAAGATCATGTTAGTATCCACCTCATAGGGTTATTATGGCCATTAAATGAGATAATGCATGTAGAACACTTAACATAGTATTTGGTATTGTTATGGTAATCATGGTGATTGTAATGAGGGAGAAGCCCAAGGGGTTTTTTACCTGATTGTACAGGTAAGGCAACCACATGACCACCCTGGAGAATGATCAAGGCAGTATATAATTACTAAAATTTTTGGTACAATTCTAAGAACATTGTGACTGGACAGGGGAGGGAACTTTTATTGAATTCTCGTAATGTGCTGGACTTTTGTAAGCTGGGACAGCGGTATGTGACAGAAGGATCATGAGCTTTGGAATCAGAAAAACCTGAGTTTCACTCTTACAACATCATTCATTTGTTCATTCATTCATTCAACAAATGTTCATCTAGTGCTTGCTGGGAGTCAGACACTGCTACATTAGCTGTGGGTACAGGGTCAGGAAAACAAAGTCCTTCCCCTCGGGGAGTTTATATCCCAGTAGGAAGAGACAGACAAATACATGGCAAGCGCTCTGGCAAGAAGTAAGTCAGGGAAATAATACAGGGCTGGAACGAGGGCGGTGACGGTTTTGCACAGAGTGATCAGGGACGCCCTTGTTGATGAAGGTATGTGTGAGCAAAGATGGAGGAGGTGGGGGGCTGGCCGTGCATATACATCTGAGGGGACACCGTTCCAAACAGAGGGTCCAGTTACAGCCAAAAGCCAGGGACCCTTTGGGACAAGTGTGTGAGGAGCTGCAAGGGGCCCTAGTGGCTGGAGCTGTGGAACAAAGGGGAGAGCGAGGGCTGGTGAGCTGGGGGAGAGCACAGCTGACCAGAGGCCATAGTCAGGACTGGGCTTTTACCCCGAGTGAGATGGGAACCACTGGGGGTTTTTGAGCAGGGGCATGTAAACAGAAATTAATTTTAGACTGTAATAAAGGTTAAAAGAGCATTTATTTGAGCAAAAAGAACTGCCACCAAGCAGACACAGATTCAGGTAGCAATCTAAATTGTTCTCCACTGAGACAAAGGGAGGTCATCTTTTCTGTAGAAAGTTCTTGCCCAAGTTCCCAGTTTCATGTAGATGAGATTTTCAAGTTGTTCTGTTCTAATTGGTTATCATGGAGCAGTTCTGACTGGGGCCTGGCAGGTCTTAGTCCCGTGGTCAAGAGACAAGACCGGGAGCTCCCTTACAATAGTTGACTCAGCTGCATGATCGTTGACGAAGCAGGACATAGTGCGGGAACCTGAAAGTTCAGTCTGAGGTTCTTCCTGGTATGCGGAGTACGTGAGAAGCCCCTGTCCGTAAATGGCCCTTAGGCTGTTATTCATGAGATTTGGGCCCTGGAATGATCACAGGGAGTCCATCTGAGCAGGAAAATTCCTTCTTGTGATTCACATCAAATGAATCTTTCTTCTCAAGGGTCTACAGGCATAAGATCTAACTTAAGATTTAAAAGGATCAGTCTGGGTGAATCACTAATTGGTTGACCTTGAGCAAGGAACTTAATTTCTCTGACTCATTTCTCCACGCCGTACCAAGTTACTTACATCAAGTAACAAAATAGACAAAGACTCTGAGCGAGGCAGGGAGATACCTGGGGATATGATCATTCACTCATGCCCTGAGCATTTGTGTAAACAGTATAGTATAGACTGGATACAATAGGCAATCTGACCGATATTTTAGTAGGACACCTAACATTATGGTAGATATTTTTATCAGCATGGAGGGAGCTGGGAAGCAGCCATGTAAATTACATGCATTGTGAGAAGCCAGGTGCGGGATGAGAGTCTGGATCTGGGTACGATCACAGGGATGGTGATAAAAGGACAGTAGAAGAATCTTCACGTTTTTTTGGTTTTCATTCCCTCTGTAGCAGCTGCTCCAGGATGGGAATGACCCTGACCCCTATGTGAAGATTTATCTCCTTCCTGACCCTCAGAAAACCACTAAGAAGAAAACCAAAGTGGCCCGGAAAACCTGCAACCCCACCTACAATGAAATGGTGTGTGGGAAAGGTGCTGGGGTGGGGCAGGGGTTTGTAAATAAAGTTGTGTTAGAACAGGGCCACACCTATTCTTTTAAATATCATCTATGGCTACTGATGTTGCAGGGGCAGGGTTGTGTAGTTGTGATATAGACCAGACTAGATGACCTGGAAAGCCACGTTTATTCCCGTCCTTTACATGGAAATTCTGTGGACCCTCAGGGTTGGGGTTCCAGAGCTGGGCATGGCCTGGCCCCTGTGCTATGGGAAGAGGAGTCTCCTGTTCCTTTGCTAATAACAGCAGCATCTCTAATAAAAAAATAAAAATAAATAAAAAAAATAAAGCCCCTCATCTGCTTGAACTCTGAGCAAAGAACAAAGTTCTTTAAAGCTTCCTTTGGCTTCTGTGTGCCTTCTCCGTTCCCCTGGGCTCTGGTTGGGGAGATACAGTGGTGTTCACCTCAGCAGATCGAGTGGCCACAGACGTAAGCATCTCCCTCTTCCACGGTTCCCTCTCTCACGACTTTGCTCATCCCAATCTCTGCATTTGCAGCTGGTGTATGATGGGATCCCCAAGGGAGACCTGCAGCAGCGGGAGCTACAGCTGAGTGTGCTGAGTGAGCAAGGGTTCTGGGAGAACATTCTCCTGGGGGAGGCGCACATCCGCCTGCGAGAGCTGGACCTGGCCCAGGAGAAGACTGGCTGGTTCGCACTAGGGTCTCGAAGTCACGAGCCCTCGTGAGCCCAGCAGAGCGCCCACCCAGGCCCCCACACTGGTGGTGGAGCTAGGGGAGAGGACTCTCACCTTTTGACTTGTCTTTTTCTTATGAAGACACAGGGCCCTTGGCAGGCCTCCCTGCCGTCCAGGAGGAGCCTCTGTGGTGGGAGACAGGGAGAAGAAGAGGCTCTCTGCCGTCCCCACCTCTGCGGACTGAATTTGAGTTGGTTGTAATGAGCAGCCCCTTGGAGGCTGTGAGGTTGCAGCACAGTTTTAAGTTTACCTTGTGTCAAGGGAGCAATGCCTGGTTTGGGGTGTGTGGGGTGGGGTATATGGTAGAGTTTGGGGGGATGGTGGGTGGATATCTTTATTTTTATTTTTAAAAAATGAAATAGTAATGTTGTCCTAAATGGACAGGAAGCCTTGTGAGAAGGGACTTACATATGCCTCAGAAGGTAAAAAGAGGAAGACTATTTGGACTTTTTGTATGACTAAGGTTCTTTTTGGACTTTTCTCTAGGGTTGTATTTGTTTGTTTTTTGTTTTTCTCTCTATAGGAATTATTTGGAGAGGGGCCCAGTGGGTCCTTGGTGAGAGCCCCCCTCTCTAAGGGCAGTTCGAGGAGGGGCAGGGAGGGCTTCGTGTGCTGGACTGAGGCCTGTGCTGCTGGGCCTTTCTGATTTTGCCTCCAAAGGAGAGCAGTGTGATACCTATGTGTCAAAGGAAGGGCCTTTCCTATGGGATTCTGCAAAGGAGCTATATTCAGGGACCCGTGCTCTTTTGGGGGAATTCTTCCTCTACTTTGCCAGGACTCACCCTGAATATGTCTTCTACACCTCCATCCTTCCGCCCTTCCGGGGGCTGTCTGGTCCCAGTGAGTGCACTGGGGCTGCTCCCCCGCAGGTCTCTCTCCCTTCGTTTTTCTCTGTGGGGTGAAAATGCTGCCTTGGCCCTTGATTTTGTTTTGCCCGTGGGCATCCGGGCCCTGGGAAGGGCCCGCGGCTGCAGATGCCAGTGTGGCTGCCTGCTGGTTAATTCTGGGAAGACTTCCATAACCCACCACTACTTTTGTGCTGCTTCTCTCCCAAACTCCATTCTGTCACATTTTTTATAAGAATTTCCCTCATTCTATGGGGCCATATACCTACTTAGTCTGGAGCCAAAAGGAAAGGGGCTGGGGTCCCGTCAAAACTTTTTTCCAGTGGTTTTCTTTGCTCTCAAGGAGGCTGGATTGGAGCGGTAATTGATCTCCTGGAGCTGCGAGGGAGAGACTGGGTCTCTTATCTCTTAATACCCCGCATTTACTATCACTTGGATTTGAAATTCACTCTTGCGCTTTCCTTCAAAGCGTATCTTCCTTGAAAAAAGAGGGAGAGACTTTGAGTTTGATATTGTTTTAAACTAGCATTGGCCTGACGTGCCCTGTGACTGGGGGTGGAGATAACAGGGGATACTTTGCAAACTGTCTGTCCCTCCTCAGCTCCTTCCCCAGCTCCAAGGATCGGAAATCCCCCCCTTTGCTGACTCATTCCGTAACTGGAGAAAGAAGCTCCGCTCATTGAAGCCATAGGGCAGCAAGGAAGTTTAAACTTTTCTTTTAAATTAAAAATGGCAAGTATAAAGCTGGCTGTCGTGGGGAGAGACTAGGGAAGTGGGGAACAGGAGTGGACTTCTCCAGATGAATGGACCATGGATGCGTTACTGGCTTTGTGCTTGTAGCTCATTGTATTTGGATCCTCTAAGCCCCTGGTTTAAAGAGGTCTATGTATTGTACCCACTTTCCAGATGTCCTTGTATCTCCTACTTTCTCTGGAATTGTATTTTTTAATAAATGACATTTAAGAAAAACAAAACTATCGTTTTCATGGTGGGTTAATGTTCACATGTTCAGAGTAAACATCTGGCGTACAAGACAAAAATAATACTAGTGGTTTACAAATGGCAACTTTTATGTACACTGGTGCACTTCACTAGGTGTTTTACATGTGTCGCTGAACAGCCTCACAGCTTGACACAGCAGGTGAGTATTATGATCCCCGTTTTGCAGATGGAGAAGCTGAAGCGCGTTGGGATTAAGAATTCATTCCACTCTGTTTGGGTCTGGAATTTGAGTGCAAGTTTATTTGACTCCTTTTAGGCCGTGTTCAGTACAGTTCCTTAAGATGGTATATGGTGGTTTCCAGAGTGTTTAAATATGTATGGTGTCATTTCTTATTACAGCTACCCTGGAAAGTAGATATGGCTCATTTATTAATTCTGTTGCCATTTACTGTGCTTACCAGGACTACCTAGTTCACCTAGCATGCCTCCATTCACAGGGTATACAGGCCTTTCGTTGTATGCTGGGTCCTGTACCAGGTACCAGGTTGAGGTTTAAAAGGTAAATCAAGATAATCCTCACCTTGACGTGGTAGCTCAGTTGGTTAGAGTCCTGATACGCCAGGGTTGCAAGTTCGATCCTCAGTCAGGGCACATACAAGAATCAACCAATGAATGCATAAATAAGTGGAACGACAAACTGATATTATTTTTCTCTCCCCATCTCACTCTTCTTTCCTCTCTCAAAAAAAGAATCAATAAATAAAAATTGAAAAAAAGACATTCCTGTATGTTTAAAAAAGTCGCTGCCTAGTTATATTTACCCAACCCCACTTTATGAGGGAGCAGAGCCATAGCCCAGAGTTGAATGCCCCAAATGGAAGATGAAGGTGATGTGATCTTTGTTCAAGCATTTTACCCAGAAGTTTTCAGAACTCTCCAGGGGGGATCATATTTCATGCTGAGAAATTTCGGGGAGCTTCCAAGAGGTTTTTAGTAGTAAACAGGAGGAAGTGTCATGTGCTGTGTTTCTAAGTGGTTTTGAGGGGTAACCGCAGTGCTGGGCAAGTCCCAAGGGAACTCTTTTTTTTTTTTTAAGATTTTATTTATTTATTTTTATAGAGGGAAGGGAGGGAGGGAGAGAGAAACATCAATGTGTGGTTGCTGGGGGCCGTGGCCTGCAACCCAGGCATGTGCCCTGACTGGGAATTGAACCTGTGATGCTTTGGTTCGCAGCCCGCACTCAATCCACTGAGCTACGCCAGCCAGGGCCCAAGGGAACTTTTAAAAGTTAGAATGTGGGACTCTGGCTGGTGTGGCTCAGTGGATTGAGAGCAGGCCTATGAACCAAAGGGTCACCAGTTTGATTCCGGGTCAGAGCACATGCCTGGGTTGTGGACCAGGTCCCCAATAGGGAGCATGCAAGAGGGAGCACACTGATGTTTCTTTCCCTCTCCCTCTTTCCTTTCCCCTCGCTCTAAAAATAAATAAATAAATAAAATCTTTTTTTAAAAAGTTAGAACGTGGGTCTGGCGAGAGTCTTAGTTAAAGGAAATTTCTTGGCCAAGTGGGGCAGAAATCTGAATCACCCTGAGGGAGTGAAAGTGAGAGCTTGTGGAGTGGGGAATGGGGTTGCCTAAGGAGGAGAGAAAAGAAGCCCAGGAGGCCAGGTTCTCTGAGTTTAAAGAGAGGTGGCAAAAATGAAGTAACCCAACTTGCTGGGAATTTTTGGGAGGCAAAGATTAGATTGGATTTGAAAGGTTAAAAGTGAGGCAGCATTTAAAGCTGTGAGGTAATTGTAGTGACTGGGACTTGTGCGAGGTGTCTAGTCAACAGGCAACACTGACAGCCTCCTTGGGGTCAGGTGAGGCACTGGTCTCCGAGGCGACTACGATGATAAAGGTGTGGGTCCTGTCCTCAAGTTCAGTACGGCTAGGGAGGCAGACATGGACACAGGTAATCACAGGGCAGTGTCTCAGGGCCAAAGTGCAAATGGGAGAGGTCAGTCTGGAGTTTAGATGTGGAAGTCCTCAGGACTTAGGTGGCATCGAATGCCATGGAACTGGATGAGATCGCCTAGATTAGAGGGACTAGAAAACACAGGGGTGGACTGAGCTCTGATGCAGGTTGACATGTAGAGGAGGCGCCACCGAAATTGCGTGGAAACCAAGAGATTGGTGCCATGGGAACCTAAAGACAAGTACTGTTGATATCCTAGGGCTGCCATAACACAGCGACACAAACTGGGAGGCTTAAACAACAGAAGTTTCTTTTCTCACAGTTCTGGAATATGGACATCCAAGATCAAGGTATTGTCGGGGTTGATTCCTTCTGAGGGTTGAGAAGGACAATCTGTTCCATGCGTCCTCACAGGGTCTGGTGGCTTACTGGCAGTCTGTGGCATTCCTGGCTTGTAGATGCATCACCCTAGCGTCTGCCTCATGTTCACATGCTGTTCTCCCAGTGTGTGTGCACGTTTGTCCACGTCCAAACTTTCCCTTTGTATAAGGATGTAGTTATATTGGATTAAAGCGTACCTAATGACCTCATTTTAACTTGCAAAAAACTTCTCCAAATAAGGACATATTCAAAGATACTGTAATTAGGGAATTAGGACTTCAGTATCTTCTAGGGTAGTACAGTTCAACCTATAACCGAGAATGATTTGGCAAAATGCTCTTGGTGACTTTGATAAGATCTATTTGAATGAATGGAGGGAATGAAAGCCACATTGGAGTAGCTTAAAAAGAATAGGTCATGAGAAAGTGGAGACCATCAACATGGATAATTTTTTGTATTTTTAGGTATATTTTATTAATTATGATATTACAGCTGTCCCATTTTTTTCTCCTTTTTATCCCCCTTGACTGTGTATCCCCCTTCCCACCATCATTCCCCCAACCCCTATTTCATGTCCATGGGTCATACATATAAGTTCTTTGGCTTCTCCATTTTCCACACTATTCTTAACCTTCCCCTGTCTATATTGTGCCTACCAATTATGCTTCTTACTCCCTGTACCTTTTCCCCCCATTTTCCCCTCCAGCTCCACACTGATAACCCTCCATGTGATCTCCATTTCTGTGATTCTTTTCCTATTCTAGTTGTTTGCTTAGTTTTTGGTTTTGCTTCTTAAATTCACTGGTTGATAGTTGTGAGTTTGTTGTCATTTTACTGTTCACATTTTTATCTTCTTTTTCTTAGATAAATCCCTTTAACATTTCATATGCTAAGGCCTTGGTGATGATGAACTCCTTTAACTTGACCTTATCTGGGAAGCACTTTATCTGCCCTTTCATTCTAAATGCAAGCTTTGCTGGATAGAGTAATCTTGGATGTAGGTCCTTGCCTTTCCTGCCTTTGAAAACTTCTTTCCAGCCCCTTCTTGCCTGCAAGGTTTCTTTTGAGAAATAAGCTGATAGGCTTATGGGAACTCCTTTGTAGGTGACTGTGTCCTTTTCTCCTGTTGCTTTTAAAATGCTCTCCTTATCTTTAATCTTGGGTAATTTAATCACCATGTGTCTTGGCATGTTCCTCCTTGGATCCAACTTTTTTTGGACTCTGAGCATCCTGGACTTCCTGGAAGTCTATTTCCTTTGCCAGATTGGGAAAGTTTTCCTTCATTATTTGTTCACATAAGTTTTCAATTTCTTGCTCTTCCTCTTCTCCTTCTGGCACCCCTATGATTTGGATGTTGGAACATTTAAAGTTGTCCCAGAGGTTCCTAAGCCTCTCCTCATTTTTTTGAAATATCGTTTCTTCATTCTGTTCTGGTTGGATGTTTATTTCTTACTTTTGTCCCAAATCATTGATTTGAGTCCTGGTTTCCTTTCCTTCACTGGTGGTTCCCGGTACACTTTCCTTTATTTCACTTTGCATAGCCTTCACTTTTTACTCTATTTTGTGACTATACTCAATAATTTCTGTGAGCATCCTGATTACCACTGTTTTGAACTCTGCATCCGATAGGTTGTCTATCTCCTTGTTGCTTAGTTCCTTTCTGGAGTTTTGATCTGTGCTTTCATTTGGGCCATAGTTCTTTGTCTTGGTGTTCCTGTTATATTGTAAGGGGCGGAGCCTTTGGTATTAGCCCAGGTGGAGCAACCCACGTTGCTGTGTTGTGGTGCTATATGTGGGGGAGGGGATCAGAGAGGGAATAACACTGCTGGCTCGCTTGCCCAGTTCTCAGCCCACTTTCCGTCACTTCCCTTGCTTCCCACAAGCGGATTGTGCCCTTTCAGGTGCTGAGTCCTAGGTGGGTGGGCCTGTGTACGTTCTAGGATCCCATGGGCCTCTCCAACAGACAATCCTGTGAGATGGAGTTTCTCCCGCCGCCGGCCCCTTCACAGGTTTCTACAGCCAGAGGTTTTGAGGCTTTACTTTCCAGTGCTGGATCCCTGGGTTGCGAGGTTTGTCTCACTTCCCAGTGTACCTCCCAGCTTATCCCCACATGAATGTGGGACCTTCTGGTTTACCAGCTGCCACCTCGCCCACCCCAGTCTGCCAGCCGCCGCCTTGTACATCCTCTCTGTCCCAGCTTCCTCCACCTCTCCACCTCTCCTTCCAGTCTAGATGAATATTTCTTCTTTAACTCCTTGGTTATTGGACTTCCATACAGTTTGATTTTCTGGCAATTTTCATTGTTTTATGTTTTTAAATTAGTTGTTATCCTTCTTTTGATTGTATGAGGAAGGGAAGTGTATTTACCTATGCCTCCATCTTGGCCAGAACTCCAACATGAATAATTCTTGAGAAATTTTGCTGTAGTGGTGCAAAAACTTGGGGGGGCATGTATCTCGAGAAAGTTTATTTTTAAGATAGGTGATGTTAATCTATGTTAATGTGAGTGCCCTAGTGGCTCGAGAGAGAAAATTGTATGTTACAGGAAAGAAGTGATAAGGGAGGGCAGAATTCCATGAATAGACATGAAGGGACAGGATCCAGGAAGCTTCTTTGTTTGTAATGGGATTGAAGACAGAGTGTATGGGTCCAGGTGTGGGTAAATTGGTGAATTTGGTGATGGAAAAATGAGGTTATTCAAGTCCAATTGTATGTATTTTCTCAATGAAGTATGCAGTGTGATCATAAGTTGAGAATGTTTATGAGCATGCTGGAAATATGAAAAAAGAAACATGTGGAACAGTCTCAGTGTAGGAGAAGCAAAGCTATTATGGATATGGATATCTGTAGCAGTGTCTGGCATTGATGAAATTTGTGATCACAAACAGGAAGGGTATCAGTCAGCATAGTTGAGTGCTTTTCTCCAGCACTGATTAGCTGCAAGGGTGTAGGCTCTGAACAACTGCACGGTTGGGTGTAACTAAGGTGGGAATCTTGCTAAAGAGGAATGTTGGAGTAGGTGCAAGGCAAGAGCCTTTTTAAGGGGGTAGTTTTAATGCTGGATCATGGAATTTACGCTCAGTAAGGAGGGAAGTGAAGGAGGATGAATCACAAAACAGTAGTAATGGCAATGTTTTTAAGATTTCTGGGGGTTAATAAGTTACTGAATAAGTGACACCAGAGTTAGAAAGAAGGTGGTGTCTAGAGTATGGAATGCTTGGAAATAAGATTTTTGGAGGTGGTACTAATGCTGAAAAATGAAGTAAAAAACTATACACCTTTTACCTCAGGCCCAGCAAAATATTTAAAAATAAACATAAGTAACTGAAATTGAAATGATCTACTAAAGTGTCAGTCAATTTGCCAGTCCAAAGACTTCTTGGCTTCACCAGCATGAACACAGACACAGCAACATGTTATCTTTGTGTACAGAGCTGCCCTGCCTCTCTGCCCTCTAGTTGATATCAGGCTAGAGGAGGCTGGCTCACACTTTATTTACCTGTCAAGATTGACAAGGCAGTCACGCATTTTTATAGCTTTTCAATACTTTCTGATTGCATTTTCCCCTTTTATTTTTTTAAATTATATTTTATTGAGTATGCTATTACAGTTATCCTGAATTTCCCCCCTTGTCCCCCTCCACCCAGCACTCCCTACTCCCTCAGGCAATCCCCCCACCTTTGTTCCTGTCCATGGGTCATGTGTTCTTTGGTTACTTCATTTCTTATACTGTACTTTACGTTCTCTTGCCTATTCTGTAACTACCTATTTGTACTTCTTAATCTCCTCTCCTCTTCACCCATTCTCCCCCTACCCCCTCCGATCTGGCAACCATTGGTCACTAACTTCTTTTCTCTTGCTGCTTTTAAGATTCTCTTTATCTTTAACTCTTGGAATTTTAATTATGATGTGTCTTGGAGTGGGCCTCTTTGCATCCATCATAATTGGGATTCTCTGTGCTTTCTGGACTTGCATGCCTGTTTCCCTCACCAAATTAGGGAAGTTTTCTTTCACTATTTTTTTTTTTTCAGTTAGGGTTCCAATGCCTTGCTCTTTCTCTTCTCCCTCTGGCACCCCTGTGATGTGAATGTTGAAACACTTGAAGTTGCCCCAGAGGCTGCTTGTAGTATCCTCATTTTTTTTTCTTCTTTTTTCTTCTTGTTCTGATCAGTTGTTTTTTGCTTCCTTATGTTCCAAATCATTGATATGATTCTCACAGCTTCATCCACTCTACTGTTGTTTCCCTGTAAATTGTTCTTTATTTCAATTAGTGTATCCTTCATTTCTGACTGGATCTGTTTTATGCTGTTGAGGTCCTCACTAAGTTCCTTGAGCATCCTTATAATCAGTGTTTTGAACTCTGCATCTCATAGATTGCTTATCCCCATTTTGTTTAGGTTTTTTTCTGGAGTTTTGATCTGTTCTTTCCTTTGGGCCATGTTTCTTTGTCTCCTTGTTTTGGCAGCCTCCTCATGTTTGTTTCTATGTATTAGGTAGAGCTTCTTTGACCCCATATCTTGATAGTGTGGCTTAATATAGTAGGTGTCCTGTAGGATCCAGTGGCACAGCCTCCCTTATCACCCAAGCTAGGTACTCAAGGTGAGCCCTTCATGTGGGCTGAGAACACCCTCCTCTTGTAGTTGAGCCTTGGTTGTGTTTGGTAGATCAATGGGAGGGATTTACCCAGGCTAGTCAGAAGCAAGGATTGGCTGTGACCATTTACCACCAACCTCTGCCCTCTGCGGAGGATCAGCTGTGCAGGGAAAGGGTGCCGGTGCTCTGATGTGGTTTACAGCTGTCTGCTGGTTGTGTTGGCCTTGGGGTTTCTCGGGTGATGCAGGCCAAGGTCACTCCCCACCTGTGTTTTGCCTGGGCCCACCCTGCTTTGAACCAGAAAGGAATCTGAGATAGCTGCTACTTTTGCTTGGCTTGGAGATTCCCAGGTGAAGTCAAGCTGTGAACGTAGGCTGGTGCTGCTAGTGTCAGGCCTGGGGCTCACTGAGGCCAGCTGTTACTTGTTTGAGAGAATTTAGGAAGTTGTACAGATTGAGCCAAGAACAGCCATTCATATGGAAAAGCAGTTTGGGTGGGCCAGTACGTCTGGTGGGGTGGAGTCTCTAGGGATCTCTAAGGCAGATCAAACAGTGTTAGCCATTGATTTTTTTCCCTTAAAAGAATAAAATTGTGTATCCAATAATTAGATGTTTTGGAGGAAGGGGAATTCCATTTAAGAAAGTTTTTAGAAAATTTGTTCAGGATCATGTAAGTAGTATTAGCGACAAAGTTGAGAGTGGAATACGAGATGCTTGGTCATAAGGAAGATGCTAGCATGTTAAAGCATTATTAGTCTTCTATTCAACATTTATTTGGCACCTATTATGTGCCAGTCAACATGTTAGGTTAATGGTTCCTAAACTTCTTGATCTTAGGACCTCTTTACATTCTTAGAAATTATTGAGGATCCCAAGAAATTTTTGTTTATGTAGGTTATATCTGTTTTAGAACTCAAAATTGAGGAATTGAAAAATATTTATTTAAAAAGAATAAACCCAATACACATTAACGTAAGTGACATTTTTATTAAAAAATTTTTTTTGACCTTGAGAATCCTTTGAAAGGGTCTTAAAATGAGATCCTCAAGGGTGCCCAGACTATACTTTGGGAATCACTGTGCTAGGTATCGGAACACAACCCTTATGGAACTGAGACCAGCAGGAGAGAATAGGCATGTAGTATATAATATAGTGAGTTAAGTGCTTTAAAAGAATACAATACAATTCTGACTGAGGAGGCTAGCAAAGACTTCAAGGAGTTGACATTTGAATTCAACCTTGAAATATGAATAGGTATATAACAAGGGAGGTGAGGGCTTTCTTGGCTGAGAAACAACGTGAGGTAAGGCATAAAGCAGGTTCAATGTTCCTAGAACATAACATGCATAAAGGGAAGCTACTTGAGAAAAGGCTGGAAGAGTACATACAGTAGGAGGAGACCGCATAGTCTTTATTCTGTAGGCAATGGGAAACAATTATTAGCTGGTAAATAACAAATATTAACTGATGTTTCTTCCCCTAGTGTGTCTAGGCTCCGTATTAAGAATTTAGTTCTCTCACCAGCCCATTGAAAGAGGAATTAGCCTCACTTCTCAAAGAAACTGAGGTTTCTGAGTTAATGTGCATATTTGGATTTCTTTCTTTTCTATTATTAAACTGACTCCTATTACTAATCCATCTTTCTGAAGTTCTTAGGACTGAAAATGAGATATTTTCCAGAGATATGAATAGTATGATAAAGGGTAAAACCATAGAAATTGAGGACCTCTTAGTTTTCTAGAAAGAAGTGGCTGTTTGTTGAGCAGACCCAATGAAGCAGGAGAAACAGGGCTTCTCCTGGCTTCCGGAAGCTCTTCCTGCTGTCCCTAGTGCCCATTACTGCTGCCCTCCTTCTGTAATAGATACTTGACGTTTTTTAACATTTTATCTTAATTGTTGTTCAAGTACAGTTTTCTGCCTTTTACTCCCATAGATACTTGACTTTAAGGGTGTTGATTAAAACGTTTTAGCAGGAATAAGGAAATGAACTAAGACCAAACTCCCAAGAGAATCAAAAATAGCAGCTAAAATTATTAGACAAAATTTCATTTCAAAGGGTAATGGTCTGTGGTTTCTTCTTTGGATGTTGTATCCTATAGTTCTGGCGGCTCAAGATATAAATATGATCTGAACGCATTGCCTGCTGGGAAGTATTAAAGAGATTAAACAGTTCTAGGGACTATGTTTCCTCCTCTGTGATTTCAGTTTGCCCCATTTAAAAAAGATAGTCTAATAGAGACCCACCTGAGAAACAAGAAATTACACTTCCTTGGAAGTGAGCGGGTTGGTATATGTGGATTGGACGCTGAAGAACCTCAAAGCTACATTCCAGGCAAAGATAAAGAGTGATTTAGAAATTCTAAAATCGAGGGGGCAGGAATACAAGCAAAAGAGTGATTCATTTTTCACTTGTGTTTTTTTCACTTCTATTATTATTCACTCCGGATTATTCAAGTCTTAATACTGTTAGAGGTGTATTTACACAGCATTGTCCAACGCTTATTAAACTCACATGTCGAGTGATAATATATTTAGCACTGAACCCCGATATATGAAAGTCTAAGATAAGTGTGTACACTTGGGCGTGCATTATGCCCTTAAAAGGGTTCCCAGAACCCCTGGAGTTATCTGAAACACTTTCGCCTGGAGGGTGGGGTGGAGCAGGGGCAGAGGGCCCGGGGAGGAAGCCCTCTCCTAGAAGTCCACGGAGAAGCAGTGCGCATGCGCAGAGCGCAGGCCTTAGCTGATGCAACTTCTCTTGCGCAAGCCCGGTCTACCGAGGGTAAGGAAGCCGACAGGGACCGAGTCGGGGCCAGGCCGCCGCTCCCGCCCGGAAGAGCGCGGAAGGGCCCGCCCGCTGGGCTCTGTTAGGGACGTTCAGTGGCCCAGAGCTGGCGGTGCTGCGGCCGTGTCCTAGTTCCCCATCCGGTTGCTTGCTGTCCAGCCTCGGCGCTGGCCCTGCAGCCATTTTGAACTGGGTTTGTCCTCGCTCCTGTTACCTGCCCGGCCGCCCAGCGCTTCCGGGGCGCGCAGTGAGGGGCTTTTTAACGGCCTGTTTCTGGTGGAAAGTCACGCAGCTGCCGCGAGAGGTCTCCCCTGTATGGTGGGGAGGCCTCGAGCGGATTAGGGCGCTTCTTCCCCGCCGGGATGGATGTTGTTGCTGCCGCCACGTTCTGCGCCTGCCTTTCCGGACTGTGTTTTGCTGACCAAAGCCGAAGCCGCTGCCTTCTTTGGCTCTTCTGCTGGCCCGGGGACCGACTTGGGGCGCCGATTCCTCCGCAGGGCGAGGCTGGTGCCGTGTAGGCCTCTCCGGATCCCGTAGGAGGTCCAGCCGCCTAGTCTGCGTACCACGCCACAGGCTGCCAAGCAGGGGCAATGGAGTCGGGAGCGGACCTGCCGCGGGGAAGGCCGGCGACCCGAGCGGGTCCTCTGTTCCGGCTGCACTTCTTCCTTCGGCCCCCGCCGCCTGGCACTGGTAGGTTTCCCACACCTCCCGCTGCAGAGCAACCCCGGGACCACAAACCAGTTTGCTCTACCCGACCAGAGCCTCGGACCAGCTACTGGATGAAGCTCCTTTCCCAGCTCGTCGCGCCGCTTCCCAACTTTGTTCAGAAACTGCTGATTTGGAGCCACTTTTTGGGTGGCATGATTCCGACCAGATGGCTGGATTTCGCTGGAGGCTACAGCGCCCTGAGAGCCCTGAGGGCTCGGGAGGAACTGGCCTCCCCCGCAGCGCAGAAACCTGTGAGTTCACTGCAGCTGGACCCCGCAGCCGACTCAGCTGCCAGTCTTCTGGGCTGGGTACAGGAGGGTTTCCACTGGCAGTGCTCCTCCTCCGATCCAGAATTGGAACTGAAAGCCCAGGGAAGAGCCGCGGACTCTGAGGCCCATACTCTTCTCGTTGAGCAGCAGCTGTGGGGAGTGGAGCTGTTGCCGAGTGGCCTTCACGCCCGGCTGTTCTCTGACCAGAAGCTTAGCCTTTCCTCCTCCTGGCCTCGAAATATTCAGCACTTAAGCAGTTTCAGCGCCGTCTCCTATTTGCTGAACTCCTCTTATCTGGACTGCCATCCTCGGGTAGAGCTTAGCTCTCAGAAGGGCATCGGAGGTGGCGAGCTAGTTGATTTCCAGACGGTAAGCCCAGAAACCAGCTGCCTGCCTGAGGACCATTCTCAGCCCCAGCCACTGAATGCAGAGATCACTCGCTCCTCGTGGCAGGAATGCCCACCTCTTTCTAGAGAAGGCCTGCCAGAAATTCACCATATTCGCACGAAACGGCTCGAATTCCTTCAGCAGGCTAACAAGGGGCAAACGTTACCCACCCCCGACCAAGATCATGGTTACCACAGCCTGGAAGAGGAACACAACGTTCTCCGGATGGATCCGAAGCCCTGCAGCGGTAGTCCGACACAGTGCGTTCCCCCAGCTGGAGCCATTCCCGGAACTGCCCAGGAATCCGCAGAAGAAAAGATAGAATTGATTCAAGAGGTTCCTCTTGCTTTGGAAAAACAGGGCCCTACGGAAAGCTGTCCATCTTGTGAGGTACCTATGGAAAGAGAGCCCGGGGAGGACCAAATAAGTGTGGTTGACTCTTCAGACGTAGAAAATGATCTTTCCATTTCTGCCAGACCAGCGTGTGGTAACAAACTGATAGATTACATTTTAGGAGGTGCATCCAGTGACCTCGAAACAAGTTCTGATTCAGGAGGTGAGGACTGGAGTGAGGAAGCTGAGGATGATGGTTTTGATAGTGATAGCTCACTCTCAGAATCAGACCTTGAACAAGACTCTGAAGGGCTTCACCTTTGGAACTCTTTCTACAGTGTAGATCCTTATAATCCCCAAAACTTTACAGCAGCGATTCAGACTGCTGCCAGAATTGTTCCTCCAGACCCTTCCGGATCAGAGAAGGATTTGTCTGACGGATCTGACCTAGAGAATTCTCTCCAGACTGGAAGACTTCCTGAGTCTCCTGACCATAATTCTGGGGAGGAAGATGACTGGGAATCTAGTGCAGATGAAGCAGAAAGTCTCAAACTGTGGAACTCTTTCTGTAATTCGGATGACCCCTACAACCTTTTAAATTTTAAGGCTCCCTTTCAAACATCAGGGAAAAACTGGAAAGGCTGTCAGGACTCAGAGAGGCCATCGGAGCCTGTTGTAGCTATGTCTGAGTGTCACACCTTACTTTCCTGTGAGTCGCAACTGTTAGGGAGCCGAGACAGTGAATTTCCAGACATGGTACAGGGTGGGGCTTTTTCTGGAGAAAGACACACACATATCAAGAAGAAAAAGGTTTGTTTGTTTCTCCTTTTTTTGTATATGTATATTTTTATGTTTGTGTCTTTTAACTTGCCTGATAATTTGTACAAACTGGTTTGATATAGTTAAATATGGTGGCTTGACTTTTCTGGAGGCATAACAGCCCATATGTTTGAAGAAGACGTCTAAGCTTCTTAAGTCCATATCTTTGGATTGAGAAGTGATCCTCTGTTTCCCCCTCGAGAAGAGTGTTGTCCTTGTCCAAATAGAAAATGCCAGTGTATACATGTTAGCAGGAAAGTGCCATTTTTATTGGAGTTGGCAACTCTGGGCTCTATGCCTACAAGCTTGAACCTTTCACTTTTTTAAGGAACAGAAAAATTAAACCTTATGTGTACATGATTTAATTTTTTTCTGGAGGTTAGGAAGGTCCTAGTATAGCCATGGAGTTTTAAAATGTTGTGAAATGTGGTGTCGTAATAAGTGTCTTCGTTCCTGTCCATTTGAACCCAGAGGGATGATGGTACCTGGAAATGAGTCAGATTTACTTGGTTTTTGCCACGAAAGGAAACAATTTGAACATTAAAAACTCTATGTCAGGTACATGATTTTGATTGCTGGTCAAAACAATACAGGAGATACTGCCTCTTTAAGGATGCAATACTACAACCTATGGGCATGAACTAAGGTGGGGGAATGGTAGTGGGGAGTGGAGGGGAAAATAAAGAAAAAAAGTGCAATACTAGTTATCATTAGCCAACTACAGTCTAATAATCGTGTGATACAATGATGGTCAATTTACATGGTTTATCTTAAGTAGTTGCTTCCAATTTCCAGGCTAATCGTAAAAATTTATTGAGTATTTTATTGTTCAAAACATTGTCAGGTTAACTTTATTTTGGCAGTCTTTTGAGTTGCTTTTTTGTTTTCTCCATTGTTTATTCAGCTAAAGTTATTAACATTTGAATTAATTGGAGAGAAGTCCTCCCCAAACACACAGGATATCTCTTATTAATAGAGACAGAGTTTCTCTAGTTCCCAGTACCTTTATTTGGACAGAGAAGGGAGCGGGTGAATTATTGACTTCGGATTCTGCAATGTCAGGGAGTTTCCAGTGGACAGTGCCCTCACCCATTGGTTCCAAATGTCTGATTTAATACTATGAAACTATTCGTGGGGTAGAAAATATCTTTAAATGTGTTAATCTTATGTCTTACCTGTAGATGCAAAATAAGTCATATTAAAAATTAAGTTTTAGTTTACAGTTCTCTAAATGTCATCATAAATGAGCTTTTTCTCTGTCTTTTTGAGGGAGCACTAACACAGTGACTTATGTAATGAATAGCTAAGAAACTGTCTGGAAATGGCATGAGCACTTGACACCTGGAGACCTGTGTTCCCTAGTCTGAGTGGTTAGGCCCCAGAGATTTGGGAATACAGCCAAACCTGGGAAGTAACTTGACCTCTCATGGCCTTGAATCACTCATTTATCTGGTGGAAATAATAATAATACCATATGAGTTATTGCATAATTCAAATGAGACAAGTAAATAAAATTTATAATTCATTGCCTTTACCTTTAAACAGTAGCTCTTATTGTTCAGGGACATCAGGCCAGCTGCGTGTCTCATTTTAGCTTACTCATTGAGTAAAAATGGGATGAGACAGCTAGGTTTGAGACTATTGACTGAACTAGAAGCAACCTGTATAAAAGATTATGTCTAAAATATGGTCACATTATTTGACAGCCTTTGGCTACTTGCCATTCTTCAGGTATATGGGAATAATTGGTACTGCCAAGTTCTTATAATGAAGCTCTCAGATCTGAGTTTAAAATGTGTAACATAGTCATAGTACAGATTGTGGAGCCAGACTCAGGATTTCAATCCTCATTGTACTATATAGAAGCTGTGTGATTTGAAGAAGTCATTTAACTTCTCCATGTCTGTTTCCTTATCTACAATGAAGATGACAATAGTGCCCCATAGGGTTGATATGAGGATTAAATTAGATAAAAATTACAAAGTGCTTTGAAAAGAGCCTGGTATATGGTAAACACTATGTAAATGTTGTTATTATTTATATTAGTGACAATGAATAAGTGACACTAGAATGCAATACCTAGTAAAGGTTTACATACCTACTAATTGTCCTCGGGGGCATTTGTTGGCCTGATGTAAAGGGAATGAAAATGATAACCACAGTGGGATTAGCTGATGTAACTATTGAACATACTTTAAAAGCAAGTACCTATTTACTCTTGAGTTTGATATCTTACAAAGAAACTTCTATATTAGAAATTAAGTAGCTATTAACAGGGACTGTCACTCATTATATGTGATCATGTATATGATAATATTCACTCTCATGAATACATACATGGTGATAGCATATTGAGGAATACAAGGAGGATTTTTATCTTAACTACAAAGTCTCTTACAGTATTATAGCCTTAAAGATATGTTATTTTTGCTGTACTTTGTTTGTAAGGTAAATTTCTCTTGTGTATTCTGATTACAAAAGTAATAATACAAGAGTAGTATTGCCTTGACTGGTGTGGCTCAATGGGTTGGGTGTTGTCTTACAAACCAAAAAGGTAGAAAGGTCCCAGGTTCAGTTTCCCAGTCAGGGCACATGCCTGGGTTGTGGACCAGGTACCCAGTTGGGGGCATGCAAGAGGCAACTGATAGATGTTTCTGTCCTAATAAAAGCATTGCCTTCCAGGTGTATATTTCTGAAATCTTTTGTTTGGATATATTTGTTATATTGGAAGAAGAGTATCACAGAATTATATTTCACTAAGGATTTTTAAAAAGTAAGGATTAATAACATTAAGAAAATCACAGTTCCTCATCTGTATTCATTTTATTGACATCAAAAAACAAAAAAGGGGGAGGGTAGATGGCAATATGCCCACTGCTTCTTATTCAGATGCCATCTAGTCAGCACTCATTCTTTTTTTAACTTCCTTTTATAGTTGAGACCTGGTATTCTGAAGAATTAGTAGCAAAAAGGGTTAATTACCTTAATGATGATTGTAAGATCTTAAAGAGTGATTAGTCTTTGTCTTTATAGGTAACATTCCTTGAAGAAGTTACTGAGTATTATGTAAGTGGTGACGAGGATCGAAAAGGACCATGGGAGGAATTTGCACGGGATGGATGCAGGTTCCAGAAACGAATTCAAGAAACAGAAGACGCTATTGGATATTGCTTGACATTTGAGCACAGAGAAAGAATGTTTCGTAGACTCCAGAAAACATGCTTCGAAGAACTTGATGTTTTGCAGCCGTGTACAGATGGTTTGATAGCCTCTGGCCCTAGCGTACACTAACTCCTCCGCCAGAGGTTTCTTTTAAAACAAAAATTGGCAGCTGTCCTTTGACTTTATTTTAAGAGGATATGCGGCTTGGATCCAGCAACCTCGTTTAATATTGTTTTGCAGAATATCCCACTCAGAAACATCTAGGTTGAGGCCAAGCCCTGATAATGAAGGATGAGATAGTGTGATTTATAATCCTCCCCTGTTTTGTTTAGTTGAATGAGTTTTTGGATGTTGTTTGTTTATTGAGGTGCAGAGGGAAACTTTTAAGGTGTAATTTTGCACTTTCAAAACTTACTTTCTTGGGAAACAATATAGGGTTCAAAGCCCATTTTCCATTTAAATTATGTGTACCTCTTTAAAAACTTTGGGCTCTTTTTTGGCCCTCTAACATTCTGAAATTAGTGGGCTTTTATGTTTTCTCTGTATTATTTCAGTGATTTGGCCCTTCTACCTTAAGGCTCAGAAAATAATCTTATATACGCTACCAATTTAAGATACATCATCTTGTGTCACTTTTATTTTACTTTGAAGAATAACTTGGGCTGAAAAATATATGGTGGGTTTTTATTTTTAGATTTAAGTTGTACCTAATATGCTTGCAAGGATTGCCACAAAACCGTGTATGGTACTCTCTTACTTTGGGAAAGCTGTATCTTTTTGCCACATTTTAACATCTAATATATTTAATTTCTTTTCAAAATTTTTTGGTGAGGGTTCTGTATATGTTATTGTGGTTTCCAGTTAACTGGGTTTTTTTTGTATCTTATTAACAGATGGGAATTGTAAAAGACACCAGAAAGTAATAATTATATCATAGGCATTTATATATTTATTTTTTAACTAAAAGCCTAGACTTTTCCTAGGAAGAAGAGAGGAGATGTCAGAGCAGTTTGGTTTTGGCATATATGTTTTCAGCAGATAATCAGTGTTACTAATGTCCGGCCTCAGCACTGTCACTTTTCAAACCTGTCTGGGTGACACCATAAACTTGGAAATGGGCAGTTCTGAATTTTCCAGTTTGAGATGTAAAATAGAGACTTCAGCCAGTATCCAAGTTTATTGTGTTCTATTTCAATAAAGAGAGAAGGAATAATGAGAGCAGCACGGCCTATACTTTCAGGAAAGAATAGAACTATAGATTTAACAACTATAAAGTCTTAGTATCTGTAGCCCAAAGTTTGCTTTTGAATCTAAGTTTCTGCTGTGACTGCTTGGCTTGTTTAGGTAGCTCTACATGGTGTGCATCTGTTAGGCTGAGGGAATTACCGAGCTCCTTTAGTGGTCTGCTTTTAGTCCCTGTGCCTCCTGTCACAGGTAAGGGGAAATATGAGTAGAATAGATGACCTCTTAATTTTTAACCTGTTTCAGTGTGGGGACGATTTTTCATCAGAAATGCTTGCAGAGTTACTACCTCAGTTAGTAATCTACCTGATTATTATTTTATTTGTATCTGGTCTGCTCTAAGAACTGCCTCTAGTGTCTAATGCGTGTGTACACACATACAGAAACACACTGAGAGTGCACCAACTCAGAAGCTGGTCACATTTTCCAGAGCCCGTAGTCAAGGTGTTTCGTGCTCCTCCACTTGAGGTAATGGTAGAGAAAACATGACACTATGAAGCAGGCTGGTTCCAGGCACCAGCTGTGTCAAGTGGGAAGAAGGCATCATTTGCCTTGAAAACAGCTTTTTGAAAATGCAAAGGCATTCTTTTAAAAACAGAATAAAGTATACTATTTTATGTCAGAAATTTAGGTTGTGTTTTGTGTTTCTGAAATCTAGCACCTCTGCCCTATTTAAGGATATCTTGACATTAATTGGATTGCGGGCAACTGTTCCCTGGGGATTCCAACCTCGACCTCACTACCAAATGAACAGCAGCTTGGTTAACAGTCTCCCACGGACTACCCGCCTTTAGAAGAATTGATCAGAGGGTGATGAGAGAGACAGAAGGGACCATTTTTAAGTTGGATTGAAGAACAATTCCTGTTAGTTTCATCCCAATCCTAGTAGTTAGAACAAAGTTAACCCTCCACTATCTTAAAAAGAAAATCCGTGGAAATTTTAATCAAACAATTTACACGTTTCAAGTCTTGCAATGGTGCTTTAAGTGTCAAAGAAGCATATGAAAAGCTTTGTACAGACAGGTAAAATTTCTCTTTTTGAGTGTTGAAATCTAATAACAGCACCTCTTCATCTTTAACTTGAAATCAATACTATCAGATTTTATTTTTCTATAATTTAAGGAAGGTGAATTTAGGGGACTAGAAGACTTCTAAATTGACTTCTGCATATCCAGTGAGTAAAATATAACATTTGTTGAGATTTTATAGTAAAATTTTGTATATAACTTAACTAATCTGTAACACGTAATAAATATATTTGCAATTATTAAATATGTGATTTTGGTTTATCTTTGTATGTTATGTTTCATAATACTTTACATTGGTTTTGGAATTACTGAGCAGGGTTTCAGGTTTAAATCAGGTGTTTTTGTAGAAGCTTGGAGGGGCTGGACATACTTCTGTGGTTTAGAAAGGCTGTGTGGCATGCAAAGTGCAGGTCAGCTGACTGAAGGGCAGGAATGGCGATGGGGTTAATATTACAATTGCAAATGACGTTTTAGTAATAGGAAGGAGAATTTGGTTCCTTGAGTATGAAAGGCCTCACTTAGAGACTGGGGATTAGAATCTAAAATTGATTCCAACCATCTACTTCGGCTGCCAAGAAAACAGTAAAATTAAAAGTAATCACAGAAGCAGTAAAATTCATATGCTGGTGTTAGCATAGAGTTTCTCCTAAGTAGCAGGTTAATCTCTTCTTTTGTGATTATTAATGATAACCATGGTTTTGTAAATCATGATGATCTCCCATGTATAATTTTGAATCTGATGGTAACATCAGAACAGACACTTTTTATCCTGAAAAAAGAAGAGATTTTTTGATTATAGCAAGCCTGTTAATAGATTAAGGCATATGGATCATCCTAGCTAATGAAGAAAATTTAAAGGTAGATTTCTGAACTGGAAGGAAAGAAACTAACAGTTGTAGATAATTAGTGCTTAGCACAAGCTGAATTGGCAGCCCTAGGTTATTTTTATATTACCACCTTGGGGTTAATTTAAGCATTTTTGGATATCTTTCCAGGGAGATACATGCCAATAGATATATTCATACCAAGCCAGATTTATTGCATGACTCCTGATGTATAAATTGTGCTGTGTGCTTTTTGTACTGTAACAGAAAGCCTAAAGCAAATACTTAATTGTTGACCCAAGAAGTTTCAAGAGTTAAACATAGAATTTGGTCTCATTCACATTTCCTTTGGATCCTCTATGTCCCTTTTGAAAATCATGGACATACTTAAGTTTTTCTCATAAAAAGTGTCCTTTATAAACGTACCTAATACAGAGTTATATAAAGGTATTCTTAGTACTGTCTAAAAGTAAGTACGCTGCCCAGGGTGCCATTTTGAGGTGAGAGACTTAATTTCTTTTTATGTGTATAAAGAGGTTTTTGATAGATCGTCATTTAACTGATTATGAAATAAAAACTTTCAGGTGTTTGGAATTTTCCTACATCGGAAATTAGGATTCTTTACTTACAGACCTAGCTGGCTGCTCTGTGATCAATACAAAACAGACTTTTTCTACTTGGATTTGCTCCAGCAAGACTGAATTTGTGTGGATCAGTTATGACTTTAAAATACAGAGACAGCATGATATCAAGATCTATAATAAGTGTAATAAATAGGATAAGTAGAGATTTCTTTTTAACCTTGTTCACTTTGAGGGTATATCAAACAAGCTTTCAATTAAAATGTTTCAGTGACAGGTTTGACTTGGGGAATTCAGAGAAATAATTTCACACATGGAATGAGAACACACAGAGGTAGGGGTATGTGCTGCTATGTAACGTCCGAGTTACATCAGTGTTTTACCGTTGGTAGACTCCTGCATCCAAGCAGGGATGGAAGGTGGGTGGCTGGACCCACGGGGAGGGCACCTTAGAGATCTAACAAGAACCTAAGGTCTAGAAAGCTGAGTTACAAGGGCAGAAGTTTTGGAGCTGTTTTTCAGATTTTGTTCTTTTAACCTTTTATTTTACCCTTCCCTTCATCCCAGTATTATTTTTTTCCTACGGGTTCCTCCTGCCTTTCCAGAATTCTTTTTCACTGCTCTTTTATTTTATAGATCCTTACCTAGAAGAAGGAAGAGGACCTTTGTAATGTAAGAACAGCACAGGTGCCAAGGTTTGTGTTTCTTACAGATACTTTCCATCAAGAAGAAAGGATCTCACGGAGTTCTTAAATCTCTTCAGAGCTTATCCCACATTTCCTGGCCAAAACATTATATTGATGTATACACTTTGAGACTGGAATAACTGTCAGAAATATTCCAAAGGTGTTCAGGTCCAAGTGCAGCTGGATTATGCTGCTTGGAGTCACACTTGCTTTTCTTAATGGAGTCCAGGCATGGGCTCTGAAAGCAGAAACCGGAGAGGAGTCCCAAAAGCTCTGGAAAACGCTCATCCGGATGTATGTTCTGAAATGGTGGTTTAAAAAATTTTTCATCATGAGAAAACTAGCTCCTGCCTGGATCTCGTATTCCTTCCAAGAGACCTCTTCCCACCCACACCACCAACCCTGCCCTTCCCTTTCATTTTCCTTTTAAAACTATGCTCGCTCTGACCTCATTTTGCTAACATTTTCACTTGTTTCTTGTCTGCTACCACCCTCACCGGTCTGTAAACTCCGAGAGAGCGGGAGTGTGTCTTATCGTATGTCTTACTCTGAGCCCAAAGCCTAGAACTGTGCGCGGGACGTCGTCGATAGTCAACAGGTGTTTGTTACATGAGTTAATAGTCACCTATCATCTAGCCTGCACCGAGGTTTTACCAACACAGCCGTGTCTGATTAGAAACAACTGTCCCGCCATCATAGATGATGTAGAATTCCAGAACTGAAAGGTCCTTAGAGAGAAGCTGCGTAAGCTCTAAATTTGTAGAATGTAATTACAAATTTTAGTTTGGCTAGGGATACCACATCAATTAATTTGAATGTCATTAATAAGGCACAGGTTAATTTATGAATTTAATATGTAATCAAATCAGCTGGGACTTTTTCTCCTGTAATTAGTAATCTGTATTGGAGTATAAAAGTATATGTCCCACTGCACCAGAGGTTTCAGTCCCACTCCCTTTTGACAAAAGATTGGCTTTGGATCGCTGGAGTTCCTCCGTTAATTCCACTAGATGGTGTTACCACCTTGGAGTGCCTGGTGGATCCCCATTACTAACCTGATGGCTGTTGCTAGCTTGGAGGTCATTTCTCAGTATAAATGATCAAGGTGGAAAATGTCCTAGCCTGTAGTAACTACCTAGAATTGGGGGCTGTTTCTTATGTGAGAACCAAGATTTATATTTGTATTTGGACTCGAACAATGAATAAAATGAATATAGTGATTTAGGAGACTGGAGGTGACATCTGACAGTCTGGCATGGGGATATTTGCTGGGGTTTGTGTATTGGAATTTTTCCAGTTAGGGCTTTATTATTACTGGACTGTTGGCTCAGCATTCAGCTTTGTATTGCATTGCTGCGCATCAGGGCGGTCATTCGCAGTGAGAGGAGAGAGACAGTGCCACACTGCTCAGGGCACGGAGCATCACTGTGTCTGATTACGGTCAGCCGTACGTGTGATTGGCCTGGGGGGAGGTCAAGAGCCTCAAGAACTGTTGGGCTGGGTTTTCATGCTGGTGTTCCCCATTTGCCTTGGAGCTAGTAGCCGAGGCCCGGTGGATAACCAGGACTGCCCTCAGGTAGGCTGGTATTGGCTCCAAGGGGCTGCGCTGGGCCCACTTGCTTGCTGGGGTGCAGAAGGGAAGCTGTTGTGTGTTTGCATATAGCCCCCCTGTGCCTGCAGTGTGACCAAAGCACCTTGCAACTGCATTACTGTGGTACTTTTCCTTTTATTTCAGCTGAGTAGGGAGGAGGGTAAGAGGTGAGTTTGTTTTGTTTTTTTTTAATACCTTCAGGAATTTACAGAGAAGGTTTATTTATTTATTTATTTTAAATATATTTTATTGATTATGCTATTACAGTTGTCCCTTTTTCCCCCTTCACTCTCCTCCACCCTGCACACCCTCACCCACCCACACTCCCCTACTTTAGTTCATGTCTATGTGTCATACTTATAAGTTCTTGGATTCTACATTTCCCATACTATTCTTACCCTCTCCCTGTCTATTTTCTACCTATCATCTATGCTACTTATTCTCTGTACCTTTTCCCCCTCCTCCCACTCCCCTGTTGATAATCCTCCATGTGATCTCCATTTCTGTGGTTCTGTTCCTGTTCTAGTTGTTTGCTTAGTTTCTTTTTGTTTTTGTTTTAGATGTGATTGCTAATAATTGTGAGTTTGCTGTCATTTTACTGTACATGTTTTTTATCTTCTTTTTCTTAGATAAGTCCCTTTAACATTTCATATTATAAGGGTTTGGTGGTGATGAACTCCTTTAACTTGACCTTATCTGAGAAGCACTTTATCTGCCCTTCTATTCTAAATGAAAGCTTTGCTGGATAGAGCAATCTTGGATGTAGGTCCTTGCCTTTCGTGACTTGGAATACTTCTTTCCAGCCCCTTCTTGCCTGTAAGGTCTCTTTTGAGAAATCAGCTGACAGTCTGATGGGAACTCCTTTGTAGGTTACTGTCTCCTTATCTCTTGCTGCTTCTAGGATTCTCTCCTTCATTTTTACCTTGGCTAATGTAATTATGATGTGTCTTGGTGTGTTCCTCCTTGGGGCCAACCTCTTTGGGACTGTCTGAGCTTCCAGGACTTCCTGGAAGTCTATTTCCTTTGCCAGATTAGGGAAGTTCTCTTATTTTTTCAAGTAAGTTTTCAATTTCTTGCTCTTCCTCTTCTCCTTCTGGTACCACTATGATTCAGATGTTGGAACATTTAAAGATGTCCTGGAGGTTCCTAAACCTCTCCTCATTTTTTTGAATTCTTGTTTCTTCATTGTTTTCTGTTTGATTGTTTCTTTCTTCCTTCTGGTCCACTCCATTGATTTGAGTTCCAGTTTCCTTCCCATCACTGTTGGTTCTGTGTACATTTTCTTTTATTTCACTTAGCATAGCTTTCATTTTTCATCTAATTTGTGACCAAATTCAGGCAGTTCTATGAGCATCTTGATTACCAGTGTTTTGAACTGTGCATCTGATAGGTTGTCTATCTCTTCATTGCTTAGTTGTATTTTTTCTGTAACTTTGATCTGTTCTTTGGTTTGGGTAAATTTTTTTTGGCTTGTTGCACATATTACAAGGCTTTGTGAGGGACAGAGCCTTAGGTGTTCACCAGAGTGGGACAACCCAGTAACTGCATTGTGATGCTCTATGTGGGGGAGGGGTCCAAGAAGGAACAATGTCATTTCTGCCGCTTCCCACGAGCAAACTGGGCCCTTCTGGTGCTGATTCATGGGTGGGTGGGCTTGTGTACATTCTACAACCCTGTGGGTCTCTCCAGTGAACTCTCCTGTGAGGCTGGGAGTTTCTCCTGGCACCTCAACCCCCACAGGTGTTTTTAGTCAGTGTTTTGAAGTTTTATTTCCCTGCGCTGGGACCCTGGCTTGCTCGGTCTGTCTCGCTCCCCAGTTTTGCCTGGTTTATCTGCACACGAATAAGGGACTGCTCGGGGTCTGCCAGCCGACTTGTGCGCTGTGCTCCTCCATGATCTGCCACCTCGCTGGGTCCGCCAGCCCCCCGCCTTGCCAGGAGTTTTCTCTGCCTGGCCGCCCGACTCTGCCTCTTCCTACTGGTCTGGGTGAATGTGTCTACTTTAACTCCTTGGTTGTTGGACTTCCAACCAGTTCAATTTTCTGTCAGTACTGGTTATTTTTTTGTTTTTAAATTGTTGTTGTCCTTTTGGTTGTGCGAGGAGGCACAGTGTGTCTACCTACGCCTCCATCTTGGCTGGAAGCCCTATTTCTTTACTTTTTGTTTTACTACTGATTGCTGTATTTTCTAGACATCCACCTTGGAACAGAGTCTTTTTCCCAGGACAACCTACCAAAAGTCACAGCTGTTTTGGTCTTCTAGGGTGTACCCCAGTCCTGCCTGAGAGGTGGCCATCTTGCTTCAGCAACACTGAATTACAGAAGAAAAGTCCTGCTGGGCAGTCAAAGTGTCGAAACAAGTACATGTTCTTGCAGTGAACTTCCCAGGTTGTGTCAAATGGGATGACAAGTTACATTAAATCAGTGTCCCTTCTTATCCCTCCCATTCAGCAAAGACTCCCTCAGGGTCACTGGGCAATATTCACCTTCCTTGGTCAGGCAGGTTCATCTTCCCTCTCAGGGGTGTCCCACCTTTTGGCGTCTCTGGGCCACACTGGAAGAAGAAGAGTTGCCTTGGACCACACATTAAATACATAAACACTAACGAAAACTGATGAGCAAAAAAAAGTTTTAAGTAATTTACAGTTTTGTGTTGGGCCACATTCATAGCCTGGGTTGTGTGCACCTGTGAGTCGGACACCCCTGCAAAGGCTTCCCTGCTGAGGAAGCCTTCCTTCCTTCCATCTCTGTATCTTCATAGTTCATCTTGTTTTCAGGATTAACAGCACTCTGTCCACCTTTTTATCACTGTTCATGTCACATTGAATTGTAATTGTGGTTTGCACTTTCTTTTCCTCCTGTACACTGTGGTGCATCTTTGGTGGAAGGGTTCTCTACACGGAGACCAGAATGTCTTAGGTACACAATAAACTTTTCTTTAATTCTAGTGACAGTTTCCATAGCTACGTTCTGATGCATAGACTCTTCCCCCAACCCACCCACACAACAATGAAATAATTTATTAGTTTGTGTTTCAAAGAAACAAACGTGTGAAAAGGTCTATATTCAGTGTATACATTGTATTTATTTATAGTACTGGAGGTATATTTAAGAAGCTCGTATTACTAGTGATGACTTTAAACCTAAGGTTTTAAATCAGTTGATGTTATGTCTTCATTACTGATCTTTCAAGTAACAGCATGAGGGTTAGTGGACTTCCTCAGTGGTATAATGAAAAGCACTTCTTAACATTCATATACAATTTTCCTAGAGAGTTAAGAACATTTTTTATCAGTTTATTGATGTATAACTTACAATAAAATTAATCAATTTTAAGTATAAAATTCAGTGAGTTTTGGCAAACATATAAATACTACCACAATCAAAACAGAGCATCTGCATCACCCCAAAAAGTTCCCTCATACTCTTTTGTGTTCACCAACCTCCAGTTTTTGGCAGCCATTGATCTGCTTCTTATCACTGTTTCACCTTTTCTGGAATTTCATAAAAATGGTATCATGCATACAGGATGTGCCTGTTTCGTGTCCGGCTTCTCTAATCTAGTGTGATGCTTTTGAAATTCATTGATGCTGTTAAGTATATCAGTAGTCCATCCCTATTTACCGCTGAGTAGCGTTCCATTGTATGATTATACTACGGTTCATCCGCTTACTAGTTGAGGAACAGTTGGTTTATTTGCAATTTGTGGTTATGAGGAAAGTTGCTATAAGCATTTGCATACAAGTATTCTGTGGGCATACATTTTCATTCCTTTTGGATAAATTTAGTAGTGAGATTGCCGGATCATATGGTACGTGTACATAGTTAACTTCATAAGAGAACTTCCACTTGGCAGCAATGTATGAGAGGTCCACTTGTCTTAAATCCGTACCAGCACTTGGTTCTGTAAGTCTTTTAAAGTTAAGCTTTTCTAGTGGATTTGTAATGATACCTTATTTTGGTGTAAATTTGCATTTCCTTGATGTTTAATGACATGGGGCATCTTTTTATATGTTTACTTGCAATGGCAAATACCTTTTTTGGTATAGTATGTGTTTAGATCTTTTGTCTTTTTTAAAAAGTATATTTTATTGATTATGGTATTACAGTTGTCTGATTTTCCCCCCTTTGTTCCCCTCTACCCTGTACACCCCTCCCACCTGCATTCCCCCCCTTTAGTTCATGTCTATAGGTTATACATATAACTTCTTTGGCTTCTATATTTCCTATACTATTCTTAACCTCCCGCTGTCTATTTTCTACCTACCATTTATGCTACTTATTCTGTGTACCTTTCCCTCATTCCTATCCTCCCCTTCCCCACGGATAACCCTCTACTTGATCTCCATTTCTGTGATTCTGTTCCTGTTCTAGTTGTTTGCTTAGTTTTGTTTTTGTTTTGTTTTTAAAGATTTTACTTATTTATTTTCCGACAGAGGGGAAGGGAAGGAGAGAGGGAGAGAAACATCAATGTGTGGTTGCCTCTCATGTGCCCCTAACTGGGGATCTGGCCTGCAACTGGGAATTGAACCGGTGACCCCTTGGTTCACAGGTTGACACTCAATCTACTGAGCCACACCAGCCAGGGCTTGTTTTGTTTTTTAGGATCAAATGTTAATAGCTGTGAGTTTGTTCTCATTTTACTCTTCATGTTTTTTTATCTTTTTCTTAGATAATCACTTTAACATTTCATATAATAAGGGTTGGGGGATAATGAACTTCTTTACCTTGACCTTATCTGGGAAGCACTTTATCTTTTTTTTCATTCTAAATGAAAGCTTTGTTGGCCAGAGTAATCTTGGATGTAGGTCCTTGCCTTTCATGACTTGGAATCCTTCTTTCCAGGCCCTTCTTGCCTGCAAGATTTCTTTTAAGAAATCAGCTGATAGCCTTTTGGGAATTCCTTTGTCTTTTCTCTTGCCACTTTTTTTTTCTTTTTTAAATTTTATTTTAATTATTGTTCAAGTACAATTTTGTATCTTTTACTCCCATCCCAGCCCACCCACCCAGCCCTCCCCACCTCCCTCCCATTTCCACCCACCCCTAGTTTTTGTCCATGTGTCCTTTATACTTGTTCCTGTAAACCCTTCCCCTTTTCCCCTGAAATTCCCTCCCCTCTCTCCTCTGGACACTGTCAGCCTGTTCTCTATTTCAGTGTCTGTGGTTATATTTTGCTAGTCTCTTTGTTTTGTTGATTAGGTTCCTGTTAAGGGTGAGATCACATGGTATTTGTCTTTCACCACTTGGCTTATTTTGCTTAGGCTAATGCTTTCCAGTTCCGTCTATGCTGTTACAAAGGGTGGGAGCTCCTTCTTTCTTTCTGCTGCATAGAATTCCATTGTGTAAATGTACCATAGTTTTTTGATCCATTCATTTACTGATGGGCACCTAGGTTGCTTCCAACACTTGGCTATTGTAAATTGTGCTGCTATGAACATTGGGGTGCATAGGTTCTTTTGGATTGGTGTTTCAGGGTTCTTAGGATATAGTCCCAGCAGTGGAATTGCTGGGTCAAAAGGCAGATCCATTTTTAGTTTTCTGAGAAAATTCCATACTGTTTTCCATAGTGGTTGTAGCAGTCTGCAGTCCCACCAACAGTGCACTAGGGTCCCCTTTTCTCCACAACTTCTCCAACACTTGTTATTTTTTGCTTTGTTTATGATGGCCATTCTGACTGGTATAAAGTGGTATCTCATTGTGGTTTTAATTTGCATCTCTCTGATGGCTAATGATATTGAGCATCTTTTCATGTGTCTCTGGATCCTCTGTATGTCCTCCTTGGAGAAGCGTCTGTTCAAGTCCCTTGCCCATTTTTTATTTGGGTTGCTTGTCTTCTTAGAGTGGAGTCATGTAAGTTCTTTGTATATTTTGGAGATTAAACCCTTGTCTGAGGTATCATTGGCAAATATGTTTTCCTATACAGTTGGTTCTCTTTTTATTTTAATACTGTTTTCTTTAGCCATGGAGAAGCTTTTTATTTTGATGAGATCCCATTTGTTTATTCTTTCTTTTATGTTCCTTGCTCTAGGGGACATATCAGTAAAACAAATACGGAACACTTTACGAATTTGCATGTCATCCTTGCGCAGGGGCCATGCTAATCTTCTCTGTATCGTTCCAATTTTAGTATATGTGCTGCCGAAGTGAGCACCTCTTGCTGCTTTTAAGATTCTCTCCTTATCTTTAATCTTGGCTAATGTAATTATGATGTGCCTTGGTGTGTTCCTCCTTGGGGCCAACTTCTTTGGGACTCTGAGCTTTCTGGACTTCCTGGAAGTCTATTTCCTTTGCCAGATTAGGGAAGTTCTCTTATTTTTTCAAGTAAGTTTTCAATTTCTTGCTCTCCCTCTTCTCCTTCTGGTACCACTATGATTCAGATGTTGGAACATTTAAAGATATCCTGGAAGTTCCTAAGCCTCTCCTCATTTTTATGAATTCTTATTTCTTCATTCTGTTCTGGTTGAATGTTTCTTCCTTCTGCTCCAAACTGTTGATTTGAGTCCTAGTTTCCTTCCTGTCACTGTTCCCTGTACATTTTCCTTTATTTCTCTTAGCATAGCCTTCATTATTTTCTCTAATTTGTGACCATATTCAACCAATTCTGTGACCATCCTGATTACCAGTGTTTTGAACTGTGCATCTGATAGGTTGGCTATCTCTTCATTACTTAGTTGTA
>PVIA01001285.1:92793-135085 GCA_004024845.1 Tonatia bakeri
TTTTTTTTTTTTTTTTTTTTTTTTTTTTTTTTTTTTTTTTTTTTTTTTTTTTTTTTTTTTTTTTTTTTTTTTTTTTTTTTTTTTTTTTTTTTTTTTTTTTTTTTTTTTTTTTTTTTTTTTTTTTTTTTTTTTTTTTTTTTTTTTTTTTTTTTTTTTTTTTTTTTTTTTTTTTTTTTTTTTTTTTTTTTTTTTTGTCTTGGCACATCTGTTACATAGTAAGGAGCAGAGCCTTAGGTGTTCACTAGGGTGGGGCAACCCAGGTCACTAGGTTGTGGTTCTGTATGTGGGGGAGAGGTCTGAGAGGGAACAGTGTTGCTTGCTCTGCTCTCTGCTGGTTTTCAGTTACTTTCCCCACTTCCCACAAGCAAATTGGACCCTTCTGGTGCTGATTTTTGGATGGGTGGGTTTGTGTACATTCTAGGACCCCGTGAGTCTCTCCAACGAACTCTCCTGTGAGGCTGGGATTTCCTCCCACCACCACAACTCCCACAGGTGTATTTCAGGCAGAGTTTTTGAGGCTTTATTTCCCTACACTCAAACCCTGCGTTTCATGGTCTGTCTCCCTCCCCAGTTGTTCCTTCCAGTTTATCTGCACGTGAATGTGGGAGTGCCCAGTCCTCAAGCTGCCATGTGGCTTGGTCCACCAGCCACTGCATTACCCACCCCAATCCTCCAGCTGCTGCCTTGCTGCTAGTCCTCTCCACCAGGCTGCCCATCTCTTCCCCTCCTACTGGTCTGGATGAATGTTTCTTCTTTAACTCCTTGATTGTCTGACTTCCATATGGTTCAATTTTCTGTCAGTTATGGCTGTTTTTTGTTTTTAAATTTGTTGTTGTCCTTTTGGTTGTGCAAGGAGGCAGTGTGTCTACCTATGCCTCCAGCTTGGCTGGAAGTCTTCTTGTCTGTTTTTAAAACCAAGTTGTTTGTTTGCGTGTGTGTGGTTTTCAATATATGCTAGATATAGGTCCCTTATCATATAAGTGATAATATTAAATATTTGTAAATGTTTTCTCCCAGTCTGTGACTTGCCTTTTTGTTTTTGTAATAATGTCATTTGAAGAGCAAAATTCAAAAACTTTTCAGAAGCCCAATTTATCAATTTTTTTTTTCTTCCGTGGTCCATGATTTTTGTATCCTATCACAGAAACCTTTCCCTAATGCAAGGTCACAGATATTTTTGCTGTTTTCTTCTGGAGGAATTACTGACATTTAAGTCTATGATCCTAACCTTGACACCTCTGTTAAAAATTAATTGACTATATATTTGGGTTTGTTTCTGGACCCTCTGTTCTATTTCATGTTCTGTATCTTTGTCCCTGATAAATACCACAGTCATTTACTTGATTACTGTAACTTTATAGTAAGTCTTAACTTCACTTTTTTTTTCAAAATTGTTTTGACTATTCTAGGGCATTTGCATTGATATTTGAATTTTATTTAATTTATTTTTTTTAAAGATTTTGTTTATTTTTATTTTTTTTTAAAGATTTTATTTATTTATTTTTTAGAGAGGGAAGGGTGAGGGAGACAGAGAGAGAGAAACATCAATGTGCAGTTGCTGGGGGACAAGGCCTGCAACCTAGGCATGTGCCCTGACTGGGAATCGAACCTGCGATGCCTGATTCGCAGCCCGCGCTCAATCCACTGAGCTACGCCAGCCAGGGCGATTTTGTTTATTTTTAGAGAGGGGGAAGGGAGAGAGAAAGAGAGGGCAAGACACATCATTCTGAGAGAGAAATATTTATTGGTTGCCATTTGTATGCACTCTGATCAGGAACTGAACCTGCAACCCAGGCGTGTGTCCTGACCCAGAATGTAAATGGCAACACTGGTCAGGGCTATTGAACTGTATGGATTTGAATTTTAGAGCTGTCTTATTAATTCTACAAAAAAGAAAAAAGGCTGCTGAGCTATTGAATGAGATTACATTGACTTTATAGATGGATTTAGGACAAGTTGATAACAATATTGTATATTCTTATTCATAAATCTAGTGTATCCCTCCACTTATTTGAGTCTTAAAATTTCTCTCAGCAATATTTGTAGTTTTCAATAGACTAATCTTGCATATATTTTATTACCTTTATCCCTAAATATTTCCTACTTTTTATAATCCTAATATCATTGGAAGTTTTTTTTTTAAAGATTTTATTCATTTATTTTAGAGAAAGGGGAATATAGAGAAAAAGAAAGCAAGACAGTCCTGGCTGATATGGCTCAGTGGACTGAGTGCTGGCCTGCAAACCAAAGGGTCATTGGTTTGGTTTCCAGTCAGGGCACATGCCTGGGTTGCAGGCCAGGTCCCCAGTTGGGAGTGTGTGAGAGGCAACCACACATTGATGTTTCTTTCCCTCTCTTTTTCCCTCCCTTTCTCTAAAAAGAAATAAATAGAATATTTTTTTTTAAGAAAAGAGAGGGAGAGAAATAATGATGTGTGATAGAAACATCAATTAGGTGCTTCTCACATGTGCCCCAAGGGAGGACCAGGCCTGCAACCCAGGCATGTGCCCTGACTGGAAACTGAACTGGTGACCTTTCCACTTTGTGGGATAATACCCAACCAACTGAGCCATGCCGGTCAAGGCTAAATATTTCCTATTTTTAATGCTATTGTAAGTCGTACTTTTTTCAATTCAATTTCCAATTATTTTCATATATTGATCTTGTATCCTAGCCATTAAGATTTTTTACACCAATCATCACATTATAGATTAAAAACCAGTTTTCTCCTTTCTTTCCAATATGTATGCCTTTTTTTTTTGCCTTCATGTACTGGGTAGGATATTTAGTACATTGTTGAATAGAAGTGGTAAGAGCAGACATCCTTGTCTTGTCAATAGGATTGGTGCTACCTTCTTTTGCATTCTTGATGTTGATAATTTATGTCTTCTCACTCTCTTTTTTTCCTTATCATTTTGGCTAAAGCTTTGTCAATTTCATTGATCTTTTCAAAGAACCAGCCTTCATTTATTTTCCTCTATTGTTTTTGTTTTGTTTTGCTCTGTTTTGTGTTCTAGTCCACTGGATTCTGATTTGCATCTGAATGTCTGTTTCCTTCTATATTCTTTGCATTTAATTTGATTTCCTAATTTCTTTTTTTGTAAGATTTTATTTATTTATTTTTAGAGAGAGGGGAAGGAAGGGAGAAAGAGAGGGAGAGAAACGTTGATGTACAAGAGATACATGGATTGGTTGCCTCTCACATGCCCCCAACTGGGGACCTGACTCTCAACCTAGGCATGTGCCCTGACTGGAAATCGAACTGGTGATATATTGGTTTGCAGGCCAGCACTCAATCCACTGAGCCACCCCAGACGTGGCTTTTTCTAATTTCTTAAGGTAAAGATTAGACCGCTGTTTCAAAACATTTTTTCCTTCTAATATAAGTGCACAATACTATAAATTCCCCTATAAGCACTGCTTTAGCCGCTCCTCAAATACGTTTATATGTTATGTGTTCATTTTAATTTGGCTCAAGATATTTCTGATTTCCCTATGCTTTCTTTTTTGACCCATGAGATTTATTTTTATTTTATAATTTTTTTCAATTACAGTTCACATTCTGAAATATTTTGTATTAGTGTCCGATGAACAGCATAATGGTTAGATAGTCATATACTTTACAAAGTGATTCCCCTATGTATAGTTATATTATAATATTATTGACTATAGTTATAATATTATAGACTGTATTTCCTATGCTGCATTTTGTAACTACCAATGTACTTCTTAATCCCTTCGCTTTTTTCAATCAGCACCCCAAACCTCTTTCCTCTGGCAACCATCTGTCTGTTCTCTGAAACTATGAATCTGCTTCTATTTTGTTTGTTCATTTATTTGATTCTTTAGATTCCACATCATATTTCATTCTTTTTTATGGCTGAGTTAATATTTCATTGTATAAATGTACTACCACTTTTTTTAAATCCATTTGTCTCCTGATGAGCACTTGGGTTGCTTCCAAATCTTGGCTATTCCAAATAATGCTGCAATGAACATAGGGGCGCATGTATTCTTTCGAATTAGTGTTTTGAGTGTCTTCGGATATATACCTACAAGTGGAATTGCTGGGTAGTACGGCAATTCCATTTTTAATTGTTTGAGGAATCTCCATACTGTTTCCATAGTGGCTGCACCAATCTGCATTCCCACCAACAGTGCACGAGGTTTGCCTTTTCGCTACATCCTCACCAACGTTTGTTGTCTGTTGATTTACTGATGACAGCCACGAGGACAGGTGTGAGGTGATAACTGTGAGAACTGTGGTTGTAATTTGCGTTTCTCTGATGCTTAGTGATGTTGAGTGTCTTTTCAAATGTCTGTTGACCATCCGTATGTCCTCTAGAAAAGTGTCTATTCAGGTCCTCTGCCCATTTTTTAATTGGATTGATTTTTTTTAGTTCCCCCTTCCCTGTTTTGTGTGTGTGTGTGTGTGTGTGTGTGTTGAATTGTATGAGTTCTTGACAAATTTTGGATATTAACCCTTTATATCAGATGTGTAATTGGTGAATATTTTCTCCCACTCAATAGGTTATATTTTTGTCTTGTTGATGGTTTCCTTTGATGTGCAAAAACTTTTTAGTTTGATGTAGTCCCATTTGTTTATATATTTTTTGTTTCCCTTACCTGAGGAGATATATCTGAAAAAATATTATTAAGAGAAATGTCAGAGGTTATATTGCCTATATGATTTTTCTTCTAGGAGTTTTATGGTTTGAGTCTTATGTTTGTTTTTATTTGATTTTATCCTTGTATATGGTGTAAGAAAGTGGTATAGTTTCATTTTTTTTGCATGTATCTGTCCAATTTTCCCAATGCTATTTATTGAATAGAATGTCTTTACTCCATTGTATGTCCTTGCCTCCTCTATGACATATTAATTGACCATATAGGTGTGGATTTATTTCTGGGCCCTCTATTCTGTTCCATTGATCTATGTGTCTGTTTTTATGCTAGTAATAGACTGTTTGATTACTGTAGCCTTGTAGTATAGTTTGATATCAGGTGGTGTGATATCTCCTATTTTGTTCTTTTTCAAGATTGCTGTGGCTATTTGGGGTCCTTTATGTTTCCATATAAATTTTTGTATTATTTTTTCTAGTTCTTTAAAAATTTCCATTGGTATTTTCATAGGAATTGCATTGAATCTATAGATTGCTTTGCATATTAATTCTTCCTCTCCATAAGCACATTATAGCTTCCATTTATTTGTACTCCTTCAATTTCTTCCTTCAATGTCCTATAATTTTCTGAGTGTAGGTTTTTTTACCTCCTTGGTTAAATTTATTTTTAGGTATTTATTTTTTATGCAGTTGTAAATGGGATTTTTTTGGTTCTCTTTCTGATTGTTCATTATTGGTATATAAATATGCAACTGATTTCTGAATATTTGTTTTGTATTCTGTTACTTTACTGAGTTCATTTATCAGTTCTAGTAGGTTTTTTGGTGGAATCTTTAGCATTCTTTATATGTAGTATCATGTCATCTGCAAATAATGACAGTTTTACTTCTTTTTTTCCAATTTAGATGCCTTTTATTTCTTCTTCTTGACTGATTGCTGTGGCTAGGACTTCCAGTACTATGTTGAATAAGAGTGGTAAAGGTGGACATTCCTATCTTGTTCCTGATCTTAAAGAAAATGCGTTTATTTATTTTTTATTTTATTATTTTAATGTTTTATTTTTTATTTTATTTTAATTGTTGTTCAAGTACAGTTTTCTGTCTTTTATCCCCATTCCAGAAGAAAACACTTTTAATTTTTCCTCATTGAACTCTGGGTTTGTCATATATGACCTTTATTATGTTGAGGTTTGTTCCCTCTGTTCCCACTTTGCTGAGAATTTTTATCCTAAATGGGTGCTGCTGCCATGGCTGAGTAGCTCAGTTGGTTAGAGCATTGTCCCGATACACCAAGGTTGTGGGTTCGATCCTTAGTCAGGGTACATATAAGAATCAACCAATGAATATATAAATAAATGGAATAACAAATCAATGTCTCTTTCTCTCCCTCCCCTCTTTCTTTCTCTAAAATCAGTACATAAAAAATTTAAAAAATAAATTGGTGCTGGTTGTTGTCGACTTCTTTTTTCTGTATCTATTTACATGATCATATGATTTTTTATCCTTCCTTTTGTCTATGTGATGTATCATGTTAATTGATTTGTGGATATTGAACCAGCCTTGCATCCTAGGAACAAATCCCACTTGATCATGATGTATGATTTTTTTAATGTATTGCTGAATTTGGTTTGCTAATAATTTGTTGAGGATTTTTGTATCTATGTTCATCAGGGATATTGGCCTATAATTTTCTTTTTTTCATACTGTCTTTAGAATCAGGATAATGCTGGCCTCATAAAATGATCTTTGGAGTTGTCCCACCTCCTGAATTTTTTGCAGTAGTTGAGAAGGATAGGTGTTAATTATTCTCTGAATGTTTGGTGAAATTCACCTGTGAAGCCATTTGGTCCAGGACTTGTGTTTGTTGGGAGTTTTTTCATTACTGCTTTGATTTTGGTTGTATTTGGTCTGTTTAGATTTTCTGTTTCTTTTGATTCATTCTTAAAAGATTGTATGTTTCTAGGAATTTATCCATCTCTTCCAGATTGTCCAATTTCTTGGCACATAATTGTTTATAGTATTATCTTATAATCCTTTGTATTTCTGTGATATCAGTCATGACTTCTCCTTTTTTATTTCTGATTTTATTTGGGTTCTCTCTTTTTTCTTCTTGATAAATCTGGTTAAAGGTTTATCAATCTCATTTATCTTTTCAAAGAACCAGCTCTTGGTTTTATTGATCTTTTTTATTTTCTTTTTTAGATTCTACTTTGTTTACTTTTGCTTTAACCTTTATTATTTTCTTCTTTCTACTCACTTTGGGCTTTGTTGTTGTTGTAAAGATTTTATTTATTTATTTACTTTTAGACAAAGGGGAAGAGAGGGAGAAAGAGGGGAGAAAGAGAGGGAGAGAAACGTCAGTGTGTGGTTGCCTCTCACGTGCCCTGCACTGTGAACCTGGCCCACAACCCAGGCATGTACTCTGACTGGGAATCGAACCAGCACAACCCTTTGGTTCTCAGGCCAGTGCTCTATCCACTGAGCCACACCAGCCAGGGCTGTTGTTCTTTCTCTAGTTCCTTTAGGTATTGGTTTAGATTGTTTTAAGATTTTTCTTGTTTCTTTAGGTAGGCCTGTATTGTTATGAATTTCCCTCTTAGGACTTCTTTCTCTCTAACTCATAGATTTTGGGTTGTGTTTTTACTTTCATTTTTCTCATGGTATATTTTGATTTGTTCCTTGATCTCATTGTTAACACATTTCATTACTTAGTAACACGTTATTTAGGTTATTTAGCTTCCATGTGCTAGTGTATTTCTCAGGGTTGTTTTTTTTTTCTTTCTGGTAACTGATTCTAGTTTTAAACCACTGTTCAAAGAAGAAGATACAATTTCATTCTCCTAAATTTATTTATCTATCTATCATCTATCTATCTATCTATCTATCTATCTATCTATCTATCTTTAGCTGAGAGATTTATTGTACACATTCAGCCACAAATGAGAACAGAACCAGTCTAGAATGTCACAGGTCCAGGACAGAGGACCTAAAGAGACATTGTACGAGTAGGGTGGGTCTGTCAAAAGGTGGCTGTGGCGATCAGATAGCAATGTATGTTCGAGATCCATCGAGAAGTTGTAGATAGCAGGTATGCAGTCCAACCATTTGTACCAGTGCCCTATCCTCTGGCTTCCCTTATTTCTGCTGCTGTGGCCTCCATGGGTACACAAGCTAGCCGTTGACTTGGATCTCTGTGTAATCTTTCTCCTTTTGTGCTTCAGCCTGCGTGTTAGCTTCTTCCTCCACTTGGGTCTCACGGCACAGAGGTTTTTAAGAAGATGGTGCTAGGGCCAAGAGACTCAATCTTCTTAAATTTATTGAGACTTGTTTTGTGGCCAAAAATGTGGTCTGTCCTGGAAGATGTTCCATGTGCACTTGAAAAGAATATATTTTGCTACTTTGGGGTGAAATACTTTCAAAATATCAATTATATCCATCTGGTCTAATGTATCATTTAAGGCTTCTGTTTTCTTCTTGATTTTATGTCTGGAAGACCTATCCACTGATGTCAGTGGGGTGTTAAAATCCCCCATTCTGACTGTATTATTGTTGATCTCTCCCTTTACATTCATCAGAATTTTCTTTATAACCCTGGCTGTGTGCCTCAGTCAGTTGGAGCAAAAACGTTGTAGGTTTGATTCCCGGTCAGGACACATACCTGGGTTGTGGGTTTGATCCTAGACCAGGCTGCATATGGGAGGCATCTGATCCATGTTTCTCTTTCACACCACTGTTTCTCTCTGTCTCCTTCCTGTCTCTCTAAAGTCAATAAACCTATCGTCAGGTGAGGATCAACAACAACAAAAATAAATAAACACTTCTGATTTCATTTTTGCCTGCCTTTCATTCACTTCCAGAACCCTGAAATGGGGGGCAGGTTCTGCACTTTTTTGCCCAGTCTTATATTTGCTTTTGTCGATCTCTTCATGACACCATAGCTGGAGGTCTGACCATCATTTTACTTTCAATATCTCTGTATTTATATTTAAAATAGTTTTCTTGACTTCTGGCCAAGATGGAGGCATAGGTAGATACACTTTGCTTCCTTGCACAACCAAAAGAAGGACAACAACAAATTTAAAAACAAAAAAATAACCAGAACTGCCAGAAAATCAAACTGTATGAAAGTCCAACAACCAAGGAGTTAAAGAAGAAACATTCATTCAGACCGATAGGAGGGGCAGTGATGGGCAGCCAGGGCCAGAGAGGATGCATGGCAAAGTGACGGCTGGTAGACTGGGCGGTACCACATTTGTGTCTGGATAAACTGGGAGGAACAATTGGGGAAGAGACAGACCTCGCAAGTCTGGGTTCTAGCATGGAAAAGAAAGCCTCAAAACCTCTGGCTATCAAAGCCTCTGGGGGTTGATATGTCAGGAAAGACTGCCAGCCTCCCAGGAGAGTTCATTGGAGAGACCCACTGGGTCCTAGAATGTACACAAACCCATCCACCCAGGAATCAGCACCAGAAGGGCCCAATTTGCTTGTGGGTAACGGGAGAAGTGACTGAAAGCCTGCCGAGAGCCGAGCAAGTGGCATTGTTCCCTCTTGGACCCTTCCCCCACATTCAGTGCCACAACATTGACCTGAGTTGCCCTGCCGTGGTGAATACCTAAGGTCCACCCTTTACTATGTAACAGATGCACTGAGATAAAGAAATACGGCCCCAATGAAAGAACAGGTCAAAGCTCCAAAATTACTTAAACCTTAGCAGTAATCTATATAAAATTTGAATAATAATCTCTCTCAGAGTAGTTGGGAGAACTAAATTACATAATATTTGAAAAGTCTTAGGTACATAATCATATCAAACACTCACATGGTGTGTATTGTGTAATATACATGTATACCTCCCAATTTATAGAGAAGGGACCTGAGGCATCACAACCTACTCAAGATTACACAACCAGGGAGATGGGCAGGGAACTGGACGTTAGACCCAGCCTGACTCTAGAGTCCATGCCTCTAACTACAATGCTTCTCTCCTTCCTGCAGAAAACTTTAATGAATGTGAAAGCAATAGGATTGGACTTTGAAAAACGAGTACTCATAATTGGGTGGATGTTGAGGAAAGGGGTTAAAAATAGGGAGACAGAAGACATTTAGTGTAGAAAAAAATAGCTTTAGAGAAAAGGTTGAAATGGAAGAATGTAGGGAGCATGTTTCTGAAAGGGCCAACAGGCTGGTCAAGCTGGGTATGCATTCTATGGATGGAGAAGTGTAGTGTGGAGAGTAAGGTTTGTTGTGTAGACTCTAAATGATAGAGTACTTTGAAGGCCACGAAAAAGAAATTTGGCCTGTTTCATTCTATGTAAAGTGCAAGCCATCAAAGGAGTAACATAGTCAGATGGGTTCTTTGGGAATAGCTCTTGGGTCATTTGGTGGATGGATTGAACTGAGGAGAAACTAGAATAGAGAGGTCAAGTAGAATGTTCTTGTAAAGTTGCAGGTATGAAGTAATGGGCTCACCAGAGGGGGTTAGACTATAAAGGGGAAATCATGGAGGTATAATAGTTAGCAGGACTCAGGGGCTTATTAGATGAAGGAGAAGGTGATATTACAAATGAGTCAGCTTCACTCTCCTTGATGACAAGGAGGAAGGTGATGTCATTCATTGAGACAAGGAATTCTAAAAGAGGAGCAGGTTGGTGAAGGGAGACATAAAAACTCTGCTGTGTGCAGATAACTTACCATTTTAGCATCTTCTACATCTGCAGGAAGCAGCAACATGGGCCACCTAAGGGAGGTTTGGTAGGATAGTTCCAAGGGGAAGAGGACATGGAATTCACAGAGCAGAAGCAGATTTGGCATGATTTGGCATGACTTGAAAATGGTATGGAGGTTTGGAAAGGTCTTATGAGTAGCCTGGATCAGCACTTTGCTCTATAAAATTCCCACCTCAACTTTCTACCTATCCTTTCCCTCAAGTCCAAGCTTGGCCAAGAAGCAGCTGACCCTTCAAGGAACTATGAAGGCTTGAGACAGGACCATCTAGGAGGTAACCACAGTAAATTGAAGAGTAAAGGGCCCTTCCCAGATCTTTTGGACTCCCAGGAACTCCTTATGTCTCTAGAGGTTGGGAAAGGAGCTCAGTTAATTGAGATTCAATCTCTTGCCACCCCAGTGGGATGGGGACCTAGAGCAGATTACATTTTATTTAAGAAAATAACAGAATATGACATTTCTTACTTCCTGGCATATTTGTAACTATTATGATTATTTAGTTTAAAAGTTTGATTTATGCATCTGTTTCTCAGTAAACCATAAACTTCTAAAGAAACATGTTATTGCCCTGGCTGGCGTAGCTCAGTGGATTGAGCGCGGGCTGCGAATCAGGCATCGCAGGTTCGATTCCCAGTCAGGGCACATGCCTAGGTTGCAGGCCATGTCCCCCAGCAACCGCACACTGATGTTTCTCTCTCTCTCTCTCCCCCTCACCCTTCCCTCTCTAAAAAATAAATAAATAAATCTAAAAAAAAAAAAGAAACATGTTATTAAGGCGAGCCCAGTGCCTAGCATAGAGCTGGGCTGACTCTCTTTAATTTGTTTACTCGGTATCGCTTGTGAGTGCAGTGGGAGGCCCTGCACTGCGTGCCGAGCGTGCGCTTACTCAGCACGTATTTACTGAGCACTTACGGTGCGCCAGGCCAAGCGCTGAGAACACAGATATGGGCAAGACTGCCAAGGTCTCAGCTCTCAAGGAACTTACACCTTGGATAGGGGAGTCAATAAACATAGAGAGAAACTTGGGGAATGACTTTGGATACAGCGATTAGGGCGGGCATTGCTGAGGAGGGGACATTTGACCCCACACCTGAATGGTGGGTTAGAGTGAATCATGAAATGATGTGGGAAGCAGGGACAGGAAGAGGGGGAACAGACTATTGGATGACAGTGGGTGAGTAAGCAAGAGCCAGATCACGCAGAGCCTGCAGGAATGAAATTTGGATTTATTCGAAGTGTACTTGGAGGGTTCAAACTGGGAGGGGTGTGGGGTACTACAATCATATTTCTCTTTGAAAAGATCCTCTGGCTATTGTGTGAAAAATGTAGTGAGCCAACCAAGGAAGTAGGGAACCATGTGAAGACGCTAAAGGGATGGTCTAGGTGGGACATGATGGAGGCTTAGACAAGGTGGCATTGGAGGTGGAAAGAGGGTATGTCTGGAGAGAGAGCCAATTGATCGGATGTGGAGTGTGAGGAATAGAAGGAAATCTAGGGTGACTCCTATTCTGGTTTGCCCAAGACTGAGGAGTTTCCTGGGGCATGGGCTTTCAGAGCCAAAACCAGAACAAGCCCCAGGCAAACCAGGACAAGCCCCAGGTAAACCAAGATAGTTGGTTGCACTGTTGCTAGGATTTGGGGCAAGCAATGGGTTGATTGTTGATCGTGCTATATACTGAGATAGGGAGGACTCAGAAAGGTATAAATCAAACATTCTATTTTGGCCACATTAAGTTTGAGATACTATTAAACACCCATGTGGAAAAGGAGTAGGCAATTGGATTACACATCTGAAGCCCAAGGGAGAGGTCAGATTCAGATAGAAATTGGGGGGCCAGCAGCATGTAGATGGTATCTGAAACAATGGGGAGATGGTCTAGGGAGATTATGTAGGTAGAGTACAGAGCAGGCTGAGGGTGGAGCCGGGGTATGCCAACATTTTGAGGGTAAGCAGAGGAGAAGTGGTTACCCTAGAGATTAAGAAGGGGTAGCCAGAGAGGAGGGGACAAACAAAACAAAAGGGGAAGGTGGTGTCCTGAAGGCTTAGAGGGGAAAACAAAAGCTTTGTGAAGGAGTAGCATCCAACGGTGTCAAATGTTGCCGAGTAAAGTGAAGACGAAAAAGTAGATTTAAAAGTCAGTCCCTGGGACTAAGGAGTTTCAGTCTGCAGGGAGACAGGAGAGTGAATTCCATACAATGATGAGTGCTAAGACAGTAATGTGCACAGGATGCCAGGAAGGAGCATGGGGCTCCTTCCTGGGATGCACTTGGAAGGAGAAGTGAAAAACAAGAAGCAGACAGGTAAGGGTTCTTTAGGCCAAGAAGGCCACAGACTCTGATAGGGGACAGTCAACAGGATAGTCAGCTGTAGGGGTTTCAGGGGCACAGAGCGGTGAAACAAATGGGAGCACCCAATGCAGGAAGGGCCAGAGCTATTGACTGCATCAGAAAGTTCACCTAAGATGAGACAGAAAAGTTTCTGTTGGATTTAGCAATCTGGTAGTAAGTGTTTATCTTTGCCAGAATACTTTTGGCCATTTTCAAGGAGATGTAGGGACAGAAACCAGACTGTAAGTAATGGAGAGACAAGGAATTAGACACACCAAGTGCATAGATAACTCCTTTAAGAAACTTGAAGTGAAAGGAAAGAGCGGGTAATAAGTTGGTTGGGATGGGGGTGAGCATGGGATTGGGTTTTACTGTGTTTTTCTACGGTAGAAGTCTTTAAAAATTATTTTATTGAATGTATTGGGATGACATTGGTTAATAAAAGTATAGGTTTCAAGAGTGCAATTCTATAATATATTATCTGTATGTTTTGTTGTGTGTTCACCACCCAAAATCAAGTCTCCTTCCATCATCATTTATCCCCCTCTACCCTTTTTATGGTACAAATCTTGAGCTTAGTTATATGCTTGAAGGAAAGAACTAAAGGAGGGGAAAAGCTTAAAAATATAGGGAAGAGGAGATAGTTGATGGAGAAATATTTCTGAGGCGCTGGTAAGGAGTGGGTACTTGTAAGGGTGGAAGCACGTAGAAAGTTTGGCTTTGGATAGGAACAGAGAGACGGATGGGTAGAAATACAGATGGCTGCAACAGTGGCCACGGAAGAATTAAAGCAAAGGTGTTCTAGGTTGGAGCTGTGCTTTTCCGGTTACCTTTCTTTTCTTTTGGAGTCCCGATGGGGTCTGCTGCCAGGAGTGAACACAGACCCAGCGAGAGGCGTGTGGAAGGCAGAAGAGTGTGAATAATGGAGCATCGATGTGATTAATTCCTCCAATGGCTTGGTGTGATGTCTTTCTGGGCATATGAGCAGAAAAGCTGGAAAGATTAATCCTGGATAAAGTTTTACAATGTGGATAAAGGTGAAGATAAATGAACAAGAATATTGTCTGGAGAGGGCATGAAGTGAGAGGCTAGGAGTTTGGGACAGATAGTGCAGGAATGAAACAGGCTTTAGTTGCTACAGTAAGAAAAAATTGAAAGGCCAAATGGACCATAGGAAGGCAGGGAACAGGTGTAAAGGGAAGAGAGGAATGAGGGTGTCAGAGGGACAAAACTGTGGTCAGAAAGAGGGGTGTTAGAGTTTATGTTTTTCAAGTTGGAGTGAATCTAAGTGGTGAGAAAGTCTAAAGCATGGCCTTGGTTGTGAGTAACTTTTTTTTTAAATCCTCACCCTAGGATATTTTTATTGATTAGATAAAGAGAGAGAGAGGGAGAAAGGGAGAATGAGAGAAGAAGAGAGAAGCATTGATCAGTTACCTCCCATGTTCACCATACGGAGTATTGAACTCACAACCTAAGTATGTGCCCTGACTGGGGATGAAACCCACAACATTTTTGTGTTTGGGATGATGCTCCAACCAAGCAAGCCACCGGCCAAGGCCAGTGTGAGTAATGTATTGAAGTGGAGATTAATATCCCTGGAGTTGAAGATAATAAGGTATTGCATGGTTAGGATAATGGATAAGTTCATTAACATTAGCACTGAAATCACCCAAAATGAGGGAGTTAAGAGATGGAGAGGAAGGGGCTAAACCAGGAGCCCAGGCCTTGGATGAACATAGAAGACTGATCAGCAGGCTGGTGGATAACAAAGACGAGAAGGAAGAAACTGAAGGCTAAAACAGTTTTTACATACAGTGGCCTAATGGTGCCTTGTAAGGGTGTTGAACTAAGCCAAACCGAAGTGCTTGCTGTGTTAGTTCCAGGAAATGCCAAAGCGAGCTTGAGCTGCCATTTTCTAGAAAAACCCCAGGTCAGACATTAAAGTCAGCACAGAGAGAATGTTGCCCAAGCTGTAGACTCAAGAAGAGACCCAGAAGAGGAATATCACCAGGTTGACTACCGGGCTATTCCTCCGGGCCCCACCCAGCCCACATCTTGCCCTGAGCTGATGACTGACAATTTCATTCCTCCCCTCCCCCTCTGGGGAGTTGCCAGTGCCGGTTCCCTGCTCCATGACACAGTCTTGGCAGGAAAAATCAGCCAGCCATCTTGGGCTGGCATCATTCCCAGGAGAAGCCAGAGCGGAGACTTTGAGAGATGAAGCTGAAGGCAGCACATTTCAGGCACACTTCTCTCCAGTGAGCAAGGGCTCATTAGCCAAAATGATCATCTTCCTAGGCTCAGTCTCAGACCAGCTTAAAAATAACCTGAGCTGTCTCTCCACCCCTTCACACAGGAGTACAAGTTGCTTCCTGCTCAGACAGAACCCACCCTAACCTCAGCCCTTCTAGAACACAAGCACCATTGGCACGTTCCTGCTCCTTGTGCGAGATGTGAATACTCTCAAGGCTTACTTCCAGGACACTACTTTCTCTTGTTCTCCTGCTTCACTAGCTGCTTATTATTCAGCCTCCTGTGCAGGTTCCTTCTCATTAACTTGACCTCTAAAAGTTGGAGTGTCCCAGTTCTCAGCCCTTGATCTCCGCCTCCTCCCTACCTACACTCATTTCCTTTATGATCTCAACCAGCCTCACGGCTTTAACACTGTCTAATCAGTGGAAAGCACCAAGTGTACATACCTGTACTCCTGGAATAGACTCTTCGTCTTATATATGCTGTTATCTCCTTGTGTCCTAATTGGGTGCCTCACAAGCATCCCCAACTTAACATGCTCAGAATTGAACTTGTGTTTTCCCGTTCTCCCCTGACATGCCTTCTCTCCCTGTAGCCTATGCCCATCTCAGTCAATAACAACTCCATCCTTCCCACAGCTTAGGCCAGATACCTCCGAATCAACCTAACTCCTCTCTTCCTCTCACAACCCAATTGCAATCTGTCAGTAAATCCTGTCAATCACACTTTCCAAAGATACCCGGAATTTGACCATTTCTCTTCATTGCTTCTAACCCCTAGCACCATGAACCAAGCCATCATCATGTCTTACTTGAATTATTGCAGTAACCTTATAACGGGAATCTGCTTCTGCCCTATTCTGAACAGCAGCCAGAATGAGCCTCTTAAAAAGCTGTCGTGAAGATCACGTCACTCCTACCCTCAGCCCTACAGTAGTTTCCCATCTCGTTCAGAATAACAGCAAATCTGCTCACAACGGCCTGCACTGATCTGCCCCCCTCACTGCCTCTGTCCTCATCCCCTACTATTCTCTCCTTCATTATTTCTGCTTCAGACACACTGGTCTCCTTGTTGTTTCTCAAACACCTTAAGAGTGTTCCTACCTCAGGGCCTTTGTGCTTGTTACTGCCTCCGCCTGAAACGTGTTTCCCCAGTGTCCACATGGTTTGCTCTCTTACTTCCTTAGAGCCTTTATTCAAATGCCATTTTTCTTGGTGAGGCCTTTTCTGCCCACCCTATGTAAATATATGGGATACAATATGTCACCATCCTACCCCTTCTCTTCTCTCAGTTGTTCTTCATAAACCCATCATCCTCTGAGACCCGTATCACTAAATGCAAACTCAATGAGAGCAGATACTTTCTGTTTTGTTCGTTCCTGGATCCCCTATACCTAGAAGGGTACCTGGCTCACAGAAGGTACTCATGGAATTCAAGGAACAAATGCAATTCAATCCAACTGGATATAGGGAACCCCCATATTCCACAATCCTCTGGTTCCCAGAACCAGTACAGTAGTTTTTGTAACAAAAAACTTTTCCCTCTAACTCTTCTAGAAACACAACTTTAATAAAGCAACTAGTTTGTCTGGGCTCTTGCGTATTTATACCATCATGTATCTATTCCCAGCAGATGTGTCCCTTGCCTTTTCTTCCTTTGCTTCCTAGTTCCTGTAAGAAAATCACAAGTGACTGGTGACCTGGTCTGCAGGTGAGCATAACTATTAAATGTTAGCATGCAAAAAAAATTACTGTTGTGGTTATTCTTTTAAAGACTAAAGGAATCTGTTTTAATCTTCTAGTAACTATGTGAGTCTCTTCACCAAATACACACACACACACACATATACATATATATATTTAAATTTTAGTTTTTAAAAAGACATTATTTATTTTTAGAGAGAGGGGAAGGGAATGAGAAAGAGAGGAGAGAAACATTGATCAGCTGCCTCTCCCACACCTCCAACCAAGGACCTGGCCCACCCAGGCATGTGCCTTGACCAGGAATTGAACCAGCAACCCCTCAGTTCACAGACCAGTGCTCAATCCACTGAGCCACACCAGCCAGGCCTTCACCAAATATATTTAAATAATGAAGCAAATGGCTTGAAATACAGCTTTCTACCATTGAATTGCCATAACTCTGAGTACTTTGCCTGAGTTCCCCAGAAGTCTCTAGGGGGAGAATGTAGGCTTTGAACTAGATGACCACTAAGACCCTTTCTTGGTCTAAAATTGTGAGCTTGTTGGAAGAGAAGAGTTCCTGTTCTCATTAGAAATGCAGGTGGTTATCTCGCGGGCTTTCCCAAAGAAGCATTGGTTATGCCAAAGAAACAGTCAGGGACGCAAGACAATGTGACCTTTATATTGGTCAGGACTTTTCTGTTGTTAGGGGTGGAAACCCAAGTCAAACTGTCTGAAGCAAATAAAGGTATTTATTAGCACCTACGAGTTGAAATTCTAGGGATACAGCCTTTTCTGGCAAGCTGGGTCCTAGGGCTCACGGGATAAAAGGCGGACCCAGTGTCAGGTCATCTTCTGGCCCCACTTTTTCCTGTACTGGCTTCACTTTCAGTAGGCTCTCCTCTCACAAAGACTCCAGCAGCACCACAATGATGCATGGCAGCCTCGCATCCAAGAGAAAAAAGGCTTCCCAAGAATTCTGGGATCTTCTTAAAACTGAATCTCATTGATTCGGTGTGAGTCATGTGGCCTTTCCTGGACCGATCACTATGTCTAGAGTCAGATGAGCCTTGTCCGTGTCCCATTCTTCAGTGGAGCTGGGGTGGGGGCAGAGCCGGCCCGTCCAACGCACACGGGCTGACAGTGGCAGGAGGATGGAGGTCCAGAGGAAACCCAGGGGGCTATAACAGAAGAAGGGAGACTGGATATCGGACAAACGAAAATAATAGATACTAATTTCAGTCCTCATTAAGTTGTGATTTTCTTACAAGTACTCTATTAATTTCCCATGGCTGCTGTAACAACTTACAACAAACTGGGTGGCCCAAAACAATGCACATTGAATCTCTCACAATTCTAGAGGCTAGAAGTCTGAAATCAAGGCACTGACAGGGCCCTATTCCCTCCGGAGGCTCTGGGGTAGAATTCCTTCTTTGCCTCTTCCAGCTTCTAGTGGCTGTCAACACTCTGGTGGCCACATCAATCTCATCTCTACCTCTGTGGTCACGTTACCTCCTTCCCTTCTGTCCTTTCAACTCTTCCTCTGCCTTCCTCTTATGAGGATAGTTGTCATTGAATTTAGGGCCCACCCAAATAATCCGGAATAATCTGATTAAGATCCTTATCTCATTATATCTGCAGACATTTTTCCAAGCAAGGTCACTTACTTAGGTTTCAGAGTTTAATGTGGACAGCTTCTGGGGAGCCATGGTTCAACCTATCACAGGTATGAAACCGGAAACATACTAACATTTAAGTGACTAGACTGAGGTCTCAAAATGTATGAGAGAATGAGAATCATTTCCAAATGCTACTGATGTATTTTATCGACATGGTTTGTTGATTTTTAAAGAGGTAAAATAAAATTTGCTGCAGGGAAAAAATAAACACCATCAATAACATACAAAATAAATGTTAATTGACTATTTATGTTATCAGTAAGCCTTCTAGTCAACAGCAGGCTATTAATAGTTAAGTTATATGCAGTAAAGTATATGATTGTCCAACCACTATGCTGTATACCTGAAACTAATACAAAATAATATTGAATGTGAACTGTAATTGAAAAAGTTATATGTGGATTTTCAACTGCATAGGGGGTTGGTGCCCCAGCCCCCATGTTGTTTAGGGTCAACTGTATTAATATTGATAATAATTTATAAACAAGAGCTTGAATGGAAAAAAAAAACACTGGCAAGAATACACCACCGAAAGCTATTTTCAACCCTGATTTCTTTTCCTAATCAAATGAGTAAAAACATTCAAAATCTCGACCACTGGCTTTTCTCGACTAGGTCAATGTTTGCAGGAACCTGAGCCGCCATCAGAGATGAACAAGACACAAATCTTGTGAAGAGATCAACAGGAGCTCCCACTCCTTCAGGAAGACAGCGGCCGAATACCTGTTTTCAAATATATGTCATTTTGTCCCCTATTTCCACCCACGTTCAGCCCAAGCAGCCGCCCTTACTGGTTGCTCAGGTTAGACCGGGAACACACTGGTTGCTGGTATTTTCCCTGGAGGCATCCTGGCGGCAATTCTGGATTCAAATCCTCCGATATCACAGGGGCTGGGCAGGTGGCTCTGTGTTTTATCAACAGGGTTAGTCCTACAGGTGTTTCACAAGGCTGGGGACTAGGGACGGGGGACTGGTGAGGAGTCATCCCTTAGCCCTCTCACCCTTGCCAGTTCAGGAACTAAAGGGAATAGATACTCATCTGTGATTCTCAGGTGTGGCTCTGCTTTCTCTACTAGAAACCTGTAGGACCTGGGAAGGGCGACAAGAGCTGGGTGTTATGATTTCTGTTCCTCTTCTGCATCTGGAGACACACTCAGCTTACACCTGCCGCACAGGAATCAGCCTGTTTACACACTGGGAGAGCAAATTTTCCAGTGTTGTAGGCAGAACAATGTAATAGAAAGAACTCTGGCCTGGGACACTGGTGGGCTGACTCTTCTCTGCCACTCCCTTGCTTGGTGACCTAAACTGGCACCTTTTCTTCTTTACTCCTTAATTCCCCATATTTAAATGAGAGGATTGGACCAGATGTTCTCTGAGGCAGCTTCTAGCTTCACAATCAGATGCACACATACTATACCCTCAATGTTCAGCATTTGGGATACATGTAAGGCTCATTGGCTGCTTTTTCCAGAATGCTCTCTCCCTACACACCCTGATGTTGCTGATGGTGAAATTTACCAGGACCCTAAATGATGTCCCAAAGTGCAGGACTGTAGTTAGAACTGAGTTGAACCCAGCTATGCCAGTATCAGTCATCCATCAGACATGAATTGGGTGCTCCAGGTAGGTGTTAGACTAGTGAATGAGATGGAAGCCCTGCCTGGAGGAGCACTCAGCTCAGTGAAGGAGACAGATGAATAAACCAAGGTTTGCTTTACAGAGTGGTAAGTTCCACTGTAGGGTTATTAATAAGGCTGCCTGACACATAGAAGATGGACATATTAATCTGTCTTTGGTGGAGTCAAGAATGGCTTCCTGGAGGAGGTGACACACGGGCAGACACCTGAAGAGGTGAATAGGAATTATCCAGGTGGAACAGGGATCCAGTTTGTAATGGTGCCCCCAGTAAGGATGCTCACTCAGCAGAGACTTGCCACCTGCCGTGGGACACATTGCTCTAAAGGCAGGTGTCTCTCCCCTTGTCTGTTCCATCGGGCCTGACACACGGATTGGAACAGTGTGCGCCTAACTGCAGCCCCAGGGGAAGGTCCTGTGGAAGCTGGGGAAGCTGACTGGAGCCCGGCTTCCACACAGACCTGGTGACTGGACAGCTGTGAGCTCCGGCAGCACCATCTCTGATGCGCCAGCACCGCAGCTTGCGCCCGTGTCCTGTGCACAGAACACACTCTCTCCTCTGCTTTTGTTTGTTTTCCTTTTCCTCCTCTGCTGAGAGTCTGGGGGAACGCGCTTAAAAGCTGTTGGTTTCTGAGTGTGTTTCTAAGGTGTCCTTTGATTCTACTTAGTCATGGCGGGCTTCTTGGAGGAAATGCTCAGAAAGAAAGGTAAGGACTAGCTTGACTAACGAGGCTGGCATCTTAGCAGGAGGAGTCTCCTAGGGCCTCCTGCTACTCACACCCATGCAACCACCCTTCCCTGAATTTGACCTTTGTTCCTCTACTAAACTCCCGCCGAGTATAACCAGGTTTGACCACGTCCCCTTTTCCGTTCGGTGGCTGGACATGTCCGTCAAGTTCCTGGTTCAAAGCTTTCAGCCAAACTGGTTTTCCGGCGCCCTGCATCTGGAGTTGGGGACCTGAGGGCTGCGGTCATTCTGGCTGTGAATTACCTTCGCAGGCGGTGCCCTGGCTCCGCCTCCCCACCCCCCGCAGGTTCAAGTGTGGGTTGGGAGCTGGGGCGGTGAGGAAACACTCCTCGCTCGCACAGCAACCTGCTCCCCGCTCCGCCGCCAGGCTGCTGGCCGCTGGGAGCTGGAGGGACGGAGACCTGGCGCGCTACCCTGAGCGGTCCAGGCCGGCAGCGACCGAACTCGAACCGCGCAGATCTCCAGTCCCCAAGTTCACAGGCGTCCGAAGAGGAGTCCGGACTCAAGCAGGAGGCAGATAGCCCCGGGGCTCCGGCGGGGCGGCGCTGAGCACGCACGGCCCCGCTAGGGTTAAGTCTTGCCGGCTCCCTGCTGCCCGGCTGTCGGCCAGCTGCCTTCAGGGAGAGGCCGGAGCCACTACCAGGGACCCGGAGGGACGCCGCCAGCTGGGGCTGCACCTACAACAGACCTCCCTCCCTGCCCCATCACTGCTTCGAGGAGGGGCAGAAAGTGGGGGCTGCGGGTGGGAAGCCCCTGCCAGCTAAGTACCCGGGTGGCTGGGGAGCCAGAGGGGCAGCGGGACACCGAGATGGCCGATGATGTTGACTGGCTGGACTTGCCGGGCCGGTGGACCTATGGAGTTGACCACGGTGGGAGAGTCTTCTTCATCAAGTATGTTGTCTGTCATGTTTCTTTTTTATTTTGCATTTCTTTAAAGTTGTCCAACTTGAAAGGTGGCGGGGCGGGGGGCTGGCTGCGGTGGGAGTGGGAAGTGGTGAGTGGAACCACGGGCATGACTAATAAGTTTATCTCCATGCCTGTTGGAATGGGTCTCCCGCCTTTTCCTCAGTGGATCAAAGTCCAGCACAGGTTCAGCTTCCTGAAGTCTGGAAGGGCAGGGCCAGGCAGGGTACCTGGTGGCCTTCCACCTCCCTGCCAGTCACAGATGGGGAGGGGGGCTCTGAGGAGGATGACTGGCCCCAGGGCCCAGCCTGCAGTTCTTCCCCTGCCGCTCTGTGCGGTCCACCAACAGGGTCAGGAGTGAGTTCTTTCTTTCTTGCCCACTCCTCCCTTCCTAAGGGAAGACCTGGGCTAAGTGACAAAATTCCAGGAGACCCTGCCTCTACCACCCACGTCCCACTGTTGCCAAGCCACTGCCTCTCCTTTCCTGCTTCCTCACGGGGCTGTGGTCGAGGGGAAGGCGAAGATCCCCACAGCACACTCAGCATCCTTTGGAGAGATGGAATCTGTGCTGCTCTCAGTAATATATTAGCAATGGTATATTAATTCCATAAGCCAAAATGGCCTTGGCATAGTCTCAGTATAACAGAGTGGCCCCGCTGGCACTATTTTGGCCCGCTCTTACTGTAGTTATCTTTTGCCAGGAGAGAAATCTCCCGATAATATAGAGAGTCTACAAGCACAGCATTTGGAACTGTTACCCACATGGGATGAGTGTCCCTTCCTCAGGAGAGCCACTCACAGAACACTGGAGCTGAAGGGGTCTCGGCCTCAGCCGCCTCCTTTTCAGATGGGAGAGCTAGGGCCTCCAAGCCTGCGAGTTCTCATCTGAGATGAGGCCACTTGTTAATCGGAGCTCAGACGAGCCCAGTGGGTGCGGACTCCAGTGCATTGCCTTCCCTGTGCTGAACTCCCTTTGCAGGTAGCTGGTGGTTTCTCTTTGGTGTTTCTCAGTTTTCACTCTTGCTGTAGGCCGTTCTTCTGTAATTATCACTGTTATCATAATTGAGGCTGTAATTAGATCATCTTAGAAATTAACGCCGCTAAAGTTCTTGACCCTGGGTTAGATTCTTAAATAACAGAACATCCCCAGTATTAAAACTAGAGTTCCTTCTGTCAATGGTTTGAGACTTTATTGCCCATAAGAATCACCCAAGGAATTTATGAAAAAGGCTGATCCTGACCCTACTGGCTGGGGTTCTGGTTCAGAAGACCTGGGGTGGAGCCTTAGAATCTGAATTTCCACAAGTTCCTCAGTTATTCTAATGAAATATTAATTTGACTCTTTTCATCTTTCTTTTCCATCTCTTTTTTTGCCTTCCAGCTTCTTTTCCTCATTCATTCCACAAACATTTATTGAATCTCCACTGTTTGTCTGCTGTAGGGCTAGGCACTGGAGATAAAAAAAAAAAAAAGAAAGAAAGACACAGGTTATTCCTTGAAGGGAGTAGGAAGAACATGTAAATAAATACTTAGGAAATAATAGGATACATTCTGGAGGTATTTGCATGGAGGTATTTGCTCCAGGAATATAAGGAGAACTAATGTTTTCTGGGAAGTTGAGGGAGGGCCTCCCCAGGAGGAAATATCAGCTGCATTTGTAGGATAGAGACTGGAGTAAAAAGGGCCTTGAAGCAGAGGCTTGTGGGAAGGAGGGCACTGAGGGGTGCCAGGGCACCGGTTATGCAGGACATGCCGAGGGGTCTCTACAGGTGGAGTGGAGGCTGCAGAAGATGAGACAGGAGTAGGAAGGGGACAGCTTCAGAGAGGCCTTGTGTGGTAGGCTGAGGGTCTGGACCTGATTCTGCAGGTGGAGGGAAGCCAAAGGAGATTTTAAACAGAGAACTGACGCAGAGCTGCCTTTTAGAAGGCTCCCTCTGGCAGCTGCAGGAGGGGAGATGATGGAAGGTTGCAGAGGGAGGAGGCAGGGGGAGAACTTGAGGGATGGAGAGCAGTTAGGAAGCAACTGCAAAAGTCCAGGAGACAGGCGTGGGGACCTGAATTTCAGTGGTGAGAATGGAAGAGAAGGGGAGGGAGAGATGGGAGAAACCTTTAGGAGTGGAACTGAGAGCATTCACATGCTGTGTGGATGCTGGGGAAGAGGAAGATGGGGGCACATCTCAGAATTGTTCACTTCAGTCTGACAGCGATCAGGAGTATGGGAGGAGGAACAGACTTTAGGGAGAGACAAGCTTGGAGGGGGAGGATAATTGAATTTGAGGTCCCCTCAGGATATTCAGGAGATGATTCTACTAGGATAGAGTTTGAAGAGAAAGGCCTGGGCTGGAGCGTCCTGAGAGTCATCATGTAGAAGTGGGCAGCCCAGAAGCATGGGAGAGAGGAGACAGGAGGGTGCCCAGGTAGCACCAGCTTGTAAGGAAAGGGCAGAGGAAGAGGGTGGAGAAGGCCAGGGGTCACAGAGGTGCACAGCACCAGGGCCAGGGAAGGGAGCCGCCCAGACTGTGAGGAGGAAGGATGTCAGGAAGGAAGGAAGGCTCAAGGGTCAACAGCAGAAAAATCAAAAGTGTCTACTGGATTTAGGAACGGGGGTGGGGTGGGCAAGTTTAATGACATCTAGGAAAGTAGTTTTAGGAGAGGACTAGAAACAGAAACCAGGTTACAAGGATTGCTGAGTGGGAGGCCAAGAAGTGGGGACAACTAGAAGTAACTGGTTTCCAAGAAGGATGTCTGGTCAATAAGAAGAGGAGCACGAGGCAGGAGGAGCTAGGAGAGGAGGCAACGTCCAGAGGGAGCACGGCTGCCTCTCGTGCACCCAAACCGGGGACCTGGCCCGCAACCCAGGCCTGTGCCCTGACTGGGAGTCGGACCAGCGCTTTTCAGTCGGCAGAGCGATGCTCAACCCACTGAGCCACACCAGTCAGGGCGTTCTTTTTTCCTGAATTAAGAGATAAGATGTATGTTGAGAAGGGGCAGGGTCGGGGAGGAGAAGCAGGTGAGAGACCTGAGGTTGGCTGGAAAACTTAGAACAATCTGCAAATCGCAACTGACTGAGGCCTCTGAAGAAGATTCTAGGTGGTGCTTAGGGCCCAGCCAAGCCTGGGGACTGTGGATTTGCAGTGACATCAGTCTTCCTCGTTCCACAGTTTCCCCGTCAGCCCGAAGCTGCAGTGGGGACAGCCTGTGGCTGCGGTGTCCTGGACAAGTGGCTGACAGGGGGAGGGACAAGGGGAAGAGGAAGTAGAGGGTGTGGTGGGGCGTGCCCACACGGGTGACCTTGTGATTGTTCGTGATATCCAGGCAAACTGGAGATAGGCCCGTCCTCCAAGGGAGCTTGGGTGTGAGAGCAGGACAGGGATCAAGAGCCAGAAAGTCTTAGGGCAGCAGGAGAGGAAGTGTGAGGACAAACGTCCCCCTCACACTTACAGTTACAGTCCTGCACTGGCTGGGTTTCCCCTGCCTCAGGCACCAGTCTGGTGGCCTCCCAGACCAAAGCCCAGCCCAGAGGTCATCTCCCAGGGCGCACAGTGTCTCCAGGGCCCCAAGAACACCAGAGCAGGGACTTTATTTCTTCTCCGCTCTCCTCATTAGAGGGACAGCTCAGCTGGGAAGTCTGCTCCTGCAGAGGGTGTCCACCTTAGAGAAAAAGTATTTCAGTGAAGAGAAAAGAAAGCCTGTGTCCACACAAAGCCTTGGACGTGAGTGTTCGTAGCAGCTTCGTTTGGAGTGGCCCCAGACTGAAAGCGACCACAATGTTTATCAACAGGCGAGGGGATGAGCACACCGTGGTATCTCCTATAAGACCTCTGCTTGCTCAGCAGCGAGATGGCATGCACTCCTAGCATGCGCTGCCACACGGGAGGGAGGGAAGAGGTCTGGTTTGTGTGATTCATGTACACAACACTGTAGAAACTCTAGAAAATGCCACCTAATTTATAGTAACAGGAAGCGGATTAGTTGTTGTTGGGGCAGGGGGAGGGTAGCAAAGGCCGTGGTGGCAGGGAGTAGAGAGGAATTACAAAGGGCACAGAGAAAGTTTAGGGGAATTCACCTCTTGATTTGTGTGGTAGTTTCGTGGGTAAATACTATGTTAAAACTTTAAATTGCACATTTTAAATACGTGCAGTTTATTAGATATCTTGCTTCACTAAAAATTTTGTGAGTCCTTGTTAGTGGAGTTTGTTATATCCATTAGAGTATTAATTATACCTTAAAAGCACGGAGTGTAGTCCTGTCCTGGGTCCCAAGGACTGCCCGCCCCCCACCAAGCCTGGATGACACGGGATCTGAGGGTCCTTTCCTCCTTGGACTGGCCAAGAAGGTTGGGTACTTCACAGCTCTGGAAAAGTCTGTGTCACTTGGTTGGTGAGGGCTGAGAAACACCAGTGGGCCATATGCCCTTGGAGGCTAGAGCCCAGAGGATCTGCGTGGCTGGGGAGTGTGCACTGTCGGCAGTAGATATTAGGGAAAACTCAGGTTTTAGAGGTATGCACCTGAGTCCTGGCACCATCACTTATCCACAGTGTGACTTGGGGCCAATTGCTTCACCTCTCTGAACCTTACGTCCATCATCTGCAAGTTCCTAATGTGAGGGAATGTTGTGAATGAAAATATATAGCACTGTAGACACCCAAGAATGGCCGGTTTCCCTGGCCTCCTCCTTTCTGATCCACTGAGCAGCTGCCACTGAAGGAGGGACCTTTCCTGTCCACCATCACCTCAGATGCCACCTCCAGAGTGAAGCCCTCGAGCTGCTCCTCCTCCTCACCTTCACCCCCGTGATGTATGCACTCTCTGTGCACAGCTCTGACAGGGAGTATATACCCTACGACATCATATTGGAACTGCCTTTTTATTTTCTTTTTAAAAATTGAGGTTCAAGTGGCATGCAACATTATATTTTGCAACTATCTTTTTCTGTTTGTTTCTTTGAGGTCAGGGATCAGATATCACTCCTCTCTGGATCCTCAGAGCCTGCTCAGTAAACACTTTGTGAATGTGAATGAATGAATGAATGAAATGTGGGTGCTCCCACCTCATGTGCCTGGGATCAGACAGTTGGTGTTGACATGAATTTGGAGACGGGTCCCACTCAGGGAAGCCTCGCTTGAATCTGACGCTTGCTCATTGGTTTTCCACAGCGATGAGGAAAAGTCCACCAGTTGGGTGCACCCTGGTACGAAATCGCCCATCCAGAGTGGACACTGCTCCAGCCCAGGTAAGAAGCTCTTCTGTCCTGCCTTTCCATCGAAAAGGAAGCAAGGGCTTGAGGTGGCAGTAGGACTTTGCTCCTGACTTTTTCTTTCTCCGTGGATGGACTCAGCTGCACATTATTACATCCACCATCTGGAGGATATTACAGGAGGGCTGGTGTTCACTGTCGGGTCTTTCGAAGCCTCCAGCTTTATGATTAGTATCTGGGAAAGACCTTTGAGAACAAGGATTTTACTCCTGTCTCATCTTCCTGCTCAGTCAGCAAATCCCCTCCATCTTGAGAGCCCCGGATGGGCGGAGCTGTGGCCCCCAGCGCCGTACCTGCTCGAGAACTGTGGCCTCCGGAGTATCTCAGTCTGTGCCACCAGTGTGGTCGCCACTGGCTGCGAGTAGCTGCTGAGCAGTCGGAGTGTGGTTGGTGTGACTGAGGAACTGAATTTTAAATTTTAATTAAGTTAAATGTAAAGTAAGTAGGAACTCCTTCACATAGGGGAACATGACAGAAAAGGGGACAGAGCCCGCAAGGATTGCTTACTCTGCAGAAGACTCATTCCTAGCCCTCAGGGACCCAGGCTAGTGGCAAACAGGGGACAGGTACAGGCAAAGATTTCAGTCCAAATGGAAGGGTGGAGACACCAAGAATCAGAAGGCCTGGGGTACTCCCAGCCCTCCACCTGACCACAGGGCAGGCCCGTGGTCCCCAGAGGCTGGGTCACCCCAGGCCAGTGGCTCTGCTGGGCACACTGGGACAGGCTGTTGACTTCTCCCCAGCCTACTTTCTTTTGGATTCCTGGCTGGAATCATTGTGTTTTTAGAGCTGGAGGGGATGTCAGGGGTCCTGGAGTCCAAGGCCTTCATTTTAAAGTCGGGAAGTTGGAGAGCAGAGGGGCAGTCCCTCGCTCGGGGCCACTCAGTGGAGAAGCGGAATGGGGCTAAGTGCAGACATGCTGGGGGCAGAGAGACCTGACTCAGCCTTCTGTTAGTGTGGCCTTGAGCAGTAATGTTTCCAGGACTCAGCTTCTTCCTCTGTAGATTGGGGATAGGATTACGGACCTCAAAAGGCTGTGGCACAGAGTATGTGAGTGAGTCACTCTCAGCAGAGGCGACTGCTGCTGTTACAGCCAGAGGTGTCTTTCTGACAGCGCGCCTCCTGACCCCAGACAGGGCTGTCTCCTTCTGTGTTTCAGCTGTTTGCAGTCTGAGTCCCTCCACCTTATCAGGCCTCGAGGTGGGACTGGAAGAGGAATGAAAGCCCGAGGGCCAATTCCTTCGTTTTTGGCTGCAGCCAACTGGTTGCCCAAGGCTGGGAAGGGGTTAAATGCCCCTGAAGCTTGCTGGGAGGGCAGCTGTCTCAGTGGGCACTCCGCCTGGGCAAGAATATAAGCACCCTTGGTGTTGCCCAGGCGGAGAGGGCAGTGCGGAGGGAAGTTGCTGGAAAAGGCAGGGCACATAATCCATACTGGCCTCTTTCCCAGGCACATCACAGTAGCAGGATTTTTTATGATTCTGACCCAATGGGGGTCCCTCTACTTGGGGAGGCTGCCAACCCACACCCTTCTGAATGGGAATGTCCTCCCACAGGGACACAGGGGAACAAGTAGCATTCATGGAGCAGCACAGAGGAAAGAATGTGAGCTCTGGAGACAGCAGACCAGACTCACATTCTGGCTTAGACACTTCCTGCGTGACCTTAAACAAGTTGATTGACCTCTCTGGGCCTGTTTTCTTATCTGTAAAAATGTTCGGGATGATGCCTATTATGTAACATTGCTGTGCAGGTGAAATGTGCTAGTAGTGGTGAGATGTGCAGCTTAGAAGAAGGAAGTCCCCGCTAAGTGGTACCTGGTGCTGCTATTTCTATGGACCAAGTTCTGCGGGGCGGGGGGGGGGGGGGGGCAGGGGGCCTGCTGACTGCTCGCCTGTGTTGAAGCAGCAGCATTCCCATCAGCAGCAACTATGGAAATAAACCTTGACAAATAGGGGTGAGTAAAATGAATTTATCCAAACTGTGCTCTCCGCTTTATAGAACCCAGCTGGTAATATAGCTGGGGAGATCCAGACCTATATTTTATAAGACCTCGTACACAAGGTGGGCATTTGGGCTGGCCGGAAATGTGGCAGTGAATGTCAAGAGACCCCACACCTGTTTTCTAATATGTCAGCCAGGGGCTTCTTGCACCCCGAAATGAATGATCTCCCCCAGAGTCCTGCCTGTCCCCATCTCTGACAGTGGATCCCCTCTGGTCTCTCCCTTGCCTCTGTGCGGCGGAGGAGCCCTGTTTGCTGGAGACGCGGGATGCTGTAAGGGGCCGTGTTGGGAGGACAGGCAGGATGAGACAGAGACCACAGGGCGCTCTCAGGAGATGGCGGTGCTCCACTCCGGAGCTGTCGGGGGTGGTGGTGGGGGGGGAGCTGAGCCTCCCTGCGGGTTCCTCAGCCCCTCAGTCCCTGCTCACTCGGCGGGTCTGGGCTTCTCTGCTCTGAGCATTTCTATGGATATAATTTTTTTTCAGAAGTGCTATTAAAAATTGTTTAAGAAGTCTGATTTCCTGGGACTGGTGTCTTGTCTTTGGCAGCAGAATTTGGAGCTAACGATCTGTGAGGCCTGGGGCTGTGATACGAGCCGGCTGTGGGGTAGCCCTGAGAACCCCCAGGGCCGCCGTCTGTGCGTGCTTTCACTGCGGCATCCTGGGGGCTGGCGCGGGGCCCCACCCCCCAGAGTAGCTGCTCATCGAAGTTCGCTGAATGAATGAGTGCATCCTGTGAGGTGGTGATTCGTGTGGTCACTGCTCATTGACAGGGGACGCGTCCCCTTTACTACCACCTCTCTTACTCTTTGCTGGAAACAGTCTGATAAGAATAATGGACAAAAAGGGTGAAACGGTGGATTTGAATGCTGTTGGCTTCTCTCAATTTTCCCAGTTCTCCCAGCTCCCATCCCTCCCGAGGTCCGATTGGGCTTGTGGGGCCGAGCAGGGAGAGAGGTGACTTTGTGACTTTGCTTTCTCACAGATTTGCCCGTGGGCTGGGAGACGGATTCCACCCAGGAAGGAGCTGTGTATTTCATCAAGTGAGTATGGTGCCATTTGCTTCTGGTCTCCCCGTTGGCTCTGCTTTTGTCCTTGTCACTGATGCCTTCTTGAGAGGGGAGAAGGTCCGAGCATCCAGTTTTTCTCTGAAGGCCTTGCTGGGTTCTCTGGCCAGGAGGCGTCAAACCTTCTGAGCCAGCGGCAGATAAAGCTGGGTGTGTGTGTGAGGTGTGTGTCTCTGCGTGTGTTTCTGTTGGCCTGGGAGAGCCAGTGTTGATCGTGGGAAGTTTTCTAGGGCAGGGTGGGGTGGGTGGAGCATTGGGCTGGGCTGCAGGAGTGGGAGGGAGAGGGCTAACAGAGGAGAGAGGCTGTTCTAGACACACAGTAGTAACGTCCAGAGGAAGGGGACGAGCACTGGGTGCCAGGAGAAACAGGAAGGGAGCCAGTCGGAGGGAAGGTATGAGTCAGGTGCACAATGGGCAGGCTGGGTGGTGACAGGGCTGCCCCCACTACTCCTGCTCTTCTGGGTGGGGACACTGCCATCCTGATGGGGGCAGGTGTGGGTCCAGTGCTCTGTTTTTTCAGGGGCTTGGTCAAGCCCCCTCTGTGGGCTGGAATAGCGCATGCTCTCAGCAGCCAAAGGCACCACCATCGATGTACCTGTGGAAGCAGCTCTTTTGGCCGGGGTGGTGCACACCTACCTGATTGGACTCATTCCCCCCCGCCTTGGCCTGGGTCTCTCCATCTCCCAGCCGGGCTGGGTCCTGGCTTTGTTCCCGTGGGTGAGGCTCAGCGTGCTCAGGCCTGTGGCCTCGCCACGTGGTCTGGCCTCAGATCCTGCAGGGCTGGTGGAGAAGACAGCCGCCCAGAGGGAGCCCCTGCCCAGCCAGGGGAAGGAGGACCCTCCTCCCCCTCCCTCTCTTTTTTGAAATCTTTGCCCATCTATAGCGTGAGAGGTTGCTTTTCCATTTCCCACTGTGAGACCAGCCAGCACTTACATCAGCCACTGTTAACCACTGAGGTTAAAACAAAAACAAAATGTGACAAATTATCTGTTTGGGAAATTGTTCTGATATCACATGGCTCTCACAGCCTGAGCTCCCCCTGAAACTGAGCCCAAATCCTTCCTGCTGCAGTTAAGACATTTCTCCTTTGCTTTTTGAAGACACCGTCTCAGCATCCAGTTACGTGCATTTGGTTCTCAAGGTCACCGACTGCGCGTTTTCAAGGTCACGAGATGCGCGTGTCCCATCTCTTCTCATCCGTCACAAAACACCTTCCACCTGCTATGGCCTGGCCCTGTCTTCCTCTCCCCCACCTGTCCAGTTATGGTGATCTTCACCTTTCTTTTCCTCCATCACGCCAAGTTCATTCCTACCTTGGGACCTTCGCACTTCCCTGTCCCCTGTGCCAGGAGCACTTTCCTCCTGCTTTGGCCCATCTGGCTCTTAATTATTATTGAGCTCAGCGTTACCTTCTCAGAGGGACCATTCCCGACCACCTCTTCTGAAGATCACCCCACTCCTCCTCACTGCCTCTTACTTTCCCTCATTGCACCTGCCACAACTCGAAAGATTTTGTTTATGTATTTATTGCTGGAGTTCCCCACCACTGCCACATCAGCCTTGAGAGCGGATTCTGGCTATTTTGTGTTCCCCTCTGTCCTAGAACTTTCCTGGCATATGATAGGGAGTCAATATTTGCTGGAATAAATGATTGAAAACTGTGGGGAGATAAACAACCGTGGCATAATTAAATCCTGGTTAAGCGACCAGTCCGGAGCACGTCTAGTCCTGAACTCATGGCCTGCCCATCACTGACACCTGTCCCATCTTCCTCAGAGGGGCCACCGAGGCAGAACCCCAAGAGACAGCCTCAGGCCCTCCCCTCAGAGTCTGCCAGTTCTCCTAGATATCCCTCTGCCCACCCCCTTCTCAATGTCCTATGGCCACTCCCTGGGTTCATGCCCCCTAGGCTCTCACCTGGATCATTCCAGCAGCTTCCCAACTGACCGTCCCGCCTCCAGGCCACACTGCTGCAAGAATGCTTTTCTCTGCAATGCAAACTTGGTCGTATCGTGCTCCATTGAAAACCTTTCATGCTTTTAGTTACAGGGTAAACTGAGGCACTCCTGCCTTCCTTCTCCAGCCCCGCCCCCACGCCCCAGTTTGCCAGACCAAATTGCCGTGGTCCTCTCAACGCTTGCCTCCCTTCTGTGCCGCCCAGCCTTTGCTGGCGCTGATCCCTTCTGTAGCCTGACTTGTGTCCACCTGGGAACACTTGCTCTTCCTTCAAGACTCTGCTCATCACATCACTTCTTCAGGGAAGCCCGCCTGTATTGTAATTGCTCGTTTACACGTTGTCATTTTCCCCAGATCAGTGGCTCCCAAACTTCAGTGTGCATCAGAATCTCCTGGAGGGCTTGTTCCGACAGATTGCCCGGCCCCGCCCCTCAAGTTTCTGATTCAGAGAGTTGGAGAATTTGCATTTCATAACAGGTTCCCAGGTTATGCTGATGCTGCTGGTCCGTGGACCACACGTAGAGACCCGCTGCTGTAGACGGAACACCCGTCGAGGGCAGGGGTGAGCGCAGGGTGGTCGTAAAGCCTGGAAACAGAGACGATGTTATTTCATCATGTGTTGTGACAGAATGCCAGCGAGCCATCTACTGTGCATTCTTGGCCGCCCCAGACATGGTCTCTGCACACACCGAGAGCGGCAGTGGACACTCTGAGAGCTGAGCGCTTTCCCGCATCATTCCGTCTCCTCCTCACTCCAGCGTTATGAGGGAGATGCTGTCCTCCCTAGCTGCTTAAGCAAGTGAACTCAGACTTGGTAAATAACTTGTTTAGTGTCACAAAGCTTGTAGAAAGCGAAGCTGGGACCAGCCCGATGTCTGCCGGATTTCACAGGCTGTGCTTGCACATAAAGTCATGCTGTCCCCAGCATCCATGGTCCTGGGCTCCGGCAGGGCGGCGCTCAATACCCCTCACCCACCGATGGGCCGAATGAGTGAACAGCCCACTCCTTATTTTCACAGTTCTCTGAACAATCGACCCTAAAAAGGTTTATGGCATTTGGTTGACGGGTGGGTTACAAACTCTGAGGACCCAAGACATGCATCCCAAAACATAATAATAAAAGTGAGAAATACAGGCAACTTGGGAAGCTATTTTTTTCTTTAAAGATTGTATTGATTTATTTTTGGAGAGAGAGGGGAAGGGAGGGAGAAAGCGTAGAGAAACATCAATGTATGGTTGCCTCTTGCACGCCCCCTACTGGGGACCTGGCCTGCAACCCAGGCATGTTCCCTGCCTGGGAATCAAACCGGTGACCCTTTGGCTGGCACTCAATCCACTGAGCCACACCAGCCAGGGCAGGAAGCTATTTTTTTCTTCCAGTGTGAGTAAGCCAGATCTCGTTGACAAATATTAACATTTGCCCAGGATCAGACAAGTATAATCATGTGTCAATAAGTCCTTTCCTTCATGCTGCTTGGGAGATATTCTCATGGTACCCATAACTGATGCCATTGCCTAAGCGTGCCTGCAGTTTTGAAGTTGTCATTTACCAGGAAGGGGTGGTGCAGGGAGAAGAGAAAAAACAAAGGGTTAAAATGTGGGTAAAACCCATTGTAAACCTTATGTGTGTACCAAATAAATCCAGAAGAGGGCACCAAAGCACACATGATTGGCCCAGCAAAGGCGAAGGGGAGGACTGGGCATCTCTCCTCAGGTTGATAAGGAGGGCCCTCCTGGACCTGACAGACCATCTTGACCATCTTCTGCCACATCTCAGCCACGATGGGTCTTTCAAAGCTTAAGCATCTGGCTGTGTAGTACCCATTCCTGGTCTCTGGCCCCTGGCTCCTTCCACTCTTCCTGCGGCAGCAGCCAGGGTGGAGCTTGCCAATTCGGTCTCCAGTAGCGCATTTCCTAAACTGGTGGAGAGGGAGATGAGGCAGGGATGCTTTCTGCAGTGCCACACCTCTGCTGACCCCTGTTCCTCGCTTGCATCCCTGCTGCTCCTGCCGTGTGGGTACAGTGCCTCCATGGGCCAGGCCAACTTGGCCCCAAACGTCCTCCAGCCCAAGGACCACTGCCCAGCTGTTATCACTTCATCCCCCTTCTGGTCTGAGCGCTTTGTCCAAGAAGGTGGCGGCCACTCCACCAGTGCCTCTGGCTCACCCAAGCTGCTTGCTCATGGCTGCACGGGGGCTGCAGGAGGCAGGGGTGCAAAACCCAGGGCACTCTGTCCGAGTGCTTGTGGGACCCCTAACCTGTGGGACCCCATGGCAGCAATGCCTGGGAAGTGCCGTGGACACACCAAGAGCTGTTCTGTTGCCTCCAGAGGGCACATGGGACAATGAAGAGAGGTTGCAGGACAGCAAACCTGCAGTCAGTGCCCATGCTCTGCACTCGGAAAGGCAGGTAACAACCACGACCAACCAAGAATGAGACAGAAGAGGAGAAAAGGTCATGAGTGATGCAGGGTCCATTGGCAGATGAGGAAAACTGAGTGAAGCTTAGTAGTCAAGTAACTCGTTCAAAGTCCCTCGACAGGGTGGGAGATGGGACTGGGGTTCAAACTCGGGTAGGTTCTCAAAGATAATTCATCACATGGGGCTCCCTTTTCTGCTCCCCACTTGGCACGTTCTGGGAGGGAGAGACCCACGTGTGCATGGCCTGGGTGAGGAATGGGCAGGGCGTGTGCAACAGGCAACAAGTCCTTCGTGGTGGTGGCCTCTGCAACTGCACGGTGGGAGTGGCGATGGCACCTGGAAGGCAGGGAGGACTGGGGAGTTTGGGGAGTTGTGGACTGCTCCGCTGAGCACCAGGGCTGTGGATTCTGGGGCAGAAAACAGAACCACAGAGGTATGTTCTTAGGAACCCTTGTTCCTTTGATGAGTCCTCACACCCTTCGCAGCTCAGCTGCTCAGGACAAAGAGAATTTGAATTTGGCCAAGGGAGTCTGCTTTCTCTGCTCCACTTCACCCATCCTTGTGGGAACTCTGAGACCTGCTTGCTGCATCCCCCAGCCTTGCTGCTCAGAATGAAGGCACTGTCTCCCACTGCAGTCCTCCCTTTGGCCTCTCAGGCCCCCGGAGCCACCCAGATCTCCCAGAAGCCTTGAAGGGTCTGGCTCGAGCCTCTCAGAGGATCCACAGGGCTCGTCTGCAGCCTGTGCACTCTGTCTGCCAGGGGAAACCCTCCCAGCAGGCCCATCTGTCTGTCTCCTGGCTTTTCCAGCTGCCTGAGGGTTTTGTGGGATGGGGGCTGGGGTCCTTGTCTCCTTTCCTGCCCTCTCTCTCCCCTCCCGGGTGCTGTAATCTCTGGCCCCTGCCTTGCTTTGCTCCATTGACTTCTCAAGGCAGAGATGACCCCTGAGGGCGCCCCCCCCATCTTTGTCTGTCGGAAGCCAGCTCTTCCCCAGCCTGTCAGGGTGGCCTTGCCAAATCCTGGAGAGCCAGGGCAGGTGGGTTGAGCTTAACCCGCCCTGCCTGGCACTGGGCCTGCACCCAGGACTTCTCCGCCACTACTGCTGAGTGGCCTTCCCATAGCCGATGAGCTCCGCATCCCAGCTGGGCTGGGGGAGTGTTGGAGGGTGGTACCTAGGGATGGCACTGGGGGAGTGTTGGGGGGTGGTACCTAGGGATTACACTGCCCACCACAGCTTCAGGCAGGTGCATGCCACTCTAATCGGAGGGATCCCGCCCCAGCCTGGCCGCCTCTGCAGTGGGAACGACAGTCCTTCTCATAGCTGTAGCTCTCTGTGGTGTGGGGAATGGGGTTTGGATCAGACCCCCTTAACATCCCCCCAGCAGGGCTCCTCCTGAACCTCAAGGGAAGTCTGCATTTCTAATTATATCATAGAGTTTTCTTGTTAAGATAAAGTCATCAGTTGGTAAAAATGATACTTGTACTTAAGAGCCCTGACTGGTTAGTTCAGTTGGTTGATCATCATCCTGATACCCCAAGTTTACAGGTTTGATCCCCAGTCAGGGTGCATGCAAGGAGCAGCCAGTGACCCACAGAGAAGGGTAAGTATTTGTATTTGAGTGGAGGGGCTTAATTTAAAAAATTGAGTTGTACTAATAATAAACATTCCAAAAAGACAGAATAATCATGTGGGTGGGTCCTTATAGATGCCCTTCCTCCAGCCACTGCCTTGTGAAGTGTTTCTATGTTCCAACATGACCCCAGGACCTCCTCTGCTTCAGGCTGCAGCTTCTGGGTCTCAGGGCGGAACTGAGACCCAGCGACCTGGCGGGGGAGCTTAGAGGGAAACTCCATTTTCTTGATATCTTTCTGATTTGGTTATGAAAGTCAGTCTTACCCATTGTCACAGAGAATCTGATACTTTTCTAGCATCTACAGAAATGTGAAGAAGAGAAGCAAACTGAGGGTGGGAGAGACACAGAGGGAGAGAGGGAATCTCTTAATGGTATGGCCTTGTCTACAGCAGAAACACAGCTGCCATCCTATTATCTGAAGCCCTCCCTTCTGCCTCTGACCCTAAATAATGCAAAACACAGACGCCTCCTAGCTCCACCAGCATCCTTGCCCAAGGGCATTGGAGACCATCTTGGGTTAAGGACCTAGAAGGTCCTAGCACCTTGTAATGGACTCCTACCAGCTTTGAATCTTATTTCTTTAAATTCGTTGTGCTGGAGTGGGGGTGGGGATGTGAAGGCGCTAGGGCCCTGGCCAAGTCTCCTTGGCACCCAGAGATGTGCCCATCCCTCAGGTGAACAGCCACAGAGGTGAAGGCTACCACAGATGGGCCTGGTGAGGCCAGACCCCTGGGTACCTTCTGGCTCCTTGCACTCTGGGGAGAACTGAAAAATGCTGCTTACACAGAAGGTGGCCCAGATCCCCTTTGGGGGGCAGCCTTGTCCCAGTGGTGGAAGGCCGGGTGGGCTGTGCTGAAGTACCCCATCCTCTCCGGGCGGGCGGCAGCATGGGTGGTTAGCAGCTTGTCGCTGGTGTGGATGGAGTTAAACCTTTCGGGGGACTATTTACTCCTGATCCTAAGTGACAGCTTGGGGAGGGAGAGTCACGTGGCCCTGAAATCCCCTCGGGAGCCCACGGAGCATGCCCAGCTGCCTCTGCCTGGGAAAGATGCTGGATCCTGCAGTCACCACAACAGCATCCTCTCCCCGCACCAGGGCCCCGCCAGCTGGAGAGATGACTAATTAGACCAGATAGGATCCAGAGCCCCGCTTTTCCGAAGGGGGCCCTGAGAGGCGGGGGAGGAGGACCCCAGCTGGCCTGAGCTGGGGGGAGGGGTGCTTTGGGCCCAGAGAGTTAATAGCTTTTCAGCGTGGGGCTCACACCTCAGAAGCCGGTGAGTCTGTTTTGATGCATCATGTAGACGAGGTGGGAGGAGGGAGGTTGGGCTCTGGCCGGGGCTGGCAGCCGCCTGCCCTGTGAGCCTGGGCTGCTGGCACTGAGGTGCCACTGCCTTCCCCCTTCCTTATTTTTGGCAGCGTTACTTGGGGATCATGGATTCTGAGAATGCTAATTATAGTCCTCTCTGTGTCCCCTTCCTCAGTGACCCCCTACACCCTCAGAATCCCCAGGAAGGGCTGATGTGGTTTGAATTTATTATATTTGAATTGCACCTCTTAGGTGAGGCCAGTTTGGGGCCATCAGCTAACAAGGTTCCAGCTGGGGACCCAACCTATCTAGAGCAAAGAGCCCAGCCCCACCCTGCCTCTATTCTTGCCGGAAGGACTATGTTGATGGCAATAAGGAAGGAAAGATGGAGGGAGGTCCTGGGGCCAGACTCATGTGGGCAGGGCTCAGAGTGTGTGTGTTTTATGGGTCAGAGGTTGGGTCCCAGGTCTCCTGAGGCTGGTGGACTCCTAGGGTGCACTGGACCTCTGTAGTCTGAGATCAGCTGGGGGGCACCTGGAGGAGCTGGAGCCTGGTGTGGGCACTGGGGTCCTGGGGGAGCAGGTTCATAGTTGTGGGGTCAGGCTGCGCTGGATAAGGGCCTCAGGCTTCCTGTGTGAAGTCCTGGGCGAAGGAGTGAGGTTGGGGAGCTGGCAGAGAGGGATAGGAGGCAAGAAGGGGGTTGAACAGGAAAGGCTGGGACAAAAAGAGAGAAGGAAGAGGCTACTTGAGATACTCTCTGTGACCATGGGCAAGCCAGGAAAGGTAAGAGAGGGGAGGGCCAGGATAGAGGGAGCCAGTCCTGGGTTGCAGGGCCAGGGAGGCTGAGCTGCAGAGGGGAGGTGATGGGAGGGGATGGGCTCAGAGTCCAAGTCCGAGGGGGTTGCAGCCTTAGGACTTGGCAGTTCTTCCCCATTTCTACAGACCCCTCACCCCCAGTCTGACAGTGTGGGCGGCTGCTCCGCCGAGGCTCTGGTACGTGTGGGGTGGGAGCCCCAGTGGGCCTGTCTCTGCCTGAGTCTGTGGTCCAAATGCCCTAAGATCCCCCAAACCCTGGTTCCCAGGTTCCCCCAGAGGAGCATTACTTCCACCTCACTGCACCCGCCTTTCAGCTTGGGCAGTACAGTAGCAGGTCTCGCTGCTGGAGAGGAGGCAGCGGGGAGGTCCCCCGGAGACTCGGGCCTGAGGCTCCAGCCATCTCTAGGTGGGGGTGGCAGGTGGGCCGAGGTGGCTACCTGGCACTGCCCTGGGCTTTCCTACAGGAAATAAGCAGCTCTGTGTCTCCTCACCTCAGGGAGTGCGGGGCTATGATAGGAATTATTAAAAGCCCTTGGTTTTCCAATCAGTGGCAAGGTGATAAATGTGTTAGCTCAGAGTGTAATTAATCCTGGGCGGCTGCACAGGCTCTAGACAATATGGGTTTTTCTTTCTTTTTTTTTCTTCTTCTCTCTCTTGCTTGGTTGGGTTCTTCTCCTTCTTTACAGGAAGGTGGTGATGGTGCAGGACGCATTACACAGATAATTACTTTTAACACGTCTGCCTGGATTGAGTTGGATTCTTCCTGCTCTGTGTAAATGAAGTAATTACAGAGGAAGTCAGTGAGCCAGCAGCCAGCTCTGGCTCCCCGGCCGACATCACGGCTGGTGGGCCTGAGATGCCCCCACCCAGCCAGGCCCAGCCTGTGTCTGTGGGCTCAGAGGAGGGAGCTGGCGGGCCCAGGGCCCTGGACCGGGAGGAACTGAGCTGAGAGTGGGCCCAGCCCAGGGTGAAGAAGCACTGTGACAGCCAGTTCTGATGGGTCTCTCTGAGCCATTACCTCTCTGTCTTCTTTTCTGGCCTGTTGGGAGGTTCCCTGAGGCCACTGGCACTGGGCATGGGCGTCCCCCAGAGGGTGGTCAGGAGGAAGAAGGTTGAAACTGGACTGCGACCGCAGGGGTGGGCCCTGGTTTCTGGAGGCTCTGCATGGGCTCTGGGCTCTGGTCTGAGGAGGCCTGGGAGCCAGCATGTCAGTGCGGTGACTTCGGCAGGCCAGTCTCCAACCTCTCGAAAAACATTTAGAGAGGAGAGACCATACTTTGTTGGGGGAACATTTAGAACAAATGCAGAGCAGAGCGGAAGAGGAGTTGAGAATAGGCTGGGTGAGCCCTCTCTGCACCTCCCAGCGTGGCAAGCGTCCGAGTGTTACTGGCAGAGAGTGGCGCGCTGCCTGCTGGGGTTGTGGAAAGACCGCTCATGGAATTTGAAGACACGGATTCCAATCCTGATCTGAATTAGCAGCTGTGTGATGTGTAGCAAGTGTTTGCTGGCAATTATTATTATTTGAACAGGGCATATCAGAAGGCAATACTTTCACTCAGAGGTCAGACAGGTGCTGAGGTGGGCTAGGGGGAAATGTGTTTAGGGCAGGTGGTACTCAGGGCAACTGTTAAATGCTCCCAGGTCACTTATTCAGTCTCTGCAGAGGGTTGTGTGAATTCAGGAAGCTGGGCTGGGCGTGTCAGTGCTGATCTCATCAACACGTGGGGACCCTGAGGCTGTACTCCTACAGGGCCTAGGAAACCCTTGTATGGAGAAGGTGAGGTCCCTCCTTGGCGCTGACGATGCCCAGTCCACCCAGTCTGACTCATCATTACCTGAGAACCTGGGTCTATGATTGCAAGTGCTAATTTGCTTTTTCAATTAGCCTAATGATTGCAATTAGCCTATTAAAATCAACCTAGTCTCTGGTGGTAAGGTTGTTTTTCTGATTTTGCTTGGTTCCTGGGTTCTCATTAGTATCAATGGGTTATCCAAAGAATTGTAGGCAAGCCTGCTTGCCTCAACTGAAGCTTTGGCTACCCAGCCGGAGAACCGAAGAGGTTATAGCTAGGAAGGAAAGCCAGCTTTCGGTGAGGTGGGATAGTGGGGTGGGAGTATGCTGATGAAGGGGTCGTTAGACTTGTTAGAATTACAAGTGAGGCCTAGAACCCAGGTTCCTTCCTTCTAATGCAATGTTCTTCCCCTTTTGAGCCTCAGTTTCCCCAGCTCTAAAGTGAGGGCAATAATTCCTGCCCCGCCTACATCACTGAGGTTCAAATGAGGTCACACAAGAAGTGGGTCTGAATGTAAAGCAGTGCAATGTGAAATGGCTTTATCACATCAAACGTGAAAGCTCCTCAAAGTCACACAGATGGTCTCAGTGTCCCTGGCCACTAGTTCCTAGACCCCCCCTGTACCTTATAAGTCACTTCCCACACTGTCCAGTAATTCCTCATTTCCACTGTCTTCTCATGCTGTCCCCTCCCCCCAAACCATGGGTGATTTGAGGGCATTAGCACACCGTAGTAGGTGCTCAATAAATATGAGTAAAGGTTGGATATATGAAGCTTGAGTGAGTAAGAGTTTGGCCCCGGGAATAGGCATGGGGAAACAGCCGGGAGAAAGTCTCTGATGGCAGTGGTGGGGATACATTTATTTCCCATCCTGTTCAGTCTTGCCTCTACCGTCACTAGACTGAGCTGCTTCAAGGCAAGAGATGGTCCCATGTGTCTTTGTCTTTGTGATGTTTTGCACAGAGCCAGGCATTTAGCAATGTGTGATAACTGCTACTTGAATGAATGAATGAATGAATGAATGAATGAGTCAGGGTAATGTGGTAGAGAGCACATGGAATCGAGAATCAGATGACTGGGACTTGGAATCCTGGCCCCTCCACTTTCCTTTGGCAGATATTTACTGTATGCTCATACCAGGCCGGAACTAGTTTGCAAAAATGAATTTTTACATTCACAGTCTAGTAAGGGAGTGGACATGCGAGCAAACAGTTGTCCTGTCTGTGAGAGAGACATACGTGAGCGCCATACGTTGGTGGGCAAGGAAAGTCAGTGATAGGCGTTCCCAGCGGAGTCAGGAAAGGGTTCCCAAAGGAAGGGACCTCAAGGTGGGTCTCATCAGCTTGAAAAGGTCACTTAATTTTGGGGGGTGTTGGTTTCTTAAGCTACCACGTGAGGAGTCTAAAGCCTCCTTCACAGAGGTAAGGACTAAGTGAAATAATATGAATAAAACATCTGGCACTGAATAATCTTTTAATAAAGGTTAAAAATGTTTCCTTGAAGTGAGGCCAGGTTGGTGGGGGACAGACAGGAGCCAAGAGCTCAAGGAATTTCAGAAGCTGGTCCACTCTTCATCTTAACTCTGCTAATTAATGCCCACATGACCTTAGCAAGTGCCTTAACTGCCCAAAGTCGCAGTTGCTGTATCTGCAAAGCGGGGATGGTAAGCCTGTTGTGTGGATGAGTGAAGGAGCTTCACACAAAGTACCTAGACCATGCTTGGCACGTAGTAAGAAATATGAGCTAGAAAATATAGCTCTTCTTTGTTATTATTACCAACATATTTCATGGAGAGACTACACTGTACACAGACACACACATGTTGCATGTGTGTTAACTCTCAGATATGCTCAGAGAGGGAGGAGTGGGGGGCGGGGCTAAGGGTTGGGCTGAGTGACAGCCAGTTGCTCCTCAGTCGGAGAAAATTTACTTGAGGCGAGGTCACTGGAACTCTAGAACAGGTTAGAGGGACCAGGCCTGAACAAGAAAACTGGGGAAGTCATCTTGTGGCTCATGCCCCAGGCTGCCTCAGGGGAAACTGAGAGGTGACCCCCTGACAGCAGTAACTTCATTCCCTCAGGCACATAGGCCACCCCTCCCCCAACCTGGGCCAGTCCTGCTGGCAATTTCGCAGCAGCTCTGTTGCCTGGCTGGTCCCCTGACCTTCCTAAGCAAGACAGCCTGGCAGCCATGCTGGGTTGCCATGGTAACTGGCAGCCTCCCAGCTGGGTTGCCCGGGTAACCAGATAGCTGGCATTGGAGGAGGGGGTGGTAAGCTAGGGGGAAAATCAGCCTCAAAAGAGGCAGAGGAGGACGGGCGGGGGGGGGGGGACACCAAGAGGAAGACAAATCCCAGATGCCCCCAGCACAGCCCTCTCCTCTCACTCTCATGGGACGGGAAAAGCCTGAGAAAGGCAGGTAGGAAAGGATGCCGTGTGGTTTCCACTGCGCACGCGTGCATGCGCCTGTG
>PVIA01001285.1:135185-295721 GCA_004024845.1 Tonatia bakeri
GGGGGGGGGGGGGGGGACACCAAGAGGAAGACAAATCCCAGATGCCCCCAGCACAGCCCTCTCCTCTCACTCTCATGGGACGGGAAAAGCCTGAGAAAGGCAGGTAGGAAAGGATGCCGTGTGGTTTCCACTGCGCACGCGTGCATGCGCCTGTGTGTGTGTGTGTGTGTGTGTGTGTGTGTGTGTGTGTGTGTTGTGGTGTGAGTCATCTCGGCCAATGCGGGATGCTGGTAGATGAGCCGGGGCGACGCGCAGGCGCTCTCCTGGGCGGTGACGACGGCAGCGTGGTCCAGAGGGGAAGCCATGGGCTTCCACCGGGCTGCCAGTCCTGGTCCCCGTCCCGTCTTTGAGCTCTAGTTTCCTCATCTGTAAAGTGGAGGTGCTAACTAACGTGGACGTCCAGGAACGTCGTTTGGGACAGTGCTGGTACTGTCAGTGGAGGTCCCTCCTCACCTCCATGCTGGCTTCCTCCTGCGTGGGTGCCTCCCAGCCTGGGCACGGCTCCTGTCGGAGGGCCGCCCTGGTCTGAGCGCAGCCCTGTGGCAGGATGGCGTGGGAGGGGTAGAAAACACGGCCCTCGCATTCGAGGAGTTGACCATCCCAGCCTACCCAGGGTGGGAATCAAGTTTGTCAGGCAGGAACACCTGCAAGAAAGTGTTCAAAGGAAGGCCGGACTGAAATTTTTGACGGCAACCAGTAGGAATAAATTTTCATCACAACCCAGAAAACACATGTGTGTTACCTTTACTGCCAGCTTCCGGTTACATTCAGACTAGTCTGGTCTCTTTTGTTAAAAAAAAAGATAGTCCTGCCCCTCCAGCGTGATTTCACACCCACCAGCGGGGTCACTGCCTTCAGTCTGAGAGGCACTCGGAGGAAAGCCAAGCCTCAACTAACTGCTCAGGCTTCTCTTGCCTTCCATGTGCAGTGTCACTTGGTTGGATCCTCACAAGTGCAATCTGTGAGGTTACTGAAGCACGCAGGTCACTCGAGTTGCCCAGAGTCACAGATCAGAGGTCACACACTTTGCCCAGGGTCTCTGTTGCTGATGATGTTGCCCAGTCTTTTCTTGCTGCAGGGGGATTGGAAGGACTCTTCTTATGGAAGGAGAAACAGGGATCTAAAAGCAAGGACCTGGAGCTGAGCCTCGAAGCTGGCACCTCTTTCCTGTTGTTGCAGGGAAGGGAGAGGCTGGTTGCTGGGAGAGCTGAGGGAGGTGGGGCCGGGCCTGAAGCAGTCTGGGGTTCCCTTGTGAGGGGTAAGTCTGGGAATGAAAGGGGAGCGGGGTCTGGTTTTCCTGGTCGCTGAGCCACGGTGGGTACAGCTGTGAGGAAAGAAAGAGCCTGTGTCAGGGTCCTGGGGCTATGCCTTGTGCCTCAGGCTTCTGGGAGATTTTCCAAAGGGAAAGAGTCTTAAGCCAATCCCCAGAGAGGCCAGTTTCTAATGGTCTACCTCCAGTTTGGACATGATAGTCAGCAGGAGGCCTGGCACGGTTCAGTTGGGGAAGAGCTTAGCACCAGTGGTGGTGGCAACGAGGTGAGGAGTGGCTGGACTGGCAGGGCACAGAATCCCTATCCTATAAATATTTATTGGGATAAATTAAAGATAAGGCCTAGAATCAGAATCGGGAGCATGAGGAGGAGTTCATACTGCCCAGTCCCATTTTCAGCCACGCTGTGAGAATTAGCCTGTTTGTCCGTCTCCCAGGACCTGGCTTTCCCATGTGTGCGGGTGCTCAGTGGCTGGTGCCAGTTCCCTCCCTTCCCACCAAGGACTTTGCCCTTGGCAAACAGAAGCATGGGTAAGCAAGGGGGCGTTTGGAGCTGACTGGCAGCTCTTTTCCGTTTGGGCGTATTCTCCTCTCAGAGTTCCCGGGGCCCCTGCCCAGCAGCGGAGCCTGCCTGTGGTCCTGGGAGGGGTGGGGTGTGGGGCGAGGGTCCATCAAGCCCAGCTGTTCCTTGTCTGTCTAGGCTTCCTGTTAATTTATTCAGCATCCACTGATTGAGCGTCAATTCCAACCATACAAATGAGAGCAATTAGAGGTATCTCATCTAGCCTCCTGACCTCAGGCTCTGGGTGCCTTTGTAGTGCATCGGGCCCGGGTGGTGAGTGTGTGATGTGGAGATCTGCTGAACTCCAGTGGGGCGTAGGCTTCCGTCTGAGGTAGGGTGAACAGAGGCTGTGAGAATTAGCCTGTTTGTCCGTCTCCCAGGACCTGGCTTTCCCATGTGTGCGGGTGCTCAGTGGCGGGTTTCCGATGAGGACATTCAGTACCCTAGGAGTGTACAAGGAGGTTGTTCCTGATGCTTGAATAAGAACTGATCACACAGGGAAGGTGGGTGAGTATCTTTTTGTAGGGACCTTTATCTCTACATCTGTATGTTCTGCATGCCCCCAGCTTGTGCAGGGTGACCTTTGATGACCCCCTTTTCCCTATGCAGAATCTACTTCTGAGATGATGGACTCAAGAGTACATTGAGAAGTGAGGAAAGAGTCAGCATTAGAGTTTACAGGTGTTTTCATGCTTCCTGCCCAGCTCTCTCCTCACCCCTTATGTGGCCCACATTTGAATGCAGATCATGGAAATGGGGCCGGGGGAAAGATGAAGACATGGTGATTTATTTGGCTCCACTTTGTCCTGACACCCTCAATAGTCACAGCTTATTTGCAGCCACTCATGACTGCCCAGCTGGCCTCTTCTCCCCAGGTGCCCAGACCCTGAGTCCTGGGAGAGGCGGTGGTAGGTAGGTGCGGTCTCCTCTGCAGGAGTGAGAGTGCGTGCCTGTGTTACTTGCATGTCCCTGCGCACATAGGGAGGGCCCGCAGCTGCTCTTGGTCTCATCAGGGGGCCCCTGCAGGCCCTGCAGGAAGAAATCCACAGATACTGAGGCAGAGGCTTGGAGGCGGAGCTGGGCTGGAGGAAGAACCAGAAACCCTATGTAGTCCTTACAGCTCCCTTCTGCCCACACACTACAGGAGGGGCAGAGGGGGATTATCTAACAAGGCAGTAGATCCTCTGGAAGCCCCAGTTGTTTTTGAAGTTCAGGTCTTCCGTGAGTCCAGAAACCCAACGACCTCATTTAACCCAAATGGCCCTCTGGTGGCAGCCAGCAGGGTGGGCTTACCTGAGTCTCTCCTTTTCCCTGTGCTCTGCTCTTCCCTGATATCCATATCACTATGGTTCCTTTCTGAGTGTGTCTGTGTGTGTGTGTGTGTGTGTGTGTGTGTAGACGTGAGTGTGCATAGTGACCAGGCAAAGTGGGCGAGCCCTTTCCCCAATGCTGCTGGTCCCTTACTATTAAGGTCAAAGGACTCAGCAGAGAAGGGAGGGTTTGCTCCAGTGGCTTCTGTGGGGGGACCTACCAGAAGGGAGGGAGCAGTGCATTGGTGGGAGGAGAGGGACAGGAGGAGTCATGGTTGATCTTGCTGTCCTGTTCAGGGCGATTCTAGAATGTCCCTGTTAGTGTGTGGTGACCCAACCAGCTCCCCCATCTCTCCAGGGCTGTGCAACGGGTGAGACTGTGCCCAAGGCAGAGCACATGTGGGCTGTGCGGGGGAATGAAGGTGGAGATCCTGCAGACCTGCCTCATGGTGGCAGGCCCCAGATGTGGCAAAAGCAGGAGGAGCGGGGAGAAACAGACCAGGCAGGGGTGGGAGGCACAGAGAGGGCTCCTCGTGCAGGGAAACCCTGAAGGGAGGGCCCAGGGCCTGGCTCAGCATCTTCCAAAACCGGTGTTGTCAGAAGCAAGGCCAAGTCATCAACACTTGCAGTGATTCAGTTATGCGTATATATATTAAAAACGTTTTATTTGTTTATTTTTAGAGAGAAGGGAAGTGGGGGAGGAGAGGAAGAGAAACATCAGTGGAGAGAGAAACATCTGATCAGTTGCCCCCATCCCCACCCCCGACCAGGGACCCGGCCGCAAACCAGGCGCGTGCCCTGATTGGAATCTAACTGGTGACCTTTTGGTTTGTGGGACGACACCCAACCAACTGAAACACACCAGTCAGGGCTGATGAAGTTGTGTTTTTAAAATGTCCTTTTATTGACTGAAACAACCAGCTGGAAATAGTTGCAAAATATTTTTATGCACATATGTCCTTCTCTATGATTAGTTTGTGTATCCCCACAGTAAATAGCATAATGCCTTAAAATCACTGGTGCTTGATACCTACCTGCCCACACTCCCTGGGCACTCTGCTTGGGGGCGGGGCAACCCACATGAGGGTAAGATAGGAAACTGCTCTCAGCCCAAATCTTTCCGTGGACTGAGATTTCAGATTACAGAGGACTCTAGACAATGTGGAGGTTGGGGGCTCCGAACACCTGCACAGTCGAAAATCCACTCATACCTATAGTCCACCCTCTTCGTGTGTGGATTCCCAACAAAGGAGCTGACCCTTAAACAACATGGGTCAGTTGATACAAATCTGCATATACGTTGGCCGGAGCAGTTCAAACCCATGTTGTGCAAGGGTCAGCTGTATTTCTCCACCTAGCTCAAGCCGGGACCACTGTCTCCCAGGCGCTGGCTGGTGGGTTTGCAAGGGGGCGTTGGATCACATCTTGTCCATCCGTCTGTGCCTTTCTCCTTGGAGACGCGGCCTTGTCACTCACTCCTGGGGCACTCTGAGAATGTTGATGAGGTGCTGGCCCACTGCGTAGTTTGGGCCAGGAAACACAATCCCTTATGTATTTGTCATGATGACTGTATTTATTCGTATTTCTCTGAGAAGAAGCGAGCTATTTTCAGCCAGCTTAGAGTTTATCCCTCCCACAAGAACCTTATGAGATAACAGGTCAGGGAAGGCGTGTCAGCAGAAACTCGTTCAAATAGTTCCCCAGTCCTTCTTTTGGCTCAATTTGTGGCTGTCCTGGGTAACTGTCGTCTGGGCACTGCTGCCACTTCCTACCACACACTCCAGAATTGGTGGGCAAGTCAGGCTAAATGTGGCTTGTCCTAAACTCTGTATTCTGGTGTCAGAATCTGATTGTCCTGGATGGACAGACCAAGACAGGAGAGGGACCTAGAGTCTCAGCCTGGACGGCAACCTTGCATTCCTTGCAACCCCCCTCCCAGAGCAGACGCTTTTCCAGTGTCCTGGGCCCGTGCACTGCGGCACCTCGGACCCCTCCGTGGCTAGGAGCAGAGCCGTGTCAGCGGCCGTTTCCGTCAGTGGACAACGCTGATTCCTGTCTTTCCTCAACGTTGATCTTACACTTCCCTTCTTCTACCATCCACTCTTTGGTTCCAGTTTGACACCCCGGCTGCTCCTTCCTGTCCTCACTTGTTTGTCGTCCTTTCAAGAGTCAGACAAGTGCCAAGAGACAACGTGACTCAGTGGGAAACATATAGGCTCTGGGCCCGTCCGTCTGAGTTTGCACCCAGCTTCACCTTCACCGCCTTGCTGCTCTCTCGGCCTCTGGTTACAGTCCTTAACCTCTCTAAGCCTCCACTTACCCATCCTAAGCCATGAGCTATGGTGGTATTACCTCATGGTACTGTTGAGAGGGTGAAGTGAATTAACACATGTAAGAGGCTTAGGACAGTGCCTGGCAACTGTAAGCCCACTCAGGGCATGCTGACTTCTCATCTCCTCTTAAATAAGCTGTGTAGACTGGAATGCGGTGTTCCAGATGCAGTCTCTTCGGGGGGACTGTGGGGCCCTCTACCCGACGGTCTGTTTCTATTATGTCAGACTGTGTGCGCAAATAACACCGGTGTTTAAACTGAGGTCATTGTACTGAAGTCCTCAGGTCACTTTCCCATGGACAGCTGGTAGGTCTGGATTTCCTGCCTCTTACACAGAAGGTGCGATCTGTTTCAGAGGGAAGGTCAGTGTTGAGGGGGGCCCAGAGTGTGTCTTCACATTTGTTCCACACGTACCTGTACCCTCATGGAATTGGTCTGGCCCTTTTTATGATGTTGCTCTGTGACTGGTGTTCTATTTGGAAAATCCCTCGACCTACAGTGGCCTGAAACAAAATTCCCTGCTCCAGGGGTTTTTCCGTCTTCAGTGGGTCTCTTCTACTTTTCTCTGCACTTGTTTATTGCGTAAGCTGGGCAAGTACTGTTGTGACCTTCCTAACTTCCAACTCCACTGGTAAACCTTTGAGACCCTCTAAATTCTTGTTCTCCATGGACCAAAAGCATCTACACCGCCAAGGAGATGTAGAAATGCTTGTTAGATTCTGCTCGTTAGAAACGCGGGATCTCAGGACTCACCCCCAACCGCCAAATCAGAACCCGTGTTTGAACAAGGCCCCCCCAGGACACTCGCATGCACATTACAATGGGAGGAGTGCCATTCTACATCATTCACCTTGGGGCAGGAATGAAGTTGGTGGGGGAAGAATCCCATCTTCCAAGATCTTGAAATCAGCCCCACCGAGCAGGCTCCTGGGACAGACATGACACTATTTCCAGGTTAGCTGATCACAAGCTCCCCACACTCCCCATGTGCCTCTTGGAATGTCAATAGAAAGGTTTTTATAAAACATTCATACATCTAAAAAAAAATCTAGATTGTGTTTTTCCTATTTTATTAGGAACAGGCTTTTGAGCCTATCTCAAACCTTTGGAATATATGTACAACTGGAATCTTTAAAATGTTAAATGTAGGGTTTTACGTTTATGACATATTTCATCTTATCAATGTTAGGCTATTATTTCAGAATTCAGTCCTGATTCTCTGTATATGTACCAGCCATCCCTTCCAGCTCTGGCTTCGTCGGCAGCAAATCTGGTAGCCTTGTCTTCTGAGTCCTTATGCAAATCATGGATGAAGAGGCGGACACAGCAGGATCCAGAACAGACCCCTCCGGCGCACGTGGGAGGCTCATCCACTGATTCAGCTGGCCCTGTGATCAGACGGGCGGGGGGAGCTTGGCTCTACTGCCTGCTGCCTTTGTCACCTTTGGCAAGGCATTGTGGCCCTGCTGGACTCCTGTGTCCTCATCTGTAACTGAGGACATTGGAGTAGTCACTGGCATCCCCTGGGGGGCATTAAAGAAATGCATGTGTCTGGGCCCCCACCCCCGCCCTGCCACACAAAGATCCTGATTCGGTTGGTCAGTAGTGGTCCCAGGCCTTAGTATTTTTAAGAAACTGTCAGGGTAATTCTAGTATGAAGCCAGGATTGAGAACCACTGGATTAAGTGATCTCTAAGGTGATGATCTGCCTCTCCGATCTCAGCAGCTCTCAGCCCCCCAGAATCCCAGCAGACATCTTCTGGGGCCGCAGGTCCCACAGCCTGACCTCTGTGGGCCGTGGTCCATGGTGGGAGGGAGGACCTGGCTGACTGGTGTAGCACAGTGGCGTGCACTGGGTGGGCCATGCAGGACCACAGGGTGCCCTTGTGGACGCCTCCTGTTCAGCTGCTTGCTCTCCTACCCTTTTCCTCAGGACAGAATAGTCATCTTGGATTCTCTGACACTGGCTCTTTTCTGTGTGTCTGAGCTTGCCGCCTCAGAAAAACAGCCCAAGGCCAGTGTAAGTTGGTTTCAGTGTGGGTCAGCAGAGACGGCTCCCTGCCTGGTTCCTCTCTGCCCTCTCTTTCTTTCCCGGTAACTCAGGAGGCGACAGCACCTCTGGGCCTTGTCTTTCTCTTCGTCAACTCCCATTGGCTGAGGGCTGCTTCAGGCCTGGCTGCGCCAGCTCCAGGAACCTTGTTGGCCAACCTGTGAGTGACTACGGAGCCCTCTGGCTTGGCACTAGAGGTCAAAGCACCTGTGTGCCCTGCTGGCTCATTTGGGGCATGATTGGCTTCTGGCTCAGGCTGGATGTTGCTTTGAGCATCCCTTTCTGCTTCTGGAGTAGGAGTGTACCCAAGATCTGCATTCCCTCATCCTGCTCCCCCCACCCCTCCCCGTTGCTGCAGGGTGCTGGGAGTGTCTCTGCAGTGGGCTTGGTAATTGGCGCTTCAGCTGGCTGATTGACTCGGATGCTGGCGAACATTTAGTTACCCGGCAGCGCCTCTCAGACAGCCGCTAATTGCAGGCACGAGAGAGACAATAATTACGGGATAATGGGTGGCTTTTGTGTGAGTCCTTCTCCTTGCACTGTGTCAGCAAACACCAAGGGTTTGTTTCCTAACATTCAGCTACTCTCCTGAGGAGATGCCCTAGCCCCTTCCGCTCACTCGTCCCTATGTCCCTGTCGTCCAGCCCAACCCATTCCCACCCCCAGCCTGGGGTTTGCCCACATCCCCTGGGCCACAGAGAGTGCGTCCCCATCTCCCAAAAATATTATCTTCTAGTCCGCAGACAGACATGCCCCTTTTTTAATACTTGTGAGTTTGAGTTTGTGCCTTATTAAAATGTGGCACTTAACCAACTTTGCTTAAAGAAAGGGCAAGTAAACACTGTACTCTGCGCCTTAGTCCCGGGGCCCTTCTTTGTTGATATTTTTATGTAGCTGTAATTAGTGTGTAGCTGTTGTTCTGTGCCATGCATCTTTTTTGTTTAATGTTATTTTATATAAATACTTCCAGGTATGACAATGGCCCATAAATTTGTCATTCTAATAGCTGTAAATAATTCTGTCATGTTACTCCATTATTGTATTGCTTTTCTATTATGACTGGGAATTTGGGTTGTTTCCAGTTTGTTGCTGTTATGAATAGCTCTGCTATAAACATCTTCATATGTTACTGATTTTTTCCCAGTTACTTCCCAGAGGGGTAAGTTGAATGATAAGTGGTATTGATCTGGCATCGTGTTGGAAAGAGGTGAGGGAGTTGGGGGCTGGAGGCTACCGGGAGAATTTAACTGATTCCCTCTGTCTCTCCCAATACACAATTTCTTCTCGTTGCACCTCTTTTCCTGTCCATTTCTATAACAGTATGATCCTTGCTCCAACTTCCTTAGAAACACCTCAAGTTAGTGACTTGGAGTCCTGGCACTCTGGTCACCTATTGCTGCGTGTAGATCTCCCCAAGATGCAGAGACTTAGGGAAAAAATGTGTTGTTGCCCAGCTGGTGTGGCTCAGTGGATCGAGTGCTGGCCTGCCCACTGAGAGGTTGCCAGTTCGATTCCCAGTCAGGGCACATGCCTGTGTTGCAGGCCGGGTCCCTAGTTGGAGGTATCACATTGATGTTTCTCCCCTTCTCTTTCTCCCTCCCCTCTCCTCTCTGTAAAAGTAAACAAATAAAATCTTTTTAAAGATGTGCTTCTATCTCTCAGGGTTCTCTGGGTTACCTGAGCTCAGCTGGGTGCTGGCATGGCTGTCCCCTGCCCTTGCAGTCATCTGCAGGCTGGACTGGGTCAGACGGCCATGGTGGGTCCTCACATGGCTGTCATCTGGAAGCTCAGCTGGGCTGGCAACTCAAGCACCTCCATGTGGCCTCTCCATATGACCTGGCCTCCACTCAATGTGGCAGTTTGTTCCTACAGGGGTTATCTCAAGAGAGTAGGCCCAGAGACCCAAGTGGAAACTTCAAGGTTTCTTATATCCTAGCCACAGAAATCGTGTGACATCTTTCTTTTACGTTCCATTGGTCAAACGGAATCATAGGCCCACCCAGATGCAAAGGAGATGGAAAATAGACTCCACCTCTCAATGGCAGAAGTTGCAAAGAACTTGCAGTCATGTTTGATCCCCCACTCTTGAAGACAGAAAGTCTGTATTTTTAAAAATTTAATTAGTTTCTTTTTTGAGAGAGGGGAAGGGAGGGAGAAAGAGAGGGAAAGAGACATCAAGGTGTGGTTGCCTCTCATGTGCCCCCTGTTGGGGACCTGGCCTACAAGCCAAGCATGTGCCGTGACTGGGATTTGAATTAGCAACCTTTTGGTTCACAGGCCAGCACTCAGTCCACTGAGCCACACCACCCAGGGCAGAAAGTCTGTATTGATTTGTAGCCTATGAATCCTGTCAGCATCTCCTTAGGAGAAACCATATAAGAGACCCTGCCCCTCCATTTCCACTCCAAATGCTGCCCATTCCCACAGCTCAGAAGTCATGTGATCTATTCTCAGAAGCCTCCTGATGGTCCCACGGGAGTCGTCTTCTCCTTGTAACCTCCCTCCTTTACCTTCCTAAACTCCCAAGGCCCTGTATCTTTGCTCTTGTCTTACACAGCTCTTATCACACATCACAGCACCCAGTTATTTAATGGGTTTGGCTCACTATGCTGTCAACTCCTGCTTGAAGGCAGGGATTCTGTCCTGTCTCTCTTGTTAATTTCTATGCCTTACCCTAAAGACCTCGTAAAGTGCCTGGCATGTAAAAGGGCTTCCATCAGTCCCATTCCCTGCCCCCTTTTCATACATTGGACACGCCACTGTCTGTTGAATGAATGAATGAGTCACCTCAATGAGTGAGGGGCAGAGAAGAGGACTGACATTTACTGGGCATTTACTGTGTGCACTTACCAGCACTAGCTAGGAGCTTTGTATAAATTATTTTACTTAATTTTCACAACAACCTGGTCAGTACTTAGTTGTATCTCTGTTTTACAGATGTTGAAGCTGAGGTTCAGAGATGTTAAGTACTGTGTTCAGGGTGACATCGTTGGGTCACATAGAAAGTTGTAGAGTCATGATTTAAACTTAGGTCTTTGGGAACTCAGGGCGAATGTTCCCTTCTGTACACATAACCTCTTGGAAACTCAGTTTCTTCCTCTGTAAAATGGGGAGGATAATACTTAGCTCATAGGGTTGTTTGGATGAAGGGAAATAAGACATGCCAAACTTCCAGTACTGGTGTAGAGTACGCGCTCCCGTCACATTGCCTGTGATGACATGACTTCTTGTTCTCCGGGGTTTGACAAGCGCTCTATGCCTTGGGATGGCTTCATGGCTGCCAATGTAGTTTACAAGACTGCTCTGTCGCTGTCTTTTAGTGTGTGCATTGTTCACTGACACACACATAATTACTCTGGCACTGTGCTTCCGAATCCCTTGGCCCTCCCCCTGGGGCACATGGGCAGTCATTTCCCAGGTGTGACCTCCCAACTTCTTCGTAATCACAGTGCAGACAGCCAGGTCTCCAGTCACCCAGGCGCTTCCCCTGCAGCTGAGCCTCAGGAGTCTGCCCTCCCACAGTCATTGCTTTTGTTTGCTCTTTGAAAATTAATTCCAACAAGAGCTCATGCATTCTCTTTTTTTTCCTCATCTTCATGTTCATGTGCCCTCTTTACCCCTTGGCTCTAATTCATTTTGGTCCCTCTCTGTCTCGTCACATACAAGGACCCCTTTCGGGATGACTCTGCAGTGGTGACGCCTTGCTGGGTGAGTTATGATATGGACCAGAAAGGAGTCTGCAGTATTGTGAAGGAGGGTCCTTGGTGGAGCTGGGGATGGTGATGATTCATGTCTTTTCTTCCCTGGTGTCCTTCCCTCTTATTGGCTCTGGCTGCATCATTTTCTGGCTCGAGACACTGCCCAGGAAGGGAGGAGCCTGCTCGTCTAGGCGTCCACTAGTCTGGTCTGGTCTCTGTCCCTTCATTCCAAGCTCAGTCCCGTCTCCTACTCCCCTGCCTGGCCACTGATAAATAGCATCGAGTTGCCAGAGTCACGGAAGGCAGAGGCTGTTGGACATTTTTTTCTTAACTCTTCTCACACCCTTCCCTCCAAAGGTCCAAACAGAAAAGTCTAGGAATCCAGACAGACCAGAGACTTAAAATTCTTTTCTCCATGCCTTCAGGCCCTTCTTTTCTTTCAGTGAGGGTTGTTGGTAAAGTGCAGAGCTCCCGCTAGGCCAGACGAAAGCCATCCCAGCACGTGCAGGGGGCTCCTCACAGGCAGCTACTGGCTTTTGTGATTCTGTTCCTGGATGCCTGGATTTTGAGAGATCTTCAAGTGCAGAAAAGCATTTCCGGTATCCATGTGGATTTGCAAATACAGGAGTGGGCTAAAGTAGGTTTACAATTGTGAGTATGTGAAATAGAGCTATTCAAGCTATGGTAGTAGTCATAACCTGCATGTCTCTTTCCATGCGAACAGCTAACTGTAAACCTACTTTTGCCCACCCCTGTATATGTCCTTTATGTTGACAAGCTGGTGGGGTGACCGAGGGAGGAGGAGGGCAGAATAGCGTGTAAGCTGACCAGTGCATGATTGGAGATAATACCTCCTCCCCCCTCCCCTGCCTTGCAGCTTCCATGGAGTCTGGCCTGATAGCCTCAGCCAGACCACTCCTTTCACTGAATTCCAGTGACTTGTCACATTTACAGGATATTTATGCTTTTAGTTATAGGGTGGTAGTAGAAGATTGTATTAGCCACACAAATTGCGGCTAGGTTATATAAGGTCTTGCATTTTGAACTAAGAAATTTAGCCTCTATGCTGCAGGCGATGGAGATGCCCTTAGGGTTCGTGAGCCAGGGCAGGGCCGTTTGCAGGGAACAGGCAGACCGCATTCAGAGGTGCCCTTTCACCTCCAGGGCAATGGGACTGGGGTTGCTGTCTCACATTTAATCTGTGGTCTAAAGTCTACATCACAGACAGGGAAGATTTTCTGGTAACGGGGGCTTCTGGTGACACAGCAAGAGCTATTTTGGGGGCTCAGGGGTGAGGTTGGGAATCCAAGTCTTAGGATAAAGTTAAGTGGGTAACTGGAGGCAGGAGGTTTAGGGTCAGAGCACAGAGTATCAGATTGAAGGGGTGCAACACCCCGTAAAAAACCTCGCTTGCCTCTAGAAGGGCTCACATTGGGCCATTCCCACATGCAGGGGCTTTTGCTCTGGAGCACCTTAGAGGCACCTCTTAAAGGTGACCAGGCAGAATTATTTGCTGGCTCAGAGTAGTCAAGGCAAGGCAACAGAGGACTGTGGTAGAACAGTGGCTATGGGGGGAGGGTTGAAAAGAGGGTACCCATATGCCCCTGTCACACAGGCACCTTCAAGCCCGTTGCATGGCTCAGAACAGCTGGCCCTTCTCTGTGTCCCCTGGGGACGAAGCCCTGACTGCCCAGACAGAAAGTGGGGAGGAGGAAATGACAGACTCCTCGTCTGTCAGCCATCTCCCAAGGTCACTTTTGTCTCTACGCGGCTGTCCCTGCAGCTGCAGGCTGCCTGCTGTTGCCTGGGTGCCTCCTTGCCTTGGTTCTGCTGCTCCGGCAGAGGGCAGAGGAGGGTGGAGCTGCCTGCTGCAGCTTCAGAGATGCACAAGAGACAGAGGTCCTCCTCTGGACTGCTCTCTAATCCTGGAAAACAGCCTCTGCCACCCTTACCCAAGGGAGGCCTCCTCTACAACCTTTCACTGGTGGGGGAGGTGGGGAGGGGCTTGGTCCGAGGGGCCCAGGCAGAGTGTCTGTGCCCTGAGTGAAGCTGTCTGTAGTGTTGGGCTGGGGCCAAGCTAAACACCTCCCCACCAACTGTCCCATCCATCCTGCTTTTCTGGCCTGGCTGGGGATGGGGGCTGGAGGGGTGGTTGTCTGTAGGTTAACCCTTGGGAAGCCAAAGGGAAGGAGAAAGTCCGGTGGGAAAGAGTCCGTTTCCTAGACGGGTGATTTTGTCAAGCCCAGAATGGCAGGCCCAGAGCCTTCCTCCTGGGGTGATCTTATTAGAGAAGTTCTTCAGATGGTCAGGGACCTTGAGTCACAAAAATGTAAGAGTTCACTAAATGGGCTGAAAGAGGACTTTGCTTCTACTTCACCTTATTGCCTCCGGCTCTGCCTGGCTCCTCCCCCGGAGGTGGGGGTTGGGTTAGCTGTGGCCTTGGTCTCGTTGCCCTGTGCAGCTGCTTGCCTCAGGGGAGCTTCTCAGGGCACCTGGGCTAAGGCACATGGAGTCCACACTGCAGGCTTCACCCCAGCCCAGGCCTGTCCCCAGGGAAGGTTCTGGAGATGGGGATTCTCTTCCTTCCCCATCCCGGCCATAGTCAGCATCATATTACTCTTGGCTTTTTGCATTCAAGGCCTGGGGAGAAATGGCCCAAGGCCGGTCCTCCTCAGGGAGACCTGATGATTTTAAATAGGCTGATCTAGATGTCCTTGTCTAACAGGAGCAAGATGAGTGGTTACTTCTTGGTTTTTGAAGGGAACGTATTGCCAGTAAAACCCTGGGCCTGCCATAGAACAGCCTGCCTTTAACACTTGAGGTCCCTGAATTCGCTTGGTCTGTAAATGGTCGCGACTCCTGGTCGGGGTGGCCCAGGCAGAGTGCACTCCACAGAATGCTGGAGAGCAGCACCCAGGAGGTTTCCCCCAGAAAGTGGGACAGGCCTGAGCATTCATGTTCACCGCCCCCCTAAGTGCCCGGGCTGCACTGGGGTATGAGCCGCTTCCCTGAGATGCATAACTTCCAATGGAGGGTCCCCATAGAGCGCCAGCTGTTCATCAGCTGAGGACCAGGGGTTGGACACGAGGCTTCCCTCCTGTGGATTTGTGAAGCTACAGTGAAAATAGTCGGCATGTATAAAAGGTTATGCAAGGATTGTTATGAATACTATTATTCTGAGGAGAGGCCTTATAGTCCTAGGTTTCAGGCCTAATTCCTTGTGAAGTTCCTGCAGCTGCAGCTTCCTCCCAGGGTGGGGGGTGAGGAGAAGGAGCCACTGTGTGTGACTTGCCTGCCCCTCGTAGCCACCCACTTTGGGCCAAGGTCTGGATGGTTAGAGAGACCCTGTCAACCCACACAGACAAATCCTAGGGCCAGAGCATGCCTTCCTGCCCATCCCTCCGTCCCCTTCTTCTTTGCTCTCTCTTGAAGCATTTTTCACGAATTTGCGTGCCATCCTTGTGCAGGGGCCATGCAAATCTTCTCTGTATCATTCCAATTTGAGTGTATGTGCTGCCAAAGCAAGCACTCTTGAAGCACCCCTCCCACCCCGCAATCATGAACCGTGTAGCACCCCGGTCAGGGTGCATAAGGCCTGGGGGCCTTGTTCTCTGGATCGGTTTGTTCTTTGCCTTCTCCTTATTCAATGGCCTTGCAAAGCCTGACAGAAACCTGCCTCCTCCTTCCTAGGTGTGGCACTCTCATTTATGGTAACGAAACCTCACATTTATAGGGTGTCCCTTGTCCCACGAGCCCTGAGCATTTTTCCTTCTGTGCTCGCTCCCATGGCTCTGGAGGTGCAGGCTGAGGAGGACAGGCTCCCAGCAACTCTATAACAGAGGCTAGGAGGTGGTCAGTGGCTTGCCTTAGGTCACACAGCAAGTGGCAGAGCCAGGATTTGAGTTTCAGAGTTGGAAGGGCCCTGGGATCAGTCACGAGGTTCCTCGACTGTCAGCAAGGCACTTGTTGGCCCACTTGTTCTATGCGTTTGGGGGAGGGCTGATGCCTGTCTGCCCCGGGTTTGGTGTGGGTTGGCTCCAAGGTAACCTTGGGATGGCCCTGTGGTCCCTGAAGGTCAGTGAGTATTAGGAGGTGGGAGGCTGTCACCTTGTGGCCACCCAGCATGTTCATGAATATGGAACAGGCACCTGGTATGAATACTAAGTTAACCTTGTGTCCCCTTCAGCACTGTACCCCCAAAAGGGCGGGCTCTGGGCAGGCTCCTGCTGGCTCCCTTGATTGGCCACTTGGTCTGAGGTGGAGCCTCCTTTCTGGCAGTCAGCCCCTTAGGAGGCAGGTGGATCGGTCTGCTAGTTTCTCTTCCAGGAGCAAGCTGCTAGGAGGTAGGAAAGGGACCAGCTGGGCCAGGAGGCGTGTCTGCGAGCTGGTGCCTGATACCCCTCCTGGGTCCACAGGGGCAGGGAACTCCCTCTGAGCAACTGTGCTGGGAAGGGCTAGGGGACCCTGGAGGCATGGGCTGTTGAGCGGGATGGGCAGTCACTTGGGTTACATGTCCTGGGGGCTTCTAACCCTCCTGCTCCATCTCTCTCTCCTCGCACCTTCCTGTTGCTTTCTTTCTCCCTTGCTCTCTCTTCTCCTCTCTTTCCTTTATGCAGTTATGGCCTTAGCTCTGGAATGTGCCAGGCCGGCCGGGCACTCCCCCCGTCTGTTCCTCATTTCCCAGGGACTTCTCCAGATACCCCGTAGTCCTCTACTTTCCCGTCTGAACTCTCCATCCTGTTCTCCCTCAGTCTGCTCTCCTCTCCCGTGAACTCTGTGGTCAGTAGCACCAGGAAGTGCTAAGGGAGGGACTGGCCTGGGAGGTGCCAGCTGTTTGCCCAAGGTGGGGTGGGCGACGCCTAGGCCCCTGCTGGGCTGGGCTGGAGTGTGGGCTTGGGTGGTTGGTTCTTGCACGGCCTGCCCTTCTCACAACTTCTTCCTTCTCCCCTCACCCCCTTTCCCACTCTGGCGCCTAATGGAGACAGAAAGGCAACAGGCACTCCCTCCAGCTACTGAGGATGCTGCTTTGTGGTGACAGAGTTCTTTTCAAGTCCTAGCGTAGTGAGAGGTGAAATTCAGCATGGGGCTGGAAAGCTCTTAGTTTTCAGCTCTGAGCCAGGATGGTCTGGGGAGAAAGGGCAGTGGGGGATTCTGCCTCAGAAGACTGAGTGTGTCTCCACTACTGTCTTGTGCTGGGATCGAGGGCTGCTTTTTCTGCTGTTGTACTGGCTCTGCCTCTGTCAGTCCCCAAGGGGACATAGCTGTAGAAAGTGAGGTCTAACTTGTTGCAGGGGAGCTGTTGGAAAGGGGGAAGCAGCCCGGGGTCCTCCTCCATCATGTTCTGAAGGCGTGGAAGCCCCAGAAGCCAGAGCCAAAGGCCTGGGCAGCTCAGAGGAGCGTCACATACGGTGCTGTGTCACCAAATGCCGATCGTGAGGTCTAAGTGTTATTTAAAAAACTTTTCATCATAGAAAATTACAGACATGCATAAAAGTAGAGAAAATAGTATAATAATCATTGTGGACCCAAGCTTCAATAGTTTTTTCTTTCTTTAAGAAAAAGACATTATTTATTTTTAGAGTGAAGGGAAGGGAGGGAGAAAGAAAGGGAGAGAAAGATCAATATGTGTTTGCCTCTTGTGCACCCCCAACTGGGGACCTGGCCTGCAACCCAGGAGTGTGCCCTAACTGGTGATTGAACTGGCAACCGTTTGGTCTGCAGGCCAGCACTCAGTCCACTGAGCCACACCAGCCAGGGCCCAAGCTTCAGTGGTTTTGAAGGCATCTCATGGTCAATCCTGTTTTAGGTATAATCCCAGCCTTCACTACCTTCTGATCATTTTGAAGCAAATCCTAGACAATTTATCATTTCACCTCTAAATATAGGAACTTAAAAAAATCAATATCATACCTAAACAAAATGAACAATTCCATAATGTAATCAAGTATTCAGTTAATTTTCATATTTCTCTGATTATTATTTGTGCTCCCCTAGTTCTCTTTTTCATTTGAATCCAAAAAAAATCTACGTATTGTGACTACTTGTTACAGTTTTTAAGTCACTCAATCTATGAATACTCTTTTCTCTTTTTTTCTGTCTTGCAATGTTTTGCTAAAGAAATTGGGTCATTTGGCCTGTAGAGTTTCTAACATTCTGGATTTGCCCAATTCACCCTCCTTATATCCTTGAACTCACCCCACCGTCCCTGTGCGTGTGGTTAGATTGCAGCCCTAATCAAATTCAGGTTTCGTTAGTGTATTTATTCAGGGGAGGGGAGCAGGAACCCCTGGGTGACGGCGCACACATCTATCAGGAGACACGATGTCTGGCTGTCTCTCCTTTTGTGATGCTAGCAGCCTTGATGATCATTGCCGAGACTCATCCATTCATTACGGGATAATTGCCTATTAATAACTCTCCCTAATTGGACGTTACTTCTTTCACCCCACAGTAAGTAATCTTTTTCTTTGGAAAAAGGCTTCTTTCTCTGCGAGGTGTTGCTGAGGGGGCTGAGACCCCATGGCAGTGGGGCTCCCCCTCCTCCCCATCCTGCCCGCGCTGTGGACTGGAGAGGCAGGCCTCCCATAAACACCAGTCTGTGAACCTTGGGAAAAGCCCTCTGCATCCCATTCAGTCAAATTCCGGTTATTTGTGTTCATAGAGAGAGTCAGAGCCCCAGACACCCTGGACAGCCTTTCCGGTTAGCTCCGAAACACAGCTCAGCTGCATTTAATTAAATTAACGCTCAGACACAAATCTTCCTGGACTACACCGCACCCATCCCTGGCTCGTGCTACTATCAGCTACCTAATAATCACTCTTCATATTTGTATGATAGTTTATAGCCCGCACTCATGAGAGGTTAAGAGGGAAGCCCTGCGGTCAGCTTACTCAAATGTGGATTTTGGTCCACCTCTTTGTCGTTGCTTGGCACTGAGCAACTCAGCTAGTTTTCTCTGCACCAGTGTCTCCACTGACCTGACATTCACTTAGATCATGTAAACGATGCCTGGCACATAGTAGGTGCTGAGTAAGTGATAGCTATTATTATTTTGAATCATCTGCTCAATCCGGTATCTAACTGCAGGAATCCACCAGCACTACGTAAGGACAGAGTAGTGGCCGACAACTGAAATTTGACCGTGTGTCGCAGATTAGAAGCGCTTGTTCCAGGATCCATTAATAAGGCAGTACAAACAGCATTTAATAGCAGTTTCCTTCCTTCTCACCCAGACAGGGTCATCTCAAAGTAGCCAGGGCCCCAGATCAAATTTTAAGGCTGCTGAGGCTGTGTCCCGCGCAGTTAGAGAACTTGCTCTCTGACACACAGAGAGTCAGAGGCTGCGCCTGTAATGGGAAAGGAGACCCACCCTGGCAGCCGACACCTGCTCTGCCCTTCCCTTAGGAATGGGAGCAGTGGGGAGGGACTGGGAGGACGAGGAGTCTGGCTCAGACTTGGTCTTGTATTTTTCCCTTTTGGAGGCCGGGCTGTCTCTCGCCCTTGAGGTGGCCCCCTGAGGCCTCCAGTGCAGAGAACCAGGTGATCAAGCCTCCTCCCCGGAGTCTGTGGTCCCCTGGGGCCTGGCACAGCTGCCTGTCCATCTTCCCATGCAGATCAGAGGCAGAAATCTGCAGTCAGACAGTTAAACAGAGCAACCTGCCCGGGCAGAGGGCGTGCTGATCAGCCTCAGGGCTCTCAGCATGCTCTTCGGCCTGAGTGGGCCAGAGACTCCAGGTCAGGAAGGGCTCCTGAGAAGGGGCTTGGAGAGAGAGAGACTGGTCGGCACCAAGCTCATTTGCTCTGTATTAGCTCCTTATCACTGGCTGTTTCCTGTAACTCTCCATGTGCTGGGCGATACAGTTAAGACACCGTTTGTGGCTTTCAGAGAGATACAGAAAGGAATGGAGATGAAGATAAATAGGAAGCAAGGCCTCAGTTCCAGGAGGGAAGGAGAGGTCAGAAGGCTAGGCAAACAGAAGCGCTGGCACAGCTTTCTTAGGCATCAAAAAAAAAAAAAAAAGATACTGGTACATAAGGAACAAAATGAAATGTTATATTTGTTTCACTGGGCGCCTGCCTGTTAACATCCTGGAGCTACTTCTTTTCCTGGGAGTTCAGCTTGTGATTCGTGCATATGAGCTGAGAGTGGTGGACTTCCCATCCCAGGCAGATGAGAAAGGGGGAGGGGAGGGGTGGGAGAGAGGCAAACACCCAAGTAGCTTCCTTGTCCATAATTTCACACTACAGAGGCATCCCTGCAGAGTGGGCTTCTGCTCCACTGTTCCCAGCCTAAGCACAGGGCTGGCCCCAGGATTTGCCCAATAAGGAGAGTTTGAAGGCTCACAGCAGTAATCCATTGGAATCATGTAGCCAGAAAAGGGATGGTGGGGACACTAGATGCTGGGTGAGGTTGGATTAAATTCCTCCCAGAGCCCCTGTGCCGAGGTCTGTGCCGGCACACAGAAGGCTTTTATAAAATGTGAACTGAGTCCTGGCCGATGTGACTCGGCTGGTTGGAGCATCGTTCCATAAACCAAAAGGTCACAGGTTCGATTCCTGATCAGGGTACATGCCTAGGTATGGGTTCAGTCCCCTGTTGAGGAGGGTACAAAAGGCAACCAACTGATGTTTCTTTCCCCCATTTCCCCTCTCTCTAAAATTATAAGCATGTCCTTGGGTGAGAATTAACAAAGAAAAATGTGAAATGAATGAATGAGTGAATGAATGAATGAACCAGTCAAGGGGAAGGAAAAGAAATTTGAGTACAGATCTCATTAGACCCTTTTCATTCTCTAGCTTGAATCTCAGGGGTTAGACTTAGGGCTCAGGCAGTAAAAGTTGCCTGTTAGAGGTGTACTCTCAGTTGAAGTAAGTCTTGGTTATCTGTCCGACAGATCTCTGCTTTGTGAATTAACCAGGATTTTGGCTTCTTCTCTTTCCCTTTTATCTCCCGACTCTGACTCTGCACGTGCTCACTGACGTGGGGACACAGAGTGGGGCGGCCGTACACAGACTCCTCGGGGTGAGCATTGGGGAGGATCTGTAGAGTGCGACTCTCCATGTCCTCCTGCCCCTCCTAGGGTTCTGCCTGGGTCCGTTTTTTTCCTATTGTGTTGCACGTAGTTGGCACCGATAACGCGTTTGCTGAATTAAGAAGTACTATAAGTTGGCAAAAGCGGAAGGGAGAGGCTTTCTCTATCCTGACTTCTTTGGCCTTGTTCCTTGTCCCTGGCCCTAGACTAGGACAGACTGCCTTTAAGGGACAGATGAGCTGAGTATCTACTCATGCTCTCTGGTCTCCATGAACTCAGGGGCCCAGTTTGAGCCCAGGCTTTGTTTCAGCTGGCAGAAGGGGCATGGAACTGGAGCCTGCCCTTGTAGAGAAAGTCGGCTACAGCAGGACAGGACACATCCAGTGCTCAGCAGCCTGCCCCACAAAGCAACTTAGGAGAAAATGAAGTGGATTCTAGCCAGGGGAACTCAGCTCCCTGAGCTGGAGTCGTTCCGATGGGGCTGGGGCAGGGTGAGGAAAGGGTCACTGCCCCTTTCTCTACTCTGTCCAGTCTGTACATTAATGGCAGCTCAGCTGTCCTGGGTGTTAGAAGCCTGGAAATGGCTGTTCTTGCTTCTCCCCCTGACCATCCTTCACCTGTAATGTGCCCCAGCCACTGAGTTCTTTGAAGAACTAAGTGGTCTCTGGAATGGCCAGGAAGCAGAGTCCTGTTGTGGTCCCCTCCTGGGTTTGCTCCTAGGCTGCTCTAAGAAATCACCAAGAAAGACCTTTCTCAAGGCTCAGGGTCCTGAGAAACCTCAGTTAGTTTCTGACAGTGTTTTGTCTTCCAGCTGGGAAGATAAACTTACCCAAACCTTCTGGAGGAACCAAGGCCCAACGAGGCTGGGACACGGGCACAGTCATGTGTGCCAAGGGCTCCCTGGGACAGGCATGGGGGCACTCGGCCTCCCAACCCTGGACACCTGAGCTCTCAATGCTTCTGCACTTGAAGATTTCATGTGGTATGGAAGGGTCCTTTGGCAAGCTAGAGGCTTATTTCATGGGTGAGTCCTTTTGTGTAATGACCAATTCGTCCTGGTTGGCCTGGGACTTTCTCCATTTTAGCACCCGAAAGTCCTACATTCTGCAACCCCCTCAGTGCTGGACAAATTGGGACAGTTGGCAGACCTATCCTTGGGGATTCTCCAGGTTTGCATTTGTCTGTGTTGCTTAAATCACAGAAACTTTTCTTCCTGCCATTCAGCTTCTGTGAGCTGACCCAGAGATTTGAACTCAGATATCACCTGTCCAGGGTGCAGGAGGCACGTAGTCCCTATCTCAGGCACTCGGGAGATGATCAAAACAGCCTGCAGCGGGGGCAGCTGAAGTATTGCCTGCAGGTGGCTCCTGCCTGTCTAGAGCCAGAAGCTCTGATCAGATCTTGCATTTCTGCATCTCCTTTTCTCTAAATAACTCTAAGTGTGGTCTGCTTTACCCTAATGCAGTCCCTGTCTCAAGGGATAAAGATGCCTTCAGGCGACACGATACCCTTTCATTAAACAGGGAAGCTGAAGTCTGCTGAAGGTTTCCTGAGCTACTGGCTACTGGCACAAAGTCATCTGGAAGCACTAAGATCAGAATCAACTTTGAATTCAGCACCTTTAGGCCCCAAAACTTGAGCTTTGGTGATTTCTGGGTTAGGCTCTCCTGTTCCAAACCCCTTCTTCTGAATCTTACTCCTCCCAGTTAGGGTTGTTTTCAGAGAAACCTGTTGTCAGAGAAGATTATCGATGTGTTCTTTTTCTCTGGTCCCCATTCCTGTCATGTCGGTGCTGGGATTTTCCTTTCTTGACTGGGGCCAAAAATTGCCAGAGCTGGAATTGCCCAACCCCATCCTTTCCATCCTATCCCATCCCATCCCAGAGTTATTCACCAAGGACCCTCTGCATCCTATTTATGAATATCCCAATAACAAACATGATTCTGCCCTCCTTACCCCGTCCTCTTCTACTTGGTTAAGGTGCCAGAAATTTCCTCCAATCCTTTGTAATCCATACTCCTGGCTTCTTTTTTTTTTTTTTTTTTAAGGTTTTATTTAGTTTAAGAGAGAGGGGAAGGGAAGGAGAAAGAGAGGGAGAGTAACATCAATGTGTGGTTGCTTCTCACATGCCCTCTACTGGGGACCTGGCCCACAACCCATGCATGTGTTCTGATTGGGAATTGAACCAGTGACCCTTTGGTTCACAGGTTGGCACTCCACTGAGCCACACCAGCCAGGGCCATAACCCTGGTTTTTACCAGGCCTGTTAGCAATCAAGTCAGAGAGCAGAGCTGGTCTTTGGGAGACAGGCCCATGAGAGCGGCTGGACTCTGGGATGTGGTCAGTGCAGAGAACTCAGGAAGTTCTTGTGCAGCCAAAACACAGCCCTCCCCACCCCCACACTGGATTTGTATTACGCCGCATTGCAGCCAGGGGTGACTCAGGCTGGCTCATGCAGAGCCTTGTGGCCCAGGGCAGAAGTGTGACTTCAGTCCTCACTCAGCACTCGCCAGAACACTCATTCAGTGCGCTTATAATGAGAACCCAGCGATAGCGTGGATGGCGGAAACATATGACCTGTCCTTGGCCAACTCGGTCAAGAGCACAGTACTGGGGTCCGTCTTCCAGGCACCAGTTTGCGTGTTGAACCTCATTTTGTCTCATCTGTAGAAGGGAGGTGATAATAGCTATTGTGAACGTTGTGAGGATGTCGTCAAGATGAAATAAGTTGCATTTAGAATTATGCCTGACACAAAGTGTGCTGTCATTATTGTCTAGCTCGTACCCTCTGCCACGTGCCTCTCTAGTAAGTTGTTCATTCATGTGACAAACATGTACTGAGTGCCCATTATGTGCCAGGAGAACAAGAACAAACTTGTTCCAACTTTCTAGCTACACAGCATCTTATGACACCCTCTATTTTTGCTTTAGTCTTCTGTCTTTCCTGATGTTGATCGGCAGTGATGGAGGTTGAGAAACAGATCCTCACTCGGTCCCACTGAGCTCTCTCAGAGCCTAGTCTGCACGGTGTGGGGCATGATGTGGCACAAAGGCCACTCGCCTGACTTCTGCAGGTGACCTACCTGATAACCAGATGGGGTCACTTCATCTTTCTGGGCCTCAGTGGTTCTATCTTTCAAATAGAATAATAAGACCTTCTTTTCTAACTTATTAGGGGTTTGGGGCAGATAAAACGAGATAACGGATGTAAAAGCACCTTGCAAAACTAAAAGTCCTTTGTAAAGGTCAGGTACTGGGATGGGACAAAGAGGAGACAGTCCCGAGAGAGCCCCCAATCTACGTGCAGAGGTGGGCCTCCCCGGGACAGGGCCTGCAGGCAGTTACCACGAGCATAAGCGCCTGAGGGCACTGAATGTCCAGCGCCTAGCATGGTGCTCGGCACGGCACAGCAGACGCACAATAAATGCCTGCCTGGCATATGGTTGTAGATCCTTAGTAAATGTTTGTCAAATGAACAAATATAAAAAATGGCTCCAACCACTATAAATGCAGGGAGGGTATTAAGTTCTGAGGAAACGCAAAACAAAGGCAAGATCAGGGCTGGGCATAGTCTCTCGGGACAGCTTCCGGGGGGAGATGACTGAGATTTGGAATGGGGAGAAGTAGCAGAAGTTGCATTGGTGAAACAACACTCCATGAGATGGGAAGGCCGTTCTCAAAACCCCCAGGGTCAGTTAGCTTGGTCTGAGTGTGTGTGTAGTGGGGGTGGGGGGAGGATGAGGGCACAGTTCACAGAAGAAAGGAGTGAAAGGAGTAAGGGGTGTTGGGAAAGAACCCAGGAAGCCCAGGAGGAGGGGTTGCATGGGCAGTAGTCACAGTGGGTCTTGGGAGAAGAATGTAGGGACACGTGGAAGAGTGGGACTGTGGTTGGTGGGGGAGTAGCACAGGCTGCCCATTATCTGCTGTCCCCCCATTATGGTCAGAATCCCAGTGGTAGGTAGCTCTGGGTAATAGAGACATTGGTTGAGGCTGCAGGGGCCTGGGACTACCCGCCAAGCAGTCACTAATGACACTTTGAAGGTGGCAGAAGCTGGGAGGCAGCACTTGGGTGTGCAGTCCCACTGGCTTCCCCAGGCAGGGTGGGCAGCCAGCCTGGCTCATTAGGCTTCTGGGAACTGCTGTTGCAATGGGAAAGGAAGGCAATAGAGGATTTCCAGAAGGCTGCCTGGGCTGCTAGGATGAAAGTTCTACTGTTCAGAGCCTTGAGGTTAATAGATTGTTATTTCCTTCTTTTATAAAAGAAGTCTAGCCCTGGCTGGGTGGCTCAGTTGGTTGGAGCATCACCCAGTGCACCAAAAGTTTGAGGGTTTGATTCCCAGTCAGGGCATATACCTGGGTTGCTGGTTCGATCTCTGGTCAGGGTGCATGCAGGAGGTGACTTATCGATGTTTTCTCTCACATCGGTGTTTCTCTCTCTCTTGCTCACTCGCTCTCAAAAAAAAAAAAAAAGAAGAAGAAGAAGAAGAACTGTAGGCACACAGGTGCTCATGTGCTCATGTTTTTAAGTTCGGCAGAAAGAGACTACGGGCAAGAATGGTCAGACAGATACGAGGTCCTGTCTGAGCTCTGCCACCTGCTACATGACCTCAAGCAAGTTTCCCAGCCTCTCTGGACAACACTTTTCTCATCCATGAAGCTTTTGTCGGGGAGTTTATTTAAAGATTAAGAAAAACACCGTGTCTGCAGTACTGACAACAGCACCTACAAAGTACATAGTAAAGTACTTAGGGAGAGATCATGGTTTAGTATTTAGTTCCTTCTTCCCAATGTCCTTGAGTCCCCTGCTTTGGAGAGGAGGCAGGGCCTGCGATGCGGAGCCCAGGGACAGCGCCTGGTGCCTGCCTGTCCTGACTCTGCAGCAGCTGGGCCCTCTGTGCCCACACTGTCCTCAGCACTAGGGGCAGCACGCCCTGCGACTGCCTTTCTCTCCTTTGTACCCTGGCACCTACCAGTGCCTGGCACGGAGAAGACTGCTTAAATGTTTGTTGAATGAAAGAGGAATTTGACGTGGTCTTTTCAAGTTCACAGTCTAGCAGGGTGGACAGACTTATGGACAAAGAGTTATGAAAGATAAGATTGGATGTGCAGAGTGCTTTGGAAACACAGAGAAAGAAAGCCTGTCTGGGTGGAAGGCAGGAGCAGCTGTCAGGGCTCAGTGGGTGAGCAGTGGAAGGGGTGCGGCTGCCACAGAAGGAACGGCATGGTTGAGATGCACCAGGCAGCCTGGGAACTGGAGATGCATCCGTTTGGTCAGGGGCAGGAGCACCAGGAACCCTCCAGGGGTGTCAGGAGAGGAGGCTGGAAAGGGGCTGTCTTGGGAAAAGCCTTGGCAGCCTTACCCAGGAGAACGGATTTAACCCTTTAAGGGTTGAAGCGGGCACGGGGCACCGTTCCCTTCCTCTCCTCTCTTTGCCCCCATCTTTCAGTCCCTGTGCAGAAGGGCCACCTGAAGGTCAGAGAGACTGTGGCCTGCTTGAGGTCACAGGGCATATTAGCTGTAGGGTCAGAAGGAGAGCTCAGTGCCCTTGGCTTTCACGTACTTTATGTAGTGGGCTGTCCTGTCCATGTTGCCTGACTCCTTCTACTGTCCTCTGGGTACTCTCAAGGGTCATCTCAGCACCTGCGGCCTCTGGCTAACATTCTCCACATTCTGTCTTGCAACAACAGCCTTGTCCATTCAGAGAGCCCAGTGTGACTGAGCCTGGTCTGCCCCCCCCGCCCCCCCCCCCCAACCACCCAGGTCTTTGGCACAAAGGAGAAGCCACAAGATCTCCTGGAATAGCTTCCTGCTTCACTTCCAGGTGCCTGGTGCCTGGCATGGACCAGGTTTGGCTTGAGGATTTGTTTTTCAAAGGAGATCGGGCAGAATTTGCACTGTGGTGGCATTATTCTGGGTTCTTAAGAGAAGGCCAAGAATGTCTCTGCCTCCCATCCTACCCCCACCTATTCTAGGGATCCAGTTCCAATTTGCCCCAAGGCCAACATGCCTTGCAGATGTGTGTATAGTAGGTCTTCACAAACATGTGCGGGACAATGACTGTGTGTGATCACCGCCCATATGGGGAGGGGGAGGGGACCTAGTACATCTCAGAGAGGAGGAGGAACTGTGGGGGCCTCTCAAGGGTTCAGTCTGAATAGGGCTGATCACAAAGTCTGTCGCCTCATCCTAGGAAAACTCCAGGGAAAAGTCAATTTGCAAAGTCATGGTTTCCAGTTGTTTCCCAGAGTCAGGCAGGGGCCAAGCCTGCTCAGAAGCCACTCCCTGTAGAAGTCACCACCCGCCTCCACCTCACTGCACCTCCAGGGACACAGAGCTTGTGTTTGTGGTGAGTCCAGATGGAGGAACTTGGCTCTTTCCTCAGGTTCCTGCTGGTGTCAGCCCCTCACCTCACCTCTGGTGTTGGGAGTCCAGTGGAGGGGTGACCAGTTGTGGGTGCCCATTCTCCTAAATCCATTCCCATCATCCAGGACAGGAATGAGCCTCCGTTTAACAAGGGGGTGGGGGACAACGACACCAAGGCAGGAGCGGGCAGTGAGGCAGAGCTCGGCCAAGGAGAAGACATATTGGCCCCGTTCCCTATCTGCAGGTGTGACAGGGGAGAAGGGAGGACGATGGTGCAGCAGTGCCTGGAGTCCTGGAAACTGCCTGGCCTCCTGGGTGGCTGCAAGGCCCCCTTCGTCTCTGTCCGGGACAGGCTGGGGTGGGGGCAGCCTGCCTCCACGTGTCGTGTCGCTGAGACCAGGGAAGCACCAAGTCCTCTCACTCAAGGTGACCTTTATCTCTGGATACCTGGTCACCGCCCTTCCCGCTTCTCTGCTTCCTGCTCACTCTTTCTCCGTCTGTCTTCCCTCCTCATCCCTCCCTCCCCTTCCATTTCTCCCTTCCCTCCTCCGTCCTCTTTTATCACTCCCACTTTCCCTTCCTCTGCCCTTCCCCCACAAACAATTATTGAGAAATCACTACGTGCCAGACACGAGGAAAAAAGATAAATAAGATTTGGTCACTGCCCTCAGGGAACTCGGAGTCTGATGGGGGGACAGATAGGTGAAAAACCATCGTGATACTGGACCAAAGTGTGGCTCAGAAATCCTGTGTCAGGGTTACAGAGAGAGGGCAAGGGGGAGTCACTTTGATGGGTGTGGAATGGGAGAGTTCTGGAGGGGCCTCACTGGGACCCATTCACACCTATAGTCACAAAGCTTGTGACCAGGAGCAAGTCCCTGAACCCCTCTGGATCCCAGTTTCCTTATTTATTTTTAAAAGCCTGTATTTGAGGCTTACAACAGAATGAAATTGTGCAAACAAAGACGTGGGCCCAGTATGAGGAAGTGTTAGCCAGTTCTTACTGGAGAGAGCAAGAAACACAGATGCTGGGAATTTCGGAGGAAATGGTCTGTAGAGCTGGTGGCATGGAGACGCGTGTTCCTCTCGCCCTGCTGGGGACTTTCCAAGGGAGGTGAAGGGCGGTGGAAGGGGACCCGACCCGCAGCCGTGCCTGCTGTCACATTGTCCCCTCTTTCTCCTCATTAGAAGTGTCGCTGGGTTAGACGAACCCCTGTCAGTTCCAGAGATAGACTGAGTGCTTGGGGGGAAGTTTTTTAATTTAATTTTTTATTAAAGTATAATTTGTACACAATATTATACTAGTTGCAGGTATACAACACAGTGATTTAACGTTTATATACCTTATAAACTTAGTGTAACCACGCCCTAAGTCTAGTAACCCTCCGTCATCATGCAAAGCCATTGCAATAGTATGCCCTCTGCTGTGCACGGCACCTCCTGAACCAACTTACTTTACGGCCGGAAGTTTGTTCCTCGTATCCCCGTCCCTGTTCCACCCGTCCCTCCGCCGCTCCCCTCTCCGGCAGCCATCAACTTGTTCTCTGTTTCCATGAGTCTGTTTTCGTTTTGCTTTGTTTGTTCATGTATTTTGTTATTTTTTTAAAGCCTCCATATAAGTGAAAACGTATCCTATTTCTTTATCTGACTTATTTCACTTAGCATACTGCCCTCTAGGTCTATCCAGGTTGTCGCTAATAATGAGATTTCATTCTTTTTTATTGCTGAATAATATTCCTGTGTGTGTGTGTGTGTGTGTGTGTGTGTGTATACATTAAAAAAATTTGTTTTTACTTGTTGATTTGAGAGAGAGAGGGAGAGAGACAAAACTGATTTGTTGTTCCTCTTATTTATTCATTCGTTGATTGATTCTTGCACGTCCCTGACGGGGGATCAAACCTGCAGCCTTGGTGTATTGGGATGATGCTCTGACCAACTGAGCTACCTGGCCGGGGCTTGTACCACATCTTTTTTTTATTCATTCATTTATCAATGGCCACTTAGTTGCTTCCATACTGTAAATAATACCGCAAAGAACACAGGGGTGCATCTATGTTTCTGAATTAGTACTTTTGTTTTCTTCGGATAAATGCCCAGAGAATTGCCGGGTGGTACGGCAGTTACATCTTTAGTTTGGGGGACTCTCCGTACTGTTCTCCGCACGGCTGCCCCAGCTCACGGTCCCACCAGCAGTGCACGCTGCTCCCTGTCCTCCACATTCTCACCAGCACTCGTCACTAGTACTGGGGACATTTCCATCCGTGTCAAGGAGGTAAGGAAACGAGGGCCGACTGGGAGGGGCAGGTGGCACTAGGAATGCTGACGCAGGGGCCACCTCGATGTCTTTTTTCCTGTCAGCCAGAAACCTTCCCACCGTTTGTCTTACACTCACTCACAGAGTGGCCTCCGGCAAGTTGTGAGCCTCTCAGGGCTGGAGACAAGAGACTGTGCCCCTCCTGGCCTCTCTTGGCCTTGGAGAAGATGAAAGGAGACACAACCAGACAGAATGTGGGTCTTGTGCAGTAAAATAAAAGGTGTGGGGAATTTTATGTCTTCTAGTCAGGTGTGTACTGCTCGGCTAGATTGAGGACTTAACACATCATAAGGTTATGAGCCCTGTTAACCAAGTTTATTACCTCCAACTGTTGTCGCAGAACTTTCTGGACTCTATGATGGGACCCTGGAGGTGCAGCTTCTGGAATCAAGCCATTAGAAAATTAAATTGCTTGGTTTTGAGGCCAGGGCAGCCGAAGCTGCCTCTCTTACAAACAGGGCCACCTCCGCAGTCTCAGAACCTTCTCAGGTCTGGCTTCCAGAAGGTGGCATCAAAGTGAAACAGACAGACAGGGTCGTACAATGGTTAAAGGTCCAGACTTGGGTGGGAGGCAGAATGCAAATCCTGGCTCCAGGGCTTATTAGCTGGGAGGCACTTACCCTCCCTGTGCTTCGGTTTCCTCACTTGTAAAGTGGGAGCAGGACAACACCTACCCCATGGAGTTGAGTGTGGGTTAAGTGCCAGTTAATTTGGAAAGCACTTCACACGGTGTTTTCAGATACTCAGGTTCACTCTGCCCAGCCGCCTGCCCCTCTCTCCCTACCGAGAGGGGGAGGAACACCTGAGAAGCCTGAGGCCGGGAATGGGACTTGAAGCCTACGCTGTCCCCAGAGAGACACTTCCTAGCTTCCCCCACAACATCGGCTTCAGTTCGTTCTCCACACTCCAGGGAGATGTTTACCCTGTCAGCAAAGACGTGCGCGTGCACACACAGACACAGACACAGACACAGACCCTCTTACACGCGTGTATTAATACATGAAGGTACACTGTTATGTAAAACTTGAGCCAAGTACTTTTCCAGATGCTTTATGTATGTTAACCAGTGTAGTCCTCACAACAGCCCTGTGAGGCGGACGCTGCCAGTGTCCCTGTTTTAAAGACGGAGACACTGAGACAGAAAGACTAAGTGGCTGAGTCAAGGTTCTAACACTGTGTGTGTGTTCCGGGTTATTAAAGTGTCAGAAATTGATACTTAACTCTTACGAAGTGCAGTGCACACAGTTTTCTATTCTGTTCCATTAAATTAAAAAAATGTCCATCTTGATTTACTAAATTGATTTCCCCAACCTACTTATGAGTCAAAAATTAGTGTGAAAGTCGCTGTCCTGCGGAATCGGCTCAGAAAGCGAGCTGGGCAGTGGCCGGAAACCTGCGGGCATGGAGGGAAGATCTGTGGCGGCTCCACTGTGGCCCTTCCTCAGAGGCGGGTGCAGCTCTAACTGGGGGTGCAGGGGCTCTCAGACTTGCGAGGGTCCCTGTGGTTCCCAGACGTGGGGCCCGGACCACAGACGGCTGCAGCCGGGCTCTGGTGTTTGTTCCTGAAGATCTGGCTGGGAGGTGCTGCTGGTCACCACCTTGCCCTTTACCAGACTCCAGTCGGAGAGTGGCCCCCAGCCTGCAGCCCTGCTGGGCACCTGGGTGTGGGGCTGACGGTCAGGCTTGCAGCGCCTGGGCCCCCATGAGCTGATCAGTGTGCCATCAACAGTACTCTATGTTTTGCTTTAGGCTTGACTTTTGAAACATTTCTTTATTTATCAAGTCATCTCATACAAGAACTAAACCAGGGTAGTGGAGGTTCTGTCCCATTTCACAGGTGAAGGAAGAGAGGCACGTAGATGCTCAGTGACGTGGCCACGGCTCAGAGCAGACGAGGGCACAGGTCTCCTGGCTGCTAGTTCCAGCGATTTCACCTGCAGGTCACGGTTGGTGGTGGGATTCCGTGTTGACCACGGAGGTGTTTAAGGCAGTGGATATGAGGAGGCCGCCTCCCCTATCTGGGGCCCTTCCTTTGGCTTCTCCGTTCCTCAGCCCCAGTGAGCTGCCCACTGGTGAGATCCAGTGGAGCCATCGCCACCCCAGGAGATCCTAATGCACAGGCGAGAGGACAGAGGGGTGCTCGGGGGCTTCCGTCTGCCTGGTAGTGTCATTCTTATCCGGTTAAGCTCAATCGCTGCATTGCCTTCTCCAGCGGGAAGTACATTTAGATGCCAGCCAGCCAGATAAAGGTTTTAATCAAGACTGGATGGCTGCGCAAGGTGGAACCCAAGGGGACCTGTGGCCAATGGGAAGGGACCATGGTCTTTCTGGGCTGGGCCAGCTAAGGTGCTGTGCCCCTCGGGAGCAGGAGGAAGGAAAAGGTCAACTGAAGAGGCTCCGCCAGCTCTGGGGTTGCTGAGGGAGCCCTGCCCCTGCAGGTCCCGCCCTGGCATTTGGGATCAGGGGCTGCTGGGGAGGGGGTACTCGTAGGCCGGCCCGTTGAGAGCACTGCTCCTACGGTCTACCCTGAGTGACCTATGGCTGGGGCTGCTTTCTCGGCAGCTGTCCCCAAGCCTCCTGTGGGTTTCTTGCAGGGACAGGGAGTGCTCTAACGCCCACTTTCCATCCTGTGTCAGGAAAGCCAGGCCCCCACCCGCCAGCGCCTCACCTCCCTCATCAGGCCTGGTGTTGCTTTTAATAGCTGAACAAGTCGGGGAAACATTTTCCAGGGCTCTAGTTGTTCCTGAAGGGTCCTGGCTTCTTCCCTTTGGGACTAAGCCTTCAGAGATTGTTTCATCATCGATCAATAAGAAAATATTTCCTGAGCAGGAGCCACTTCGTGCCTGGTGGGACTCCACAGCCTGGCCCCAGATACTCCTCCTGCTTCAGTCAGTCGTGCGGGATAAATGAGATCCCAACTGCAGAGCAGTCCCCGCGGTGCACGGTGAACATGCAGGAGACGGAGGCCATTCTCACCTCCAGCTGCCCCCTGACCCAATCAAGGGCCAAGATTCTCCCACCTGTTGCTTGTGGCACCCTTTTGGGAGCACTCCTCCCCCTTAGAAGCTGTTGCAGTCGCCCTGCTGCTCCCACCCCTGGTCATCCCCTAGCTCCGTCATTCTGCCCTGCGGTGGGCTGCCCTGGAAGGGAGGAGGGCTCTGTGGGTTCAGTTCTGTCTGCATCCAGGCATAAGCCTGGGGACTCCTTGAGTTGCAAGGGCCTCGCCTGGTCTCAGGACCTAGCACTGTGGCTGCTCAGGGAATGTCTATGGAAATCACGTCCCTATGGGGGCTTTCTGAGGGTGGGGTATTCAACCAAGGCTTTCTGCAAGAGGTGGTGTCAGAGCCCAGCCTGAGAGCAGTGGCTGCCTGGCCTCTGGGGAGGCTGAGATGCAACAGGCTTCTAGGACAGGACCTGGGAATCTGTGTTTTAGAGAAGTTTCTTGGGTTACCAGATAATCAATTTGCCTGAGATCTGCTGTCTTAAAGGTTGTCTTGCTCTGGTGGCTGGAGAGGAGAGGGACATCTGGAAAAGAGGGTGGGGATGCCATTGCCAACACAGACATGCCTGAGGCCTTTGGGGAGATACTGAGAGGCTCTGGCTGGGTCAGAAAGTTTACACCCTGAGCAGTGGAATGTGACACTGGAAGGTGGGTGGGGATGCGCTATAGAGGGCCTTCGGCACCAAGACGAGGAGTGAGCGAGGACTTTAGGTGGCAGGCAGGGGAGGGGCAGCCAGGGGAAACTTCTCACTGGGAGGGTAACGTGACGCCTACCCAGGGGAAATTGGCTGTAGTGTTTTTAAAAGTGCAGTGGCAGACTCCTAAACGTCCTCTTTTTTTTTTTTAGATCTTATTTATTTATTTTTAGACAGAGGGAAAGTGGGGAAGAAAGAGGGAGAGAAACATCAATGTGTGGTTGCACTCGTGCGCCCCCTACTGGGGGTCTGGCCCGCAACCCAGGCATGTGCCCTGACTGGGAATCCAACCCACGACCTTTTGGTTCGCAGCCCAAATCCATTGAGCTACACCAGTCAGGACCTAAATTTCCTCTTATCACTCATTTTGAGTGCTTCTTGGTGTCTAACCTAAATCTTTTCTGCTGTAATCAACGTCCAATTTAACTCATAGGAGTTGGAAAACAGCTGAACAGGACCCAATGACTGGAAAGAAAAGCTGTTGCCCCATTTCTGTCAGAAAGAACCCACATGTCTGGAAGGACTGAGAGTGTGTGTTAGGGTTCTGGGTCAGACTGGCAGAGCCTAGGGCCATGTGAGGGTGCTGATCTAGGTGCCTGTCTCCTGTAGGTTTGGGGCAATTTAAGCCCCCGTGGAACTAGAAGGCCTGGGTCTGTCCCTGAGGTGCTATTCCGCCACAACCCCCTCCCCTCCCCCCCAGTACTGGCTTACACACTGGGTCTTTGAAAAGCTTGTGGCATCAACACAGCCATCTCTACCCTCCCGCTCCATTGTGCAGGTGAAAAAGGTGGGGCTGATAAAGGTCTAGAGCCGGGAGATAAGGGCCTAGAAGAAGAAAGATAAGATATTCAAAGAATGGCACAGGAGAAGAGGTTAAGGGGGGGCTCACTACTTCTCACCCCAGCTTGTTGGGGTGCAGAGAGGGGGATCTGCCGGGAGCCACAGAGGCAGCAGGTTCCCTTCCAGCCTACAGATTAGACCGTCCCAGGCTAGGGGGAGTGGGCAGGAGTTCAAGTCTGTCTTGTCCTCCATGGGTCCTTTTCTGCAGTTGCTCTTGTCCCATTTTCTCCACCTGTCACCTGCAGCAGTATCTGATGGAACCCCAGAGACTGCAGTCCCTAAAAAAGAAAGCTTTTCTTAAACAGACGATTTCTCCCCCTGGGCTTCTAGGACAAGTGGAACATTCCATTTAAAGGCTGAAACAGGAACAGGTGAGTTACAGTGCAGAAAAGAGAGTACTCAGAGACACAGGTGCGAGGAGTGCTGAGCCACTCACACTGCCCACCTCCACCTCAGCCACCTCTTACCAACCTGCTCAGGGTCTCCTTGCTACCTGTGCCCTGACCCCAACATGCCAGCAGGGCAGGACATGGCTCTGGGACTCCTAAAGAGGTCAGGTAGGCAGACATCCTCCCTGCATCTGCTGACCCTGCCATCTGGGACTTTCACTTTCCCACCCGCCTGGGGCTGCTGTGTCCCACAATTCTGGGGGCACCGTTCACACCGAGCTCCATGTAAATGGCACCCCTCGGGGTTGTGCGGAGGCTGGGAAGTCAGTGCCACCAGATAAGGAGCAGGGCAGAATCAGACACTTTTCTGTGTCCTAGGCAAACAATAGGGACCTTTCCAGGAAGCTCCGGGGAGGGAGTTGCCTGTAAGAGGATCTGGGGGTGGATGCTCTGTGAGGTGGCTTGAACAGGTTTCTGCATTTGCTGATTGCTTAATTAGACACCTACATAGTGCTCTCTGCTAATGACCACATCTCCCAGGGAGATGGCAGATGAAAGGGTCGGTAACTTCATCTGGTAAGAGCCAGGTGAAGGTCTGAAGGATGGGCCCCGGAGAATGGGGGCGTCGGAGGCAGAGAATCATGGGATTTCCTTGGGCCAGTGCAGACTGTAGACTGTCAAAGAGCGTGGGTGTTTTCTCTCTGCAACTGAGAAGAGGCAGTGAGCTTGGGGCCAGTTTCTGTCTGCAGTATTAACATGCTGTGTGTGCGAGCTTCAAACTCCTGGCTGTGGTTTTCCCGCTTGAGAAATGGGGAGGATCATCCCCAGTGTCCAGCCAGCGCCTGAGGCCAGATGAGCCCAGGAATGTGCCTGTTTCTGGGTGTAGGAGCTCTGAAGTGGAGAGCAACCAGGTGTTTTCCAAGCGCCTGCGTTAGGTTGCAGAGGGAGCAGGTGGGGGCTCTGCGGATTGTGTGGGAGAGTGCATGCACCACTGAGCCTTGTGAACTACATCTGAACAGACTATCAGGAACCATTCTGGGACTTGAAGCCGAGTTTCGTAATGTGCTAAGGGCCTAGCAGCAAAGGTTTCAGAGCTGTTCAGAGGGTGTGCTAGAGGCAACTGGTGCAGGTGACTGACTGGGGAGTGGCTGAATGTGAGTGTTTGTGATTCTTCTGAGCCCATCCAGCTCATCTTCCTAGAACAGGGATTGTTGGGATGTGGGGCAGAGTCCCCAGCCCTCTCCTGGGTGAGGCAGCCAAATATTTACCAAAAGAAAGGTGGCAGGACCCAGGAAAACGTTGTGCTTGTGCTGCCCAAACAGTGCCCTGTTCCATGGGCTCCCAATCACCAAGCCCTGTTGGGAGACTGGAGCCAGAGCCCCGTGAAGGTGGGCTGTAGGAGAGCATAGGACTGGGCGCCTTGTGTGAGCCAGGGAGAGGCCACTCCACCCCTTGGATACCCTGGACGCTGATACCCTCGCTTTGGGTCTCCTTTGCCCTCGTCTTCTCCACCTCAGGGAGGCCTGACTGCATCGAGAGGCCGGAACTGTTGTCGGACTGCAGGACTGCTGTAGGCTGCGGCTTCTGCCCTGCTTCTGATGGCAACGATAGAAGTAATCATTCCTGTGCATTTCAGAGGCAGGGGAGGGTGATGATCTACTGCTGTGGAAACATCAGACTGCAGGAAGATGCTGGGTTTTGACGCTGGGCAAAGCTAGTTTTGAATTTTGACTTTCCCGCTTACTGGCTGTGTGACTTCGTGCAAATTAGCTGATTCCTCTACTCAGAGTTTCCTGTGGTAGAAAACGGGATTTTAGGACCCACATCGCCACAGGCGGTTGTAAGGTTTCCTCCTGTAAAGAAATAGCACAACTACCGCTACAGCATAACCTGAATTCTTGCATGTTGGGAAGGAGAAAAAGTGACTATATTCAATTTTATTCAATAAATGTAAAGGTGTTAGCAGTTCCAAAGAGTCAGTGATTTTATGTCTTTAAACCCTTTGAGCATCTGGGGAGGAAGAAATATTTGAAAACTCTCTTATATTTGGCAGTTATCATTAGTTTTTTGCTACCCATCCAGGAAGTCTTTTTCTGTTTAGTCCCAGAACAGGAAAGATGGGTGGAAGCAGAAAATCGTGCTCACAGCCCTTCAACAGGCTACCTGCAGAAGTCGTGAGCACCTGGTCCTTTAGGAGGTCAGGTGCCATGCCTGTTTTTTCCGGGAGCCGGGGAGCGCTCTCCTGCATTGGGTGGGAGGGCAGACCGCTTGGTGCTGAGATGCCTCCTCAGCATGGGAGGCTCTGAGTCTGGGGCCACCAAAATTTCCCTACCCCAGTAGGTTAATGCCTGAGAGATTGGAATTAGGAGGAAATTTCCCTGGGGATTCCTGATTTCCTTCTCCAAAGCACAGACCCGTTTATTAGGACCAAGTCTTGACTCCGACATCTGTCTTCTCCCTGAGTGTTCATCGCTGCCATCGAAGGCCTTCTGCTCCTGTGCACACTGGCTCTGCTGCGTGTCTCAGAACTGGCTTCAGGAGCTGAGGGGGACGGCATGGGATTGTGCTATAGACTCCCAGTCCTTCAAAGCTTCAGTCTCTTTTGGATATAACACAAGTAAAAAGTTAGGTATGGGCACAAGGCTGTATGGAATGACACTTAAGTGGGAGTAATGGCAATGGTAGGGAGAGTTAGTCGTGGGCTGAGGCACTCGGTGAACTGGGCCAGTGGGTTTCGGACACAGATTACTGCCGGGGTGAGACACTGCAGCAGGAGGGAGAGACTAGAAGTTGGCCTGGCCGTTGGAAGGCTGTGTGACCGAGACAGTAGACGTCGACCTTGATAGAAGCAGAGAACTTGGGTGAGGAGCCCGTCCACTACAAAGTGTTTTAAACATGCGTAGATCACAATATTCACATGGCACAGAAAAGCACCCAGTGAAAACTTTCCCTCCTGCGCCCCGGGGACCTACTCCCTCCTGGAGATGGGCACTGTCACCATGCCCTTCCTGCAATGCTCAAAGCCAGTCTCAGCTGACCTGTGGGCCCGTCTGGCTCACCACCTAATTTTGCATGACCCGCAAACCAAAAGTGATGTTTATATTTTAAATGGTTGAAAAAAAATACAGAGAAGAATAGTTTTGCGGCACATTAAAATTATATGAAATTCAAGTAGAGTTTTATTGAAACAGCCGCGCTCATTCGTTTATGCTGATTTCTTTATGTTCATTCATTTATACTCACTTGTTTATGCTAATTTACACTCATTTGTCTGCATATATCTTTGGCTGCTTTTATGCTACAAAGGCAAAACTGAGTATTTGCCGCAGATGCTATATGGCACATGAAGCTGAAAATATTTGCTATCTAATCCTTTACACAAAAAGTTTGCTGACCTCTACTCTAGGCAAATACAATCATCCAGTTAGTTACCAATTCTCTCTTAACCCAGATGGTAGCATACTGAATTAATTGCTCTGCTACTTACTATCTTCATTTATTCTATCTTGGAGACTGTACTACAATGTAGTTAGTCAGTAGGTGGGAATCTTCATTTTATTTTAGATATGCTGAGTTTAAGGCAGACTGCAGGCACGCCTCGGGGATGTTGCTGGTTTGGTTCCAGGACACGGCAATAAAGAGAGTAGCACGAATAAGTCCAGTTGTAATCTTTTTGCTGGTTGGGGGTGGGGGTCTTGCCTTCACTTTGTGAAAAATAATACGTGTGAGGCACAGTAAAATGAGGTGTGCCTGTAGTTTGGGGGAAATGTTCAATAGCTGGTTGGGCTCTGGGGACTGAAACTTGGCACCTGGAGGTGGGGACATTTGCAGGCAGGTCTGCAGGGTGCATGTGTGGCCTTGGTCTGTAAATTAAAGATTTCCCTTTAGCGACTTGAAGCGCTGCACTGTTAGCACTGGTCAAAGTGACCTGTGAATGTTACTAGTCAGGGTGACATAAAGACAATGGATGAGAAACGTTAAGCCAGCACCTGAAGGAACAGTAAATACTAAAGGCAAGTTACAGTCACCTCTTGAGACAGAAGTAGGAGGGAGTGTGCAGTAGTGAACAGAGCAGGAGAGCTGTGGATCTTTGTTGAAAACCTACTGTGTGCCTACTGCTTTATACTTGTTATCTTATTTAATTGTTACTTCCTCTGGTAGTAGCATTTACCTCATTTCACAAAGGAGGAAATTGAGGCCCAGAAAGGTTAAGTGACTTTTTTCACATTCAGTGATTCAAGTGAGTGTCTGGTTGTACCAAAGTGTGATTCCATCAGACATTCAAAGCCTTCTCTTTCCTATCACCCAAGATGCTGAATTGGGCTGGGAGTCCCTCCCCAGCTTTGGCAAGCCCTTTCATCTTCCTGACCTCAGTCCCTTACCTGCAAAATGAGGCAGTTGTCACCATAGACTTACCTTCCCACTCTCCCGTGGCCTGATTCTCTTACGGGTGAAACATTAAGGGAAGAGGGGGCTCTATAACAAGCCAGACACTGGGACTTGGGAGAGGAGAGGAAGGGAAGAAGAGGGGAGCAGAGGGGCGGGGAGGGAAGAGGTGTACTTATCAATTAGTGTACTCCAGACCAGTAATCTGGGATCTGATCCTTAGGAGACTATTATTCCTTGAGGTGGAGGAAGAGTCTAGAAATTGCTTCTAAACTGGGAACTTGCTCATCACCCTTACTTCCAGGACTGTGAGCACCACTTAAGCACCTAGACTTGAATTGCTAGAGGGACTTCGGTTTGGGAGAGAGGGTGGACCCTGTCTGACAGGTCTCTCCCTAGTCTGCACAGCTCTGCTCTGGGTTTCTGGAGGAGCTGCAGCTAGAGGGCTGTCTGATGTTACTAAGTTGCAGGCGGGGAGAAGAGGGAGGGGAACAGGGGCGGGTAAGCCATCAGACCCAGGAGCCTGGGCGTGAGTGTGTTTATATAGGAGTCAGCCAACCTGCAGTTTCAGATTTCAGACCCCCGCTTTATCCGGAGACTTCCCCCTGGTTTTCAGTCAATGCTGGAGCGAGGAGAGAGCTGACACCAGAGCCTACCTGGGAAGGCTGGGGCGCTTCTGGACTCCTGGGCTCCTTTCTTCTCGCAGCAGCTGCATTCGCCACCTTTGGCAATTTTCTCGGATCTGGAACGTTGTTTCACTTCTTCCCAATCAGCGGTCTGAGTCTTCCAGTGGGGCCCTGTCTCCAGCACAGAAGGTAAAGTCTGGAGTCCAGGGGACCTGGGCTAGGAGGAACTGGGGCTACCTAAATGACCCAGTGGAGAGGACTAGGGAGAAGGAGGCACATGCTGGGCAAAGAGGATTGATGAGGGGTGCGTGGGGGCGGGGGAGGGAGAAAGAAAGAATTGAGGCATTTCTATTATATTGAAAGTAAATCTTCTTTTACTTTCTTTTCCTTTCATTTATCCCCTCTTTCTCTCCTAGCAAATAAGAATGTCTCTCCTAACAAAAATGTCCCATGAATGTCCATCTTCCTTCGGGAGCTCCCAACAAGAAATAGGAGAACATTTCTGACTTCCAGAATGTAAATATTTCCACCCTTGGAAGTAGGGGGCTGCAGAGGGAACTTAGGGACAAGGATCGGTACCTCAGATGTGTGTCCAGAGGACTAATGCCCCTAGAGCCGGTCCTGGTTTTTGCAGGCACTTGGAAAGATTCCCGATGAGCTGTGAGTCCTGGAGCTGTTTGCATGCTGGGAAGGTGTAACCAGTGTGGATACCAGCATGGTCTTCACGTGAAATTAGCTTGAACCATCCTAAAGGGGTTAAAGCTGTGAAAGGCCAAGTGCCAGCAGCACTTTCTGCCCAGTACCTCAGAATGGGGCAGGATGAGGCCAACGTCAGGGTGGGGGTGGGGCACAGCACTCTTCCTGAAAGCAAACATTTGGGTGAGGAGGTGATGGGTGGGTGGGGGTAAGGCTGGCTGAAAGTGACTCTGTCTTCCCAGGGTTTGTATGATGTTTCTCAGTGGCCAGGAGCAGAGGTGAGAGGTCAGAGGTACCTCATACAAGGGCTGGTGGGTTGGCAGCCTGGCCTAGATGCCCAGGCCTATTGTTTGTGCAGTTATGCCCAGTGGGCAGCCCATGCTGTGAGGCAGGGTCTGGCAGGCATGGCGGGTGGACCAATGGGATTCTGTACAAGGCTGGAGGTGGCTTTTGAAAAGCCCATTTGGGGTGGTGAGATAGCACCGGAATTAGAGTGTGGTGGAGTAAGCTGGAGGCAGAATGGAGTGGACAGAAGGGAGTAAGGAGAGGGGACCGAGGAGTCCTAAGCTCTCACACATTCCAAAGCTGCTGCCAATCGGGGGGCCTCAGCTCTCAATATAGATGCAACCCAAAATAGTGAGTGAACCAGAGTTTGCTCACCGAGTTCTGAATATAGCAAGAGAGATGGTTGAGAGGCAATGGGGGCTGGGCACAGTGCGTAAAACACAATTTCAGTGCGAGAAATTGTACAGGGCAGTCGAATCTGCAAGGCCGAGCTTTGTTAGGCAATGCAGTCGATAGGTTGCACTGTCTGATTACTTTTGAAACTATGGGCATTCAACAGTTATTTTTTATTTACATCATTGGCTACTTCCAAATAGAATTCCAGTGTCTTTGTATATTTGGTAGATGGTGTGGTGCATAATTTCAGCCAACAGATCATAATAACCTTTTCTTTTCTCAGTCATGTAGAGCCTTCCGGCTTGGAGTACACTCCCACAGGCTCAGTTTAGCGGATGTCTACCAACCCCTTCTCTCCGAGGTCCTGTGTTAGAGATGGAGGGTGCACAGCTGGATGAGGCCGGGTGCTGCCCTCGTGGACCTCACAGTCTAAGTGCAGTCCTATAAGGAAGACAGGGAGGAAATTATCCCTACAAATGTTTATTCTGAGGTTACAGCTTTCTGAATTTCATGAGCTGATGAGGAGAGTTGATGGTAGTTGGCCTTTTAACATGTCCTTATTTGGCAAATTTAAAAACTGGCAACCTTTTACTGGTTTGTTAAATTTCAGTTTTTGGTTTAACTGGTTCATGAAATCCAAAAATCTTGCCTCCCGGCAGGATCTTCTCCAGACAGATGAGAGTCTCCCTGATAAAGGATCTTTGGGGCGGGTTCCAGAAAACTCGGGTTCTGATCCTGATCTGTCTGCATGATAAACTCATTGTCTTGGTTTCCTCATTTTTAAGATGTGGGAGGTTCCTACCTCCAGGACAAGGCCATCGGCAAAGGAATGTGCTCTCAGTTCCTCTTCCCCTTTGTCAGCGAGCCTGAGACTCTCATCTCGGAGGCTCTTGGGATCAGGCCTTGGCTCCTCCTGTTCCTATAGTCATCTTTTGGGAATGACAGGAGTCACCTTCCATGTACGGGAAGGTGAAAGGGATGTATGGACTGCATTATGGGAGGGAGCAGCATGACGTGTATTTTACATCTGGGGTCTCGGTGTCCAGTGGTAATCATTTGGAAACACCTCTGTAACCAGACTGTCAGGAGTCCAGGGCGTTTAAACATCTTGCTTTCAGTTTTTGGAATGGTGAATCTTCCTGAGCCCTCAAGAATACCAGCCGGAGCTCTTCTAAACCAGGAGGCTCCTGGAGGCATTAGAGTATCTGAATCTTCTACCTTCTGAGGAGTCAGGCCTGGAAGAACAACAAATATATGGGAATCCCCAGGCAGCCCCAGCTGCCAGCCTGAGACATGTGGTTGGGCATGCACATGTGTGTAGACTTGCAGGAGAAAAATCGTTTAGGGGAAAATTAGTTTGAAGTCACCCTAGACATTGAACTAGATGCCCTTTTTGAGACTTATCTAGGACCCTTTTTTCTGACCTGGAAGGCCAAGCCCAGGTGCATGAGACTGTCCTTCACCAAAAGGCTTCCAGACAGCGCGGGGCCAGTACAGCAGCACAGCCCATCAGAATAGCACCGCGGAAAAGCCTGGGACTGATGGCAGGCATCACAGACCTGCCCAAACTAGCTGGGAGAAAAGGACAAAGTGAGGAAGGATCCAAGGGGTGCTCATTAAAGACCTCGGCCACAGTTCACCTGCTGGCTTCACCTTGGTTTGGAGCGGGAGAATGACAGTGACAAGGCATCTCTGGTCACCAGTGATGGTGGCTATCCCCAAGGAGGCTTTACTGAGGACTTTGTCCTATGTTTGGGTAGGTTTGGGACACAGGGATGTGGGGTGTGGTCAAATTCTCGGAGATAGGATCCTTTCTGAGATGTTCAAGCCAAGAGGGCAGAAGGTGTAACTATCTAGCATGGCTTTTTCTGATGGTAAAGCTCAGCAGAGACGTGATTGGGCCCTTAAAGACGTCCCCATCCCTGTCATGGTGAGGCTGTAGAAAGCACTGTTTGGACTCTAGGACTACCATTGTCTTCAGCTGGCTGTGTGATCTTGGGTAACTCATTCCCTCTCTGGGCCTCAGACTCCTCATCTGTAAACTGAGGGAGTTAAATTTGATTGGCAGCATCCTATTTGTTTAACTGTACATGCCTCTGTCTCAGAGGCAGACAGTAGGGCCTTCCACAGAACTTCGGGTTGACCTTACCACGGCGAGAGAAGGAGTGTCCACCATCTCTCTCAGGATGGCAGGTCTACTTACTGTCCAACAACTGCGTGTCTGTCGGGAAGGTGGCTGGAGGTGGCAGCGTGAGGCAGGTATTCTCCAGACAGCAGATCCACAGTCGGAAACGAGAAGCCCGCTTGGACAGCTGTGCCTCCAATTGGGTTGAGTCCCTAACAATCACCAATAAGTCCTTAAAATGTGCTTTTGGAGCCAAGAGATCCGAGGACAGCAATTGCCCAAGATTGTTCACAGTTATTGGCCGGGGCTGGTTTGCCGTTTGAAAAGCCTCCTGGGGCCATGAACACATCAGGAGGAACTGCCAAGCCCGCTCCACTGCGTGTGCCATCCTCATCATCTCCCTCACACTCAGCATCTTTTCCTCTACTCAGTCCAGTTCCCCACAAACTTTGGCCCCTTCCACCCATTGCATTTCCCGATGCTCAGCCCTGCTGTTTACTCTCCTGGGAATGCCCCTAGGTAGGAGGTAGAATGGAGGAAGCTGTGGGGGTTGATGGGGTGGAGAGAGGGCTGGAAGCCCAGCGAGGTGGGGAATTGGGAGGCATGTGCGTTAAGAATCTTCAGGCATGTCTCCACCTGAAGTCCAGCTCGGGAACAGCCATGCACTGCCTCTGTTGGCTTGCTCGGGTGGAAAAACAGCAGATCCTTAAGGGCTGCTGGGCTCGTCTTCGGATCATCTCCCCTACCCCATGCCAGCTCGGGTTCCAGGGGCCTGGCTCCAGGCTGCAGGGACCCGGGGGAGACCCAGATTGTGATGAGGCAAGTGCTTTTGTCGGCTGTCAGTGTTTCAGTTTCAGTAACTCTGGTGACTCTCCTGAAACCCCGGTCTGCAGGGGCCGGAGGAGCGGCTGAGGCAGCTCCACGACTCCTCATCTGAAACCCTTGGGGCCTGCAGGTTTCAGAATGGTAACACGGCCTACATACTGTGTATTACCTAAAACCTCCAGCAGGGCCTGGAGCCATTCCAACGTCAAATATGTTAATGTTTCTGCAACAAGACCTATTTAAAGGGTCATATTACAGGGAATAAATCAAAGGCTATAGTCTCATGCCAGTCGGGTCATGCTTTGCTGCCAACTGGGGTCAAGTCAGGTTGGGTTCTGCCACCAGTTGAGTTACAAAAAAGCTTTCAATTCTCAGGTGTTTGTGGATTTGGGAGTGCTGTAAGGCACTGCAGCTCTGTACTGCCTCCCGGAATCCTATCAGGTGCCATCAGCATTCCCATTTCACAGATGAAGAGGCTCGGGCTCAGAGAGGGTCAGAACTTGCCTAATGCTATTCAGCCCATGAGTGTGATTCTAGCCACACAGCAGAGCTGTGATTCCAAAGCAGGACTGTGGGTCTCCAGAGCCAGGCTTCTTTGTGGGAGGTGTGGCACCCTTTACCTCTCTAGGAGTGAGTGAAGGAGACTCGAGGGTGGGGGTGAGGAGCTCTGATTAGAAAGGCACTTTCTGTACATCTGATAGGTTTTATATACTTATACATTTGACTTTTGGAATCCCAGGAGGCTTGTGGCTTCCAGAGGAACTCAGCTGGCTTTGCGGGCACAGTGAGAGCCAAGAACAATAGGGTCAAGTTGGGTTTAGGGAGAGAAGCATCACTTGTAGGGGGGTACCCCCATCCCCTGTGAAGAACCCATGGAATGCACAGTGCTTTCTGCTAGAAGTCTGGCCTTGTGTAGGGACCAGTCTTGAGAGAACTGTCTGGACGGATCATGAACCCCAGCAAAGGATGATATTGACGTGCAGCTTGAAATAAGGAAAATTCAATTAGGGGGTTTCACTGGTCTTCACGAGTGATGTGGAAAAGGTCAAGGAAAATACTAATTCAATCTGCTAAAGACACACCATGTACTTTTAATACTTTATTGGAAAGATGGACATTGGTCTGCTGTCTGAGCTGTCAGATGCCAACAGCCATTTCTGGGTCATCTCTAGGTCACATAAGATTTGAACAGTTAATAATCCAGGCCCATGTGTCTGCAGTGTTGCTGTGTGGCGAGGAGCTTGCTGTCAGGGAACTCTAAGCACAGGGGAGCGGCCTGAGCTGTGTCCTTCACTAGGAAGACACCCATTAGAAGGGTGGTAGGTTAGTTGCCATAGGAACAAGGAACATCTGCTCCAGCCAACTAGAGAACAGATGGGGGAAAATTCTTAAAGGGACCATTAGCTCATTAAATTGGTGCCAGGAAAGTAGGTTTTTCTAAAGAAGACCTGAAGGGCAGATTGGACCCCTTGGCTGAGAGAACCGTGAGGCTCTGAGGCAGCAAAGGATGCACATTTGCCTTAGAAAATGCAGGAGAAAGAACACAAGGATTTTGTTCTCCCATGAAGAATGATTGTCCTGTGGGACATGTGTCAAGCTCTGTCAGCTTGCTGGTTCCGAGCTCCCCAAGCCCGTCCATCAGCAGTGCCCACCTCCACCTTCATTAGAGGTCTTAGCTCACCTACGTCCCTGCCTCTGTTGCCAGGTCCCTCCTAAACATCCTAGGGACTTTCCTAAACCAGAAAGCAGTAACCTCACCTGCTTTCTCGGGCCTTTACCTTCATCCTACCTCTCCGGCAGCCTGAGCTCTGGACCAGCTGAGGTCTCCCAACACTGGTTTCTGCTGCCGTTGGGCAAGCCTCCCACTCCTTTTCCCTTTCCCCTTCCTTGTTGTTCTCATGCCACGTATGCAGAGGTGATGAGATGTTGGGTCGTCCAGAAGTCATCATGGTCATCTTGTCCTTCTCCTGGTGTGGTTAGGACTTCTGAGTACACGTTACTGAAACTACTCATAGCAGCTTAAGCCCCAAAGAAGGTTTTAGTGTAAGGGTCAGAGAAATGGCTGGACCACAGCAGCAAAGTAGGAGCAGGAAGCCAATGCCTCAAGTGTGTTCTTGTTCGCCCCGTCTGTGTGCTGGCTTCCGTCGTTGCTCTCACTGCAGAGGCTGCGGCTTCTGGGTCAGTCTACAGGGCAGAAAGGTCTCTGGCAGCCTGTCAGCTTGTGTGCCCGTCACCTGGACAGGATGGCTCTCTCTTCTCTCTCAGTCCCAAGTCTGAGCCCTGGCAAGGGGTTTGGCTGAGCTGGGAGCAGGTGGCTACCCCCATAACCAAGAGAGTGTTGCCAGGCTTTAAGAGTGGGGCTATTGCCACTGTAATTGTGTTGGTATCGGGGTGGGGGCAGTTTCTAGAAAGGGGTGGGAACTTTCTGTCTATCATAACGTTAGCCCTTCTTGGACCTCCCAGCCTAGAGGAGTTTGGTGTAAAGCAGGTGTGTTCAACCTGCGGCTCATGGGCTGCACGCAGCCCAGGACGGCTGCGAATGTGGCCCAACACAAAATCATAAATTTATTGAAAACATTATGAGATTTTTTGGTGGTTACATGTTGCAATGTATTTAATGTGTGGCCCAAGACAACTCTTCTTCTTCCAGTGTGGCCCAGAGACACCAAAAGGTTGGACACCCCTGGTGAAGAGTGTACCCTAACCTCTTATTCAGTTCTTTTCTTGCCTGACCAAGGGGATGGACAAGACCTAGTAGGCAGCAGCCAGTGTGACTGAAGCAGAGCATGGCTGAGGTGTCATGGCCCCTCCCTGTGGGTAGAAAGGCATGGGACCTGCATCTTGAAGGCCATTCAGGCCTCCACCTTGCCCATTGCTAAAACTCTATCCTTGTAGTAAAGTCCTCCATATAAGATTTAATTAACTGTTCCATCAGACATTAGGGAGTCAACATCTAAAACTCATCACCATTTGTGAATTCCATCATTTATAGTGTAATTGAACCCATTGTCCCTCATTCCCATCTTGGGCTCATGAGGACAACCATGCCTGCCACTTCGTTTAGGTTGGGATCAAATTGGCGACTATGAAATCAACCCCTTTCATGAAGACAGGGGTTTGGGCTGGCCGCTGCCTTCATCCAAACAAACCCCAGAGCAGAAAAGAGACAACCTGAAGGGTCGATTGTATAATCTCTACACGGTGCCACCCCTTTCTCTTTATGCCTCCTTCATGCCTTATTCCGCCAAAACTCTCACCTCCATCCAGTGTAATGGCAGACACGGAGCAGAAGTACTGGGACTGGGAGGAGCCGGGACTGGGAGTGGGGCTGGGAGGCAGGCCTTGCTTGGCTCTGCTCTGCCAGAGGAGTGTGGGAGGGAATGGAGAACTGAGCACTTCCCTGTGATCTTGCCTGATTCCCCTGGAGCCTGTGAGGTGGGGGTGTCTCTGAGTGAGGGAGAGGGAGGGCCTGCAGGGGCCCAGGAGCCGGGCTATTTCTGGAACACAGAGCACATCCACAGCCAGCCCGCAGGGAAGGTCAAACTCTGGGCGCAGGGCTGGAATGCAAGGGGCCAGGCAGTGGGGGGAGCTGTGGTTTCATCCCTTCTGGAAGCTTGGAGGGCCCCAGCGATACCCTTTGGGGAAGGTGGGGCTACCCATAGCAAAGTGCATGGGGTGGGGAGGCACTGGGCCCTGGTGCTGATGGTGATGGTATAGTACATTGGAGGGGCTGGGGAAGGGATGCAGAATACAAATACCCTTTGCACAGAGTGGGGAGGACTTCAATTCCAAAGGGCAGGGGCTCCAATCTGTGCTCTCCGCCGTGAAAACAAATCAGGCCCAGCAGAGCGCTGTGTGAAGGGGAGGAGAAGCAGTGCTGAGGTGGAGGGCTCATGGATGCAGGTGTGAGAGTGTGCACCCACGTGCAGGGTGCTGACTGGAGCATGGCCAGTGTCCCGTGAAGTGGTGCAGCTTAGCTTGGGGCTCCTTCACCTGCACCTGCCCTTCTGGCGTCCTCTCTAATTGTATTTGCAGCCTTTTTTAAATGAGGGTGCCCCAAATTGTATAAGCTGCAGGCCCTACCACACCTGGCTCTGCCCCTGTACCCACATGCAACAGCGTCCACTCACCCTCCTTCCTTCCCTCACTGCCACTTCACACGGCCCTTTCCTTCCTCACCCGCGATGTCTTCTGTGTCATGCCTGCGCATGGCTTGGGGCTTCTTGAGTTTCTGTTTACAGACAAAAAGTTGCCCTGCTCCAGCTCTGCCTTTGTCACAAAAGGACATCTTGGCTAAACCTGACAGTCGCTTGACCTTTAATCCGCCTGCCCCTGGCCTGTTCCTCTTCAGCACCCCCACACATACTCTGCTGGGTTTTTTACTTTCTCATGCTTTGGGCCGTCCCAGATCAACCCAAACCCCCAAAATGGGCAGAGCGCTCCAGGGGGAAATTAGCCTTAAAAAGCAGCCTTCTCGAAGGACCTGAACTACTCAGGACTCAGTGGCCTCTTTTGTCCTGTCACTGCCTCTGGGGGCAAGGTGAGCCCCTATCCCATGTCCAGTGGGCCCCAAGGGGTAAGCACTTGCCCATGTTATATACAGCTGGATGGGTACAGGGTGGGCACTAGAACTTGAGTCTTTTTGGTTAATTCCTTCTGCCCAGTGATGTAACCATTGGAACTAACTTGCTTTCTAACTTCCAAGTGTGATAGGACAGAAAAAAAATCCACCTCCAATTCTAATTGTGCCAGGGGCAGACCTCCCTCCTGCTTGAGCTTCTCAGGTGTTGATTATTCTGATTCCTCAGGAAAAGGAAGTGGAGGGCGGCTCAAGGGCGTGACAAACTTGATTCAGGAATCTCTAAGTGCATTTTGATGGATAACTTCTTTAGGAGCAATTATTAAGCATCCATCTTCACGTGTCAAAGTGCTGAAGGGTTTCACAGTCAATATCAGGCCATTGCTTCCCGTGGGTGAACAGTCCAAGGCAGAGGCAGAGAGGTGATAATCATTACTGGCATTTACTGAACATTTATTAGGTGCCAGGACCTCTCTTAATCTCTACTTGTGTAATCTCATTTAATCCTATGAAAAACTCATGAAGCAGGTACTGCTATGAACTCTTTTTACAAACGGGGGGAATGCAAGTGCAAGGAGGTTAAGTCACGTACCCAAAGCCCTTTGGGTAGTAACTGGTGGGGCCAGGGTTTAAAACTGGGGCTGTCTGACTCTAGAGCCAAAAATCTCAAGGCCAGCGCAGATTCAAGTAAGTAAAAATAAACTAAAGGATTAGCTCGTAGGATGATGCATGAGAAGGGAATTTCGCTTTGCACAACGAACACGAAGTGGGAAGAGAGCTGCCTTGGGACCCTGTGCTGGGCTCCGATCCCAGCTCTCCCACTTCCAAACTTCGAAGCCTTGGGCTACTGACTTGACCTCTCAGGTTCCTCCTCCGTTAGCCCAGGGCAGCAGTACCTGTTTCCAGGAGTTACGCAGAGAATTTGCTGGTGGGATGGCCTAGGTATGTGTTAATTTCCTTGTCTTCCTGTGCCAGTTGTCAAGTCTTTTGGGAGAGAGGGAGGAGTCTTATTTCGGGAGAAACATGTCCCCCCGGCCCCACAGCACCCAGTCTCTGGACGAGACCTCCTGCCATCACTGTTTCCTTCTGTCTGCTCTTGGTTACTGCAGCTCTCAGGCAGCGGTTGCCTCTGGGTTTTCTTCATGGGGTTCTTTTCCTTCTAAAAACAAGGATATTCTCTTGCATAACCACAATACATTTAACAAATTCAAGAAATCTAACCTCAGTGCAATACTTGAATCTACTATACAGTCCATATTTAAATTTCACCAGCTGCCCTAATTATGCCATTAGTGTTTAATCCAGGACCATATTTCTGCCCCCCTTAAAACTGGAAGTGTCTCAGCCTTTTCTTTGTTATCTATTCACTGAGGGTTTTTGAAGAGTAAGAACGCTCCCTAGTCCTTTGTGCGCCTCATCCGGGCTCCCCCCACCCCCCTTTCACTCCGCCCAGATTCACTAGGGTAAGGTGACTGAGGCACTCTCCTTAGCCTCAAACTTTAAGAAAGTGTCAAAAAACTTAGTAATCAAGATAAATAACATTTTTCTGCCTACCTTATAGGGCCATAAAAGAATCAGATGATGAGAGTTCTCTGTGAACCGTAAAGAGTTTTACTTGATCTTTTCCCTCCTGCTATAAAACAAATAATCCTTTATTTCCATAAAGACCATATTCAGGTCTGCCACATTATTTTAATGCAATATTTAAAAAAATCAAAATCAGCCCTGGCTGGTGTGGCTCAGTGGATTGAGTGCTGGTCTGCGAACCAAAGGGTTGCCAGTTCAACTCCCAGTCAGGGCACATGCCTGGGTTGCGGGCATGAAAACGGGTAGATGTGGGGGTATGGGAGAGGCAACCACACGTGGATGTTTCTCTCTCTTCTTTCTCCCTCCCTTCCCCGTGTCTAAAAATAAATGAAAAAATATTTTTTAAAAAAGTAAAAATCAGTATAAAAATTTCATTAAGAGGATATCAACATTTTCAGCAGAGACAGGAGGATTACCAGGGTCACTGTAAACCCTGTGGGAGCCTTGTGCTAAAGGGACATCCAGTAACACTAGTCCAGGCTTTACTGACAGTATTTTATTTGTCACAGACATTTTGCATTTTTATTTTTATTATTATTTTTTCCTTTTTTAAATTGTATTTTCCAGCACCATTTATACTCCTTGCATCCCCCTTCACGACCACACTATTGTCCACATCCATGATAATTTTTATTTTTAAAACTTTGCATAAAAATATTATTAATCTTGATTCTTGAGTTTCTGCAGGGTGGATTTTCTCCCTCCCCCATCATCCTGTCCTCAGAACAGGGGGAAGAGAGAGGTAGGGCTCACAGCCAGCACTGTTCTTGCACCCCGGCCAGAGCAGAAGAGGAGGGGAGTGGGGGACAGAGAGCACGGGCTGGAGAGGAGGGACGCAGAGGCCTGGAGCCCAGGGTGGGTCTGGCCTGGAGCCTTCTAACAGTTTCCAGCTGCTTCCACACCCACCAGACTTCCTGCCTTGGGAGTGGTGTTTGGTTGGATTCCCCCCCCCCCCCGCCCCCCGTCTTTTCCCATCAAATGTGTGATCTAATTAGATCCTTGGATCCTCTCATGTCTACCAGTCTTCCTTGTCTTAACACTGCATTGCTCCCCTGAGTTGAACCTATTCTCACCCTAGAGCTACCCGTCTTCATTTATCCTTGGAACCGCTTCCAGGTCTGTTACTGGCCACTCTCCGAGAGAGAGCATCTGCCCAGTGCTGGGTGAGCACCACGGTACTGCTCCACATTGCCCACAGCTCTGGTACAAAGGACAAGGGCTAAGGGGCCCAGGGAAGGGTGTTAGCCAGACTGAGGAGCAGGCTGTGAGGGAGCAAAAAAGATCCCTGCACCAACTGTAGGGTCAGCCTTGCCTCCCATGTAAGAGGCGGGTTATATTTACCTCTTAAGCTTCAGTTGTTTTTAAATATTTTTCTGCCTACCTCATAGGACCATAAAAGAACCAAATGAGATAATGAATGAGTGTGCTTTGTGAACTGTACAGGGTTTAACTCGATACTATCCCTCTGTCATAAAACAAATAATCTTTTCTTTTTATAAAGACCATATTCAGATCTGCCACATTATTTGACCTAATCCATGAGAGGAGTGCTGACTGATTCAGGGGCCATGTCCATCCTTGCCTTTAACCAGCATTTTTGTCACACTGAAGCAGGTCACTAGGACAAACTGGAATCCCCTCCCATACCCCTACCACTTCCCCACATTCCATCACAGTGCAAAATGTAATAGGTGGGGCCTAAGAGTTTATGAAGGGGTGTGTGTGTCTCTGCTGAAGGCTTTTCTTTTTTAAAGCTTTAATGAGGTATAATTGATTTACAATAAACTGCAGATATTTAAAGAGCAAAGTTTGATACATTTTGTGAAACTATAATCACATTTAAAATAATGCACCTGTATGCATCAAGCCCCCAAGTTTCTTCTTGCCTCTTTGAAATCCCCTATCCACCCCGTCCCCATGCAGCTTCTGCACTGCCCCCTGTCACTGCAGATGGGTTTGCATTTTTAAAGAATTTTATACAGTGGATTCATACACTGTGCACTTTTATTGCGGGGGTGGGGTCTGACTTCTTTCACTCAGCATCATTATTTTGAAATCCATCATGTTGTGTAGGTCAACAATTAATTTCTTTCTTTTTTTAATATATTTTATTGATTATGTTATTACAACTGTCCCATTTTCTCCCCTTTTACTCCCCTCCACCCTGTACCCCCCTCCCACCCACATTCCCCCCCTTTAGTTCATGTCCATGTGTCGTACTTACAAGTTCTTTAGCTTCTAGATTTCCCATACTCTTCTTGCCCTCTCCCTGTCTATTTTCTACCTACCATCTATGCTACTTACTCTCTGTACCTTTTCCCCCTCTCTCCTCCTCCCACTCCCCTGTTGCTAACCCTCCATGTGATCTCCATTTCTGTGGTTCTGTTCCTGTTCTAGTTGTTTGCTTAATTTCTTTTTGTTTTTGTTTTAGGTGTGGTTGTTAATAATTGTGAGTTTGCTGTCATTTTACTGTACATGTTTTTTTTAATCTTCTTTTTCTTAGATAAGTCCCTCTAACATTTCATAAAATAAGGGCTTGGTGATGATGAACTCCTTTAGCTTGACCTTATCTGAGAAGCACTTTGCCTGCCCTTCCATTCTAAATGAGAGCTTTGCTGGATAGAGCAATCTTGGATGTAGGTCCTTGCCTTTCATGACTTGGAATACTTCTTTCCAACCCCTTCTTGCCTGTAAAGTCTCTTTTGAGAAATCAGCTGACAGTCTGATGGGAACTCCTTTGTAGGTGACTGTCTCCTTAACTCTTGCTGCTTCTAGAATTCTCTCCTTCATTTTTACCTTGGCTAATGTAATTATGATGTGCCTTGGTGCGTTCCTTCTTGGGTCCAAGTTGTTTGGGACTCTCTGAGCTTCCTGGACTTCCTGGAAGTCTATTTCCTTTGCTGGGTTGGGGAAGTTCTCCTTTGTTATTTGTTCAGATAAGTTTTCCACTTGTTGCTCTTCCTCTTCCCCTTCTGGTACCCCTATAATTCAGATGTTGGAACGTTTAAAGATGTCCTGGAGGTTCCTAAGCCTCTCCTCATTTTTTTGAATTCTTGTTTCTTCATTCTTTTCTGATTGTATGTTTTTTTCTTCCTTCTGGTCCACTCCATTGATGTGAGACCCAACTTTCATTCCATCACCATTGGTTCACTGTGCATTTTTCTTCATTTCACATATTGTAGACATTGTAGACTTCATTTGTTCTAATTTGCGACCAAAATCAACCAATTCTGTGAGCATCCTGGTCACCAGTGCTTTGAACTGTGAATCTGAAAGGTTGGCTATCTCTTGGTTGCTTAAAAGTACTGGTTCTGGGGCTATCACTTCTATTTGAGCCATCTTTTTTTTTCCTTTGGTCTGGTCGTGCCTGTTATGTATGAGGGGCGGAGCCTTAGGTGTTCACCAGGGCAGGGTGCCCCAGTCACTGGGTTGTGACACTGTATATAGGGGCAGGGTTCGAGAGGGAACAATGGTGCTTGCTCTGCTCTCTGTCAGACCTCAGTCCCTTCTGCCACTTCCCCCGAGCAAACTGGACCCCTCTGGTGCCGATTCACGTGTGGGTGGGCTTGTGCATGCCGTGAGACTTTTCAAGAACCTCCCCTGTGAGGCTGGGCATCTCTCCCTGTGCCTCAACCCCCACAGGTGTTTTCAATAAGTACCCCAAGGCTCTATTTCCCAGTGATGGGATCCTGGGTTGCGAGCAGTGCCTTGCTTCACAATTGCCACCTGGCTGGGTCTGCCGGTTGCCACCCCTCAGCCGGGGTCTGCCAGCTGCTGCCTGCATGCTCAGGGTCCACCTGCTGCGGTCTTGCACATCCTTTATGTGCCTGGTCCCAACGGTCTCTGCTCTCCACTCTGCGACCTACACCCGGCTGCCCGACTCCACCCCTCCTACCTGTCTGGATGAATGTGTCTAGTTTAACTTCCTTGGTTGTACAACTTCCATACAGTTCAATTTCCTTTCAGTTCTGGTTGTTATTCTGTTTCTAAATTGTTGTCCTTATCTTGGTTGTGCGAGGAGGCACAGTGTATCCACCTATGCCTCCATCTTGGCCGGAAGTTCTGATCTATTCTTTTATTTTGGCCATTTTTTTTTTTTTTTTGTCTCAGCATGCCTGTTACATATGAGGGGTAGAGCCTTAGGTCTTCACCTGGGCGGGGCAACCCACAATGCTGGGCTGTGACGCTATATGTGGGGGAGGGGTCTGAGAGGCAACAATGGCGCTCACTCCTCTGCTGTGTTTTCTGTCACTTCCCTCACTTCCCACAAGCAAATCGGGCCCTTCTGGTGCTGATTCCCATGTGGGTGGGTTTGTGTACGTTCTAGGACCCTGTGGGTCTCTCCAACAAACTCTCCTGTGAGGCTGGGAGTTTCTCCTGGCACCTCAACCCCCACAGGTGTTTTCAATTGGTGTTTTGAGGCTTTATTTCCCGGCACTGGGACACTGGGTTGCATGGTCTGTCTTGCTCCTCAGATTCGCCTGGTTTATCTGTGCACGAATGTGGGACTGCCTGGTCTGCCTGCTGCCACCTTGCACGCCCAGGGTCTGCCAGCCACCGCTCTGCTGCAACCCCTCTCCGCCCAGCTGCCTGACTCCGCCCCTTCTACCGGTCTGGACGAATATGTCCACATTAACTCCTTGGTTGTTAGACTTCCATACAGTTCTATTTTCTGTCGGTACTGGTTGTTTTTTGTTTCTAAATTGTTGTCCTTATTTTGGTTTTACAAGGAGGCACAGTGTGTCCGCCTATGCCTCCATCTTGGCCCAAGTCAATAATTCATTTCTTTTTATTGCTGAGGCAGATTCTGTTGTAAGGACGTGATACATACATGCGCTCACCTTTTCATGGACTTTGGGTGTTTGCAGTGTGGGGTCTTCCAAAGCGGTTGCCGTGAACATTGGTGAACAATCTCTGTGTGGACGTGCACTTCCATTTCTTCCGGGTACAAACCTGGGAGAATGAATGGCTTGTTTGGTGACTGTATGTTTAACTTTTTAAGGAACTCTCAAACTTCTCCAAAGTAGACGTATCATTTACATCATCCCCAGGAGTGTCTGAGTTCCAGGGCATCTACGCCCGTGTCAGCACTCGGTGTGGTCAGTCTTCATTTGAGCTGCTGTGGCGAGTGTGTGGAGTCATCTCATTTGTACTCGCATTTCTCTAGCGGCCAGCGACGTTGAGCATCCTTTCATGTGCTTCGACGTCACATGTCTTCTTCGGCAGAGTGTCTGTTTAAATCTTTTGCCCATTTTTATAGTGGGATTTTTTTTTGCCACCTTAGTATTAAGTGGAAGAGTTCTTTATATGTGCTACATAGAAGTCCTGTGCCAGTTACATGTTTTGCAAATGTTTTCTCTCAGTGTATGGCTTACCTCATCCTTTTTGTAGCAGTGTCTTTTGAAGAGCAAGGTTCTGTTATTTGCTGAAGTTCAGTTTATTGATTTTTCTTTCTCATTGGTACATTTTGTGTCATATTCAAGAAATCTTTGTCAGACCCCAAGTCAACAAGATTTTCTCCTGTCATCTTCTAGTTTTAGCCCTTACATTTAGATCTTAGTCCATTTTGAGTTCATTTTTAATGATACAGTAGAAGGGTCTAGGGCAGTGGTATCAAGCTCATTTCACCAGGGGCCACATCAGCTTCGAGGTTGCCTTCAAAGGGCCAAATGTAATTTTAGGACTGTATAGATGTAACTACTCCTTTACAGTTAGGAGAGAGCTCGGCGCTGCCACCAGGTGGAAACAGAGTGCAGGACCAGATAAAACAAGGTGGAGGGCCTAACGTGGGCTCGTGTTTGCCACCTGTGCTCTGAGGTTTTTTTGTTTCGTTTTGGTTGTGGATCACCACTTCCCAGCACGTGTGTTAAAGAGGCTGTCATTTCCGCCCCTGAGTTGCCTTTGTGCTTTTGTTGAAAATCAGTCGAGTTTGCTTGCAGAGTTTATTGTTGGACTCTTCCGTCTGTTCATCTTACATTTATCATTATCCGACACCACGATGTCTCGACTGCAGCTTTATAGTAAGTCTTGATCTCAAGTGTGCCTTCCAACTTGATTCTTCTTTTTCAAGTTTCACTTATTCTAGGTCCTTTGAATTTCCATATAAAATTCAGAGTCAGCTTGTCAATTTTTACAAAGAATATGCCTGGATTTTGTTTGGGATTATAACTCCATAGAAAAATATGGGACAATTGCTATCTTAACAATACTGAGTCCTCTGATCCGTGCAAACTATTTATCTTTCCCTTTATTTGGATTCTATTTAACTTCTCTCAGCAACAATTTGTAGTTTTCAGTATAGGTCTTGCATATCTTTTGTCAAATTTATCCAGGCTTCATATTTTTTACACTATTGTAAGTTATGTTTTTAAAATTTTAATTTTTAATTGTTTGCTGCTAATATATAGAGATACAACTGATTTTTTAAAAATACAGACTTTTTATCCTAATCCCCTTTTAAAAACTTGCTTTAACAGAACAGGAGCCTGGAAACACTGAGGTGCAGGTGTTTGCATGACATGATAAGCATTTAAAATGGCATGTAAAACATCAGCATCCCTCCGTGTTTTACATCAATAACACATTCCATTAGCAACCCTGCAACCAGCTGGGCCTGGAAAGTCTGCCAGAGGCAGAGGTGGTGTGGTGAACCTGACCCTCCACAGGCAGTACTTCCTCAGGTTTTTGGGGTGTGCTTGAGGGTGAATGAAACAGGTGGCCATGCAGTGCAGCCCCTTTAAGAGACCAGGGCCAACCAGCCATCAGACCACTGGGGAGGCAGCCTAGGAGATAAGATAAGGCTCTTGGCTGGTTTAAGCTCAGGTCCTGAGCCACAGCGGCTGGACTACTGATAGTCAAACAGGAACCAGGGTTGATAAGGAGAAGGGGCCAGCGACTAGACCCAGGCTGGCCAGAGGTGGAGCAGCCCAGTCACCCACTGGGACCTGAAAGGAGAAGAGAGTATTAATTGCGGGTGTTAGACCGAGGGCATTTGCATTCTTCTGTATATCCTACCATATTTGTGATCAGTGTTTAAAATCCCTTCTAGACTGCACTTAAAGGCTGTATATGTAGTAAGTGTCCCATGGGTATATTTATTGAGCTCTAATGCTTTCTTTACTAGTACCTGTATGCTCTAGTGAGGCGCTCTGATGCAGGAGCTGGGGTCTGATTTCTTGCTCAAACTAGAAAAATCCTGGCAAGGACTTACTCCAAAGAGCCTGGAGCTGCTCATTTGCACATATCTGCATAAATTTGCATACATCCTACATGTAGATACTTTTATGCTGGATTTAGATTTCCCTAAATCGGCTGGCTATTTTTAAAGGGCTAAAGAGGGGATCTGTGAGTACCCATTCTGCCCACCTTTCATCTGCATCCTGTGAAGATGTAAAAAACGATTTTTGCTACTTTGAAATGAAAAGACCACCACCTGTGGCCACATTGTGCAGATATGAGCAATCTTTTGCCTGTCAAGACGTTTCCCTTCTTCCTTTCTATCACAATTCCTAGTTCCACTCTCCAAACTGCTGAGTGAGGCAGGCAGTGGTTAAGGCAAAGCAATCCTCTAGCTAAACAGGCAGGCACTGAAACCGCTTGGCCCCCTCCGAGGGTTGAGCACTGGCCCCAGCAGAGGCTCTTCCTCCAACCTGAAGCCCGCCTTCCCACCACTTCGGTCCCAGGCCTGGGAAATGCTATGACTACCATTGTCTGTTCTTCCTCCACCAGGAATAAATAAAAATATCGTTCCCTCCCCCAGATCCCAGCTCCTCTATTGGCCCGTGAAGCAAATATTTCATAATGTGGGCTCATCCAATTGGGCATGTTGCCAGAGCCAAGCGCCTCAGGTTGTGAGTGTGCTCCAATCAGGTGGGGTGGCTGGGGTGGGACTAGGGCTCCCTCTGCACATGGGAGGCATTGCACTACTCAGGTGCATGGCGTCAAGGTGAGAGTCGCCACTTCCTCAGGGCTGGGAAGAGGGGACCAGGCAGTCCACCAGCCAGCTGGAGGCGGCCCTGTGCTGAAGGGGTTAAGGCCAGTCAGCATGTGTGGCTGTTAATGATTGTTACTCACCAGGGACCTGGTGAGTATTAAAGGGAAACCTTTCTCCTGTTTTGAGTGTGAAAGGAGTCAGGGTGAGAGCACAGGGGACAGCAGAAGAGCTCCGGTGAGTGAGTTGTTGGTTATCTGTCCACTGTGTGTTTGTCTGGGTGGCTGTGGACCAGGTGAGGGAACGCTAGATATATCCATTCCTGCAGCTGGAGCTGGCTTTTGTTCCAACCAGATACAAATTCTCAGTTTGGGGCCAGATTTCCATATCATTCTGGGTAATTAGAAGGAAACCTTCAGGATTGTTTTAGTCCAAGGAGGTAAACTGCGTGGCACAGAAGCGGGAGGTACAAACCATTGTCTGTTCTGTGCGGAGACAATGGTTCTGTGCAGCCGCCCTGCAGGCAGAGCTGCAGCCGCTGTTCTTCCTCCCTCCCCGAGCCATTGTCTCCAGAGCTCTGGGCAGAGGCGCCGGGGCCTCTCTGGAGGGCCAGTTCCCTGGGACTGCCACGGAAGGAACAGGGAGAGGGCACAGCCGGAGGAGACCAACATAGTGGTGTTGTGCCTTTTATCCTTTTTGCTTAGGCGTGGAGAAGTGGCAGGGAGACACAGCCAGTCAGGCGGTGGTGCAGAGTTGGAGGGAGAACTCTTAACTCAGTAAGACAAAGTTGTCATTTGGGAGCACGGTTGAAATCTGGGAAGGAAGGGCACCTGTCTTTGGGGTCAGGTATTTATTGCCCACTCTCTCCAACTTCCCATTCAGATCCCTTGTTCCCCCACCCTCCAAAACACACGTGCTCTTGGACTCGGCACCTTCTCGTGACAAGTCAGACTTGTGAGGGGATGTGGACAAAAGTCCCTGGGCTCTGTTGCAGGAGATGGATCAGCCTGACTTTCTCGGATAATGTCTGTGTGTGTGTGTACGCGCGTGCGTGACAGAAAAGGAGAGCCTGATTAGTCTCTGGAGCAGAAATGTTGACTTTACCCCCTCGAAGCCAGGAGCCCTTTTGTCCTCCGCCTCCTTCTTGGGAGGAAAAAGTTTCGGATGGAATTATGGTGATGTGAAGCAGCTCTGGAGGGGTCTTTGGTTAGGAACAGAGTGCTCCTGTGCCTTGAAGGCAGATCTGGGAGATAATGCAAACCCACCTGGTGGCTGGCTTTTCCGGGTGCCTTCTGTGGCTGGACTGCCCTCAGGCAAACAGAAACTGGGCACGGGGAGGGGAGATGCCGGCCCTGAGAGCCACAGGGCAAGAGCAAAACAGCCGAGTTTCTGGGCATGTGAGCCAAGCAAGAGGAGGGGGTAGAGACTGGGAGCGGAGTGAGGCCACTTGTCATGATCTGCCTGGTATTGAGAGCTGGACGCAAATGTGACCAGCCTCCCAGGAGCAGCACACACAGGAACTGCAGCTCCCGGCCAGTGGGGGCTCCATGGGCAAGCGCCGTGCAGTCACCCCGCATGCTCAGAAGGGCTTGTTGCACTGCTCTGCTGTTGCCATCCTGAGATTTTTATTGTTTTTATTTCTGATGTTTTATTGTTTATGCTATTACAGATGTCCCTTTGTCCCCCTCCTCCCTCCACCCAGCCTGCCCCCCCTTCCATAGTCTATCCCCCCACCGTCCATGGGTCTTCCGTGTGTGTTCTTTGACTAGTCCCTGCACCTTCTTTCAGTCAGCCCCTCCTTCTTCCTCCCCGTTTACAGCTGTAGGTCTATTCCCCAGTTCCGACATTTTTAATTTGCAAGGGGCTCTGCCTTTTTTATTTTGCACTGGGCTTTGTAAATCCCATAGCCCTGCTCTCCCAGGCCCGGCCAGAAGTTGGAGCAGCAGGGTAGTCGTTCGAGTGCTGCAACAGGTGCGGACAGATGCACCTGTTACTCAGGCGTCAGCTACCAGGACTGGCTTCTGTCCTAATTCGGACCAGCACAGCATCCCTTTCCCTTTCCTTTTCTCTACTGGACTCCCAAAGCATTCTGTTCCTCCTTGTCACAGCTCGTCTTCCTTCAAGGCCACTGCGTGGCAGGGGGACAAGGGAGGGAACAGCTATGTCCCTTACTTGATTTCTGTCCTCATTTCCCCTTCTTCCCTAGGCGCCTTCTTGCCCTTGTCTGGGCTCCAGGCTGGGGTCTGGGCCTGGGAGCACTCCTACCACTCTTCTGAGATCCTCCCTCCCTTCTCTAAGCCACGGTTGTCCGTGGACACACTCTGGCGCCTGCTTCCTATGCCGTCTGTTAGCATGGGTTCCGTCAGGTCTGGGTGGGTGCAGGGGAAGGAAGACTCCTACGCCTGCTGTCCTTGGGGGCAGCTCCTTTCTCTTTCCCCCTGTGCTGGCTCGTCTTGCTCTGGACCAAAAGACCCTGCAGACCACCTCTTTCCTCTTCCTTCTTGCCGCCTTCGTCAGAAGTTGGCCAATCCATGAAGAAAGGGAAGGCAGGAGGGAGGACGTCCTCTGTGTCTCTGGACTTTTTCTCCTGAACTCCTTTGCACTTTTTCTCTCTCCTCTCCCCACCTCCTTGAGCTGCAGTATAACCTTTCCCAAATGCCACCCACCCCACACTGCCTGCCCCTAGTAGGTCTGTTAGTAACAATCTTTCTATTTTTATTTAATTTTTAAATTTTTATTTTTTCTTAAGAAATGAACACAGGGATGTCTTGGGGAAGTCAAGAGGGGGAGGTATATCACAGAAAGAGAGGAAAGGAGGGAGGAAGAGAGGGAGGGAGAGAAGCATTGATATGAGAGGGAACAATCAGCGGCCTCCCGTACGGATCCCAACCAGGGATCCAACCTGCATCCCAGGTATGTGCCTTGACCGGGAATCAAACCCACAACATTCTTGGTGAATGGGAGGATGCTCCAACCAGCTGAGCCACTAGACTAGGGCAGTAACAGTATTTTTAAACTCTTGAGGGGAGTCTTAATACATATATATTTTTCTAATGATGGATTATCCAAATTAATTTTTTATGGACTTTGAAATGTATCATTTGATTTTAGATTTGTAATATTTTTGTTATTGTTGCTGGCAGAAGATTTCTGTTTCTTTTCTGTTTAACTGAAGACTGTAAGGGCACATGTATTCCCGGAGCACACTGAGCACACAGCTGGCGGAAGGACAGACTGGTTGGAAGTCAAGGATGTCATAGACTACCAAAATATTAGACCTGGACAGTGGCTCAGAGAATGTCTAGCCCAGCGCTGTCCAGCGGGCTGTTCTGCCTGTGGAATGTGCTACAGCCCTCTGTCCAGTGTGGTAGCCACTGTAGCTATTGAGATGCGGCTGGTATGACTGAGGAACTGGGGTTTCATTTTATTTAATTTTAATGATTAGTTGTAAACAGTTACATATAACTGATGGCTACTAAGTCAGATGGCGTAGATTTGGGATAGTGCTACTAGTTTGTTTTATTCCTTTACTTTATTAATGGTTATAACTTCAGACACTTAGCAACTATTACATGTCAAGCATTCTCCTACACCAGCAAATTTTAACCAGTGTGCTGCAAGAATTTTTAAAATATGCAACACCTGGCTGTTTAGTCAGAGGCACTGACCTCTTTTCCCTTCGACTGTCAAATAAGAAAATGACAGCAGCCAGCACAGCAATGGCTGTCTGGTGTGACTGCCCCATCTCGAACCATAAACATACAGGTCACGTAATAGAGTTGTACCTTACAGGTCAGGTTGCATAATAAGTTTGCATCTTATTGTGTAACTCTTGGTACCAGAAATCCTTATATGCAAGTATAAGCACTTGATTTTTTTTAAAGTCACTTTGGAGCAAAAAGTGTAGGTGATAGTTTTTGCAAATCAGCCAAAACTATACCTATTTTTGTCAGATTGGCAAAAAATACATTTTTTCGTATGCTACAGAATTTTAGTAATTAGTTTATGTGTACCAGGAGATGAAAAAGGCTGAGAATTGCTGTCCTAGATGCTTTAAGTGTGACCTCGTTTAATCCTCATAGCAACTCCAGTGTCACTGCATGTCACAGATGCAGAACCTGAGGCCAGGGAGGTAACAGATCAGTGCTGAGAGCCCTGCCCTCCCCCTTTTCCTTAAGGATAATCCACGCTCCATGTCAGAGGAGCTCATGACAGTTGTCCTCAGTCCACAGAGGGACATGACACCAACACCTCTCCCCAGGCATAGCTGTTTTCTGCCTGGTTCCACTGGTGGCCCTTGTCCCCAAGCTCCTTTTGGATCCTCCCTCTAATAGACTGCAATCCAGGACATTCCTCTGCCCTCCAAGCCCTTGGCAGGCTCCCCAAGTACATGGGAAGTTCCAGACTCCTCAGTCCTGGCAAAGGAGATGTTCAGAATTTCCCACAATCCATGTGTGTCCCTGATGGCCTATTACTCCCAGTCTAAGAGGGATAAGCAGCTGAACCTCCCTGTGCCCCCAGGAGCAGATCTACCCTAGAGATTTGCTGCCATCCGCCTGCCTCTGTACCCTCACCCCATACAACCCCCCAGGTAAAGGCTCCTTCCTCCAGAAGTACTCACCAGCCTCCTGCTCTGGCACTCCTGTGGATTTATTGCTCTCCTCTTCCCCAGACAAATCCTTGCTTTGTAGACGCTTATCAGAATCCAGGTGGCCACTGGGGAGGGGGCAGGGAGAGGAGGGGCCACGGAGCAGATGGAGAACTTGCTCATGGGGTCTGGTGAGACGAATTTGAGGCTGAAGTCTCCTGCCTCTTTCACCCACAATTCAACATCTCCGAGCAGAACGGCACACATCCCCACCCCCAGCCATGGTCAGGACACTGGCCTGCCTCTACAGCCACTCCTTAGACAGTCCTTCAGTTCCTGCTGTGTGTGACTGCCGGCCAGGGCACTGTGACAAAGAAGGCTAGGCTGTAAGGGGTGTAGATGTGGCTATTCCTCCACATCTCTGTGCTTAGGCAGGACCCCCACCCCACATCACACACAGTCCCCAGACATATGCCATAGGGGTTAAGAGTGGGAGGGTCTGTGGCTTTCATCGCTGCATGCTCCCAGCAGGTGTGGGGCTGGAATCTCTCTGAACCATGACGCTCTCTTCCTTTTCTTTCCGGGAGACCAGGAGCTCAGGTTGGGCAGATAGAAGGGACTAGGGCAACCAAGGAGACGAGAACTTTGTCTTGTCTCTCCTGTCACTATAGCTGGGGCAGTGGACCTCAGCTTCCCTGATTCTAAAAGGGGCCTTGTCTTCCTTCCAATGCAAGGACCAGGGACCACACCCGTGAATTCAGATTTTCCCCCCAGTTCTGACCACTCACGGCATGATTATCTTTCTTCCTCTGCCGTCTAGTCTGGTGGAAAATTTGTGTTGTCTACCGAACAAGACTTCACTTACTACCATTGTTTCATTCTCAAAGGGGGAAACTAAGGCACAGAACAGCTTAACCCTCAAAAGTTGCTGGATTGGGAACCAAAAAGGCATTTGTTGTAGCTTTTGAGGATGTGGAAGGAAGGACACCAACCCGGCTTCATATGAACTCTTACTTTGTAAAATTCTTTCCTGCGGGGTGGGGTCACTGCTCTCTGTGGGACACCAGAACCAAATCTGCTGAGCTAGGAATGAATGACCTTCCATGGGCCTGGGAGAGGACAGCTGGGCTGCCTCAGCCTCTGAAAGGTAGGGGGTCGGGGTTGGGCTCAGAGTTGGGGGAGGAGGGGTAATTAATTATTGCCCTGCCCTGTTACCTCTTGGGACTCTTTCTGTGTGGCCAACTGTCAGGAGAAGGGAACTTGGAGGCCAAGGGGAGGGGACTGGAGCCTTCTCCCTCTTACTATCTGGCTTAGCTGGAGGCTGAGAGAAGGAAAATATGGAGTTGGAGCCCCAGGAAGCTCCTTTTTCTCCCCCTTTCATTTCCCTCTCCCTCTTGCAGGGAACAGGATGAAAGCTCAAGGACAGGAGTGTGAGGTGCCCAGGGAGCTGGGTTGGCCCAGTTTCCCACGCCGGGACAGGGTATGGGGGAGAGTACCTTCATCCTGCCCATAGCCACCTCTGGGCCCCCGAACCACCGTTTTCAACACTTGAAGGGACACCCGTGCTCAGACAGTTCGGGAATGGCTGCCCAGGGAACGACAGCCAACAATGTGTCCACCTGGGAGGACACTGGCGTGGGGTGCCGGAGGGCCCCGTGGTGGCTCCGGGTCATTCAGAGGTGGGGAAGGCACTCAAGAGGCTGGCAGAGCAGCTCCTTACCAACCAATAAGGAGGAAGTTCCACGTTTTAGTAACTGGCATGGCAATGCTGAATATCCACCCTGGTTGTCTTCATTTTCCAGAAGACAAAAGGAGATCATAAAGTAAAATAATCAGTTTAAAGATGAGATCATCCAAGCTATGATGGAAGATCTTCATGAAGATTCCTCACAAAGTTCTGGGAGATATTCAGGTCCCCCCACATTTACACATGCAGTACATGCATACACACCCCCACACACATATTATACACAGATACACATGTATACATTATACACATGTGTACACACATTTATAGGCCTACAGTTGCACATACTATACGCACAAGTACCACACAACACAAATACATGCATATCATACACAGACACAAATGTACACACATACACAACCGACATGTACACATACACACTTACAGACATATAGACACTTATGCACACACATTTACACACAGACATGCAACACCCTATACACATAGGCTTATCACACATGCATATAGACACACAACATACACAAATAGACACACTACTCACAGAGACACAACACACATGCATGCAGACGTACACACACAGACACAGCACATACATGCACATAGACATATACAGGCACATACACATGCACACAGTGAGCTGTTACCGTGACTAAAGAGTACACAGGCCCTCCCACCCTTACCCCGCTGCCTTCGGCTTTCCTCTCTCCTGTTCTTGGAAGAAAAGGCACGCAAATGGGAAAGGACACCCACATAGGATGGGAGGGAGGAAACCCGGATCTGGCCCCTGATTTGCGATTTCCATCCCTTGGCTCCTGAGCCAGCTCTTGTGCTTTCTGCCCGAGGTGAGGGCCCAGCTCAGGGCTACCTTTCCCAGTGTCCCCTGACTGGCCATCGTGGGGAAGGAAATGTGTTTTCCTTAAGGATGGGGTGTGAGCACAGGCAGAGTTAAGCGGGAAAGAGCAATGTAGGTTTTATCCCCTTGACACTCAGCCCACTGGCCTAGCATTTTCAGAGGTCTGTGACCTTGCTCGCAGGAGGACACCCTCTCCAAGTCAGTCTGGAAATTACTGAGGCATAGGAGGAGAGGCAAGGCCAGGACAGAGAGGAGAGGGAGCGAGTGCAAGTACAAGGCTGGCAGCTGGGCCCCCAGAGCCTGCAGAAGTGGGGTTTTGATCTGTAGGCAGCAAATGGAAAAGAGACCATGTCTTTCGAGGAGCTCCGCTTGCAAGAGGTGCCACAGGGCCTGACTCACTTAGGCCTCTTGTCTGTGTGCACCAGCAGTCAGGAGAGCAGAGGGACTGGCGGGGAGGAGTCGGCTGGGGAGTGTGTGTTTTCCTAGGGATGACTAGGGGAGCTCCAGGAAGCAGGCACATCAGGGTTGTTGGAGATGTAAACCTAGCTGGGTTTTAATTGGGACAGAATGCCGGATCAGATAAACTGCCTTGAAAATAATGATGAGATCCAGAAGCGGGAGGTGATGAGAAGGAGCCAAACCTCTCCCCACCTTCCCCTCTGTTGGCAGTAGAAATCCTCCCTGGTGTGGACAGCGCTGGCTTGGAATTTGCTAGCTGGAGGAAAAGAATGAAGTGGGAGGGGTGGGCCATAGGCAGCCGTCCTTCCCACTCACCCTGCTGTCCTGTCTCCATCTAATGAGCTGTAATGCCAGAAGCCAGAGCATTCTCCGGATGGGGAAGCCTGGCCAGGGCTAATTCTCTGTCAGCAGATTCTCGGGAGCTATGGAGATGAAGCAGCTTGGTGTACGGCAGATAACCAAGAGAGGCCCAGGGATGGAAGGAGTTGAGTGCCTTCCTGTAGTTGTTTAATATTTATCACAGTGGGAGCTCTGGGCATCTAGCCCGGGTGTGTGCGTGTGCAAACATGCATGCCTGCAAAGGGTCGTGAAGATCCAGGTGGAATTTGCTGCCTTTCAGTGTGTAGTGCCAGATATCACTCCAGATAGATGCCGATTCTCGGGGAGGACATTTGGAGAGAAATCAGTATGCAGTTATGCCTGCAGTGAGGCTGTCATAGGGCGTTAGAGGCTTAGAGTGACTCCTCAACTGGAGAAAAGCCCCAGCTAGATGGAGAGACAAAAGCCTGGAGGGCAGAGAGGATCTGCCTCTTTTCTTCGTCGTTTATTGGTCTTGATGCTTCTGGAATGCCAGCCCCTCATGCTGAGGCTTCTAAGCCCTGAGACCCTGTGATGTCATTTTCTAGCTTCAGCACCTGGCGTATTTCTTTATTTGTTTTTAGACAAAATGATCAAAACCATTATGTCTTATGCATAAAACATTTCACATTTTTGCAACTTTATAGCTATTATTTTATAGGAGAAAAACTCAGGGCCACCCTGGCTGGTGTGGCTCAGTGGATTGAGCACCAGCCTGCAAACCAAAAGGTTGCCAGTTTGATTCCCAGTCAGGGTACATGCCTGGGTTGCAGGCCAGAGGGAAACACCACACATTGGTGTTTCCCTCTCTTTCTCCCTTCTTTCCCCCCTCTCTAAAAATAAATAAATAAAATCTTTTAAAAATAAGTAAATAAAATTTAAAAAACAACACAAGAAAAAAAACAAGGGGCCAAAAAGTCGAATTAAAGTGGTAATTCATGTTGCGTCTTGGACGGAAAGCCTGTTCCTGCCAATTCTCTCTCCACTGATGGCACTGCCACTGGGGCCACATTCGCAGGTACAGGGGACAAGGTTAACACCTTGTGGGCAACCCACAGGTGGGCAACCCAGGAGTTTAGGGATGCTCCTGCTTCCATCCCCAAATCTCCTTTACTGCCTTTTCTTGGTGGAATTTGAGAGGTCTGTTTGGAGATGTGTTCATAACCATTCATCCTTAAGAAATGGGGGCCCTTTGTCATCCCAGAAGAAAGGGCAAAGGAGAGAGAAAACTGATTAGCCCTCTTTGTTTCCTTTTTAAAAAATGTTCTGCATCTGGTAAATTCTTTCTGATGTCAAAACTGAAATGAAAAGCCTCCATTCTGTGTAATTTAGTGGCAAAGGAAAAGAACCCAAGCTAGGCATTCTGTGTTCTGCGTGCTGTGTGCTGACGTAACCAAGGATTTCAGAGCTCTCAACAGGCAGGGCAAACTCTGGAGCCTCCATTCCTATTCCCTGTGCTGCCTCCACTGAGCACGGGAGAAGTAATTCAACTTGCAACTTAAGCAAAGGCTGCGGGAGGCCCCTGAGCTCAACTTGAAAGGAAAGGGGGTATTTTTCTTCTAGAAAAAGAAAACTCATTTTCCCAATGCACCTCCACCCCCTCCTCCTATGCAGAGGAGCCTAATTGTCATCCCTTCCTAATGAAGATGGATCAAAGCCAAACTGTGTGTTCAGGGGGAAGCCAGGCAGGGGAGCTGAGTGAAAGGGTGAGGGGGCAGAAACAACCTCTCTCCTGGAGAGGAAGTAATTAATTTTAAGAGAGAGCAGAAATAGGAAGCCCTTGGTAATAGAATGTCAAACTCCAAATGCAGGTGGATAAAAATTAAATCAGCACGGAGAGTTTCTTTTGTTCGTTCATTCCCTGGCTCGTTCATTCAACACATCCTGTTGTACTGTGAGTAGGCAGAGACCTCAGGTGTGCGCCGGGGGGCCCAGCGCTCCATAACCACAGTGGGGTTCGGGGAGCTGGGTAGGGAGAATGTGGCATCTGGAAACTGAAGCCTCTTGTCATTAGGAGAAAACATTTGCAAGCGTACCACTAAATGTCTGAGTATATTGGCCTTTTGATTTTAGGATTAGTTGCTTAAATATTGACAGCTGTTGATCCCAGCTCTATCTGACCAGCTTGTTTTGTCACAGGTTAAATAATAATGTGGTCCATCTGCTCTTGTATTCATTGATTGCATTGTCCTCTGACCAAGTACTATCCTCAGTCCGAAAAAAGATGAGCCCCTGCCTTTCAATGTCTGATGTGACATCACAGAATTGCCATAACAACAGGCTGTGATGTCACCAGAATGCCTGGTGCTGCTAAAAGGAACCACATTAGTCAGAAAGGATTTTATCTTCCAAAGATAAAAATGGATTAATCTTAAAAGCCAGAGGGACTGAAATTTGCTAACAAAAAGAGCATCTCAGCAGTGTAAGAACAGTGGGTCTGGAGCCTTCCTTGCTTGCACCTCTTACAAACAACCAAAGCACTTAACGAAATGGACTGCAGAGCCAGTGGACTTGCCTGGCAGTAGGGAGATGGAAGAGATGACCTTCTGAGGCCCTTGCAGTCCTAGGATCCTAAGTTACGGAGGACACTGGGAGAAGGGGAAATCTGGCCGTCTTTGGTGTCTGGAGAGTGCAGGGGAGTGAACAAAAATGCAGATCTCCTTGCTCTTGAGCAGATCTGACAGTTGCCAGCTGGAATTGATCATGTTGCATCTGGGAAGATTTTCAGAAATAAACACACGGTGACCCCCCTGAGCCCCCTTGCTGCCCTCTTCATCGAAAGCTTTAGGAAGAAGCTTTCCTTCAATCTTGCCCAAGCAAAGAAGCCAGTTCTTGCCACCCGCCCTGGCTCTACACCACCAGCGCCCTGTGCTCCACATGCTCCTCATCAGCTGGACCACCCTGAGCAGAGGGCAAGGGAGCTGGGGCTGTGTCGAACGGGAGTGTGTAGGGGACTTGGCAGAGAAGCTTCGCTCATTCTGCTCCTGCAGACGGAAAAAGGTTGGGCAGGCTGAGAGGAGAGAGGAGACGTAATCAACCTCAGCTTCCAGGCAGCATGGCAACAGCGTGAATCGGAGCTTCATTTAACCCTTGTGCCACAGGATCAGAAGCGTCTCTGGGAAGCAAGGGGCCTGTGTCCTGGGCTGGGAGTTGGACGCAGGGAGAACTGTCTTCCCACAGGTCGGCTGGCTGAGTTTCTGCCATGAACCTGGGCAAGCAGCCTCAGACTCCTCCGCCTGCCCAGCTGCTCTGTGTCCTTAGCTCAGTGAGGTCGGACTACCTGGAAGTTGTACACCTGCTCCACGTATGCCTGTCTCTCCATCTCAGCATTTTCTCCTTGGGACTTGGACTGGGAGGATCATCCCCTGCTCACTCTCTCTGCCTGGAGCACTCTGATGGGCTGAATGCTGGGGAGCCACAGGCCCCCTCGGGCACCTGGGCATCCCTCCCACCACCTGGGGAGAGCCCTCCCCCTTCCCTCGTGCTAGAGCCAGGCGGAGGGGGGACCAGCAGTGTTTGGAGCTCGGCCAGGGCTCTGCGCGGGACCAAAGGACTTACTGCTCAGAGGGATGGTAGGAGCAGGGTGGCTGGTGGGTCCTCTGAGGCTGCCGAACGGGGACAGAGCTGCCAAAAAGATGTTGAAATTTCGGGCTGATCGCCGGGTCAGGTAGGGATGTCTTCAGTGGACACACGCCAAGCGACGTGGGAGCTTGTGGAGTTGGCAGCTCCTTAGATCCGGGGCTTCAGAGTGTGGGGTCTGCCTGACCTGACCTGCAGGAGGGAGAGCAGTTAGGTCAGTGGCTGCTGCATTGCAGTGCTTGTCAAGGGGAAGCTATTTTGAAATTGGTGTTGCTGGGTTGGAGAGAGGACGTCATTTGTAGGGGTTGCTGGGTAGGAGAGTCTGGGGCAGGGAGAGATTCGCCATGCCCTGGAAGAAGTGTGCCAGCCGACAGCAGACTGTGTGCTTCTGCACGTGTGTGTGTGTTTACTAGGGCCCGCAGGGAAGGTCTCAGCAGAGTTAGCTCAGGAACATGTAGAGCACAAGGGGGCTGGGGTGGTGGACAGGTGCTCAGTGCCACTAGGGAAAAGCAGAGATCTTGGCTCCTTGAGGACCTGAGCTGTCACAGGCTGCTAGCCCCCTGGACTCCTAGTTAGGGCAGAGCCAGGGATGAGGGTAACTAAACAGTTACCCTCCCTTGCAAAGCTCCCCTGCAGTTAGGTGGAAGAGAGTATTCTGGTTGGACCTGGCAGGTAGGGAGGGAGGAAGAGAGTTTGGGAAGTGGGAGCAGTGATCAATGTGGTAGTGTTAGAACCCAGGCCAGGTGGGCAGGGCCAGAGTTAGGCTCCTGGTCAGCAAGCCCAGGCTACAAAACCTAGATTTCCTTTAGGCTGTAGCTGCTGCCCACTGTGCTTCTACCTACTACATGTCTTTGAATTCCATCTGAACAGGACTGGTTTGGAAGCTGAAAAAAAATGCCTTTTGACATTATCTTCAGCTTCAACAGAGAGCTCAAGGGCTGGGATGTGCCCGGATCTATTGAAAGGGGGTCTCCACAAATTATCTTACTTCTCTCGTGCAGCTGAAGGGACCAAGCTAAAACCTCTCCTCTGGCACGAGCTGACCAGCTAGCCCTCTGCTGTGGGAGCGCTAATGTGGCCAGCTGGTGTCAGGACCCACAGCCTCGGCACAGCCGCCACTGGGATCTGCCCAGGGGTGGACTAAGTCTGCTCTGGGCTCTCAGAAGTGTCTCTCTCAAGAGGGGTGGGTGAAGGGGACCTTAACACTCTCCCAGCCCCTCACTGGCTGCATGCTTGAATCTGCTGCAGCCTTCTTGCCAGGTGGTCCTCTGTGTGCAGAACCCATCTCAAATGGCTGCCATCTGTGGCTTAGACCCACTGTACCCAACCCCTCCCTGCTCTATCTGCTGCCCCTCCCCCCATTTCCCTGAAGAGTCGCCAGGGAACTAGCCTGACATTCACTTGGCCAGCAGAGCCACAGCAGGACTTCCCAAAGGAGCCTCCACAGTATTACTCCCCATCTGCCTCTGCACAGACTCCACCCCTGGCCCATGCCCCCCTGCTTCCTGCAAGCCGTCCTCACAACACCCCACTCCTGGGCCACTCATCCCTTCATTAGATCTGACTGTTGAGCCAGCACCTAACCTCATGCCTGGTACCCCTGAGGTCTCCACAATATCCAGTAGCCTGGGAGACCCTGGACTTAGGATGAGGGTGGGTTCCAGCCCAAGCTCAGGAATGGAGTTTCCGGATCTCTTACTTCATTTAAGGGCATGGAACACAGAGCAGGGTAGGAAAGAGTCCAAGGTCACGAGAGAATTCTCTCAGCAGAAATGAGTGAGCATTTTTTATGTGGAGCACTGGCAGGCATTGTCCGTAGGGAGAGCTGCCACACGTGACATCTTGACTGTTGGATCCCCTCCTTACCCCACCCACGTAACTGCCTAGGATGACCACTGAGAGGGTTAAATGGAGCTCATTTCCAGCCTCAGGGGTCTCACTGGCTCGTGAGAGGTGTGTTTTCCACCCTCCACCTGGCTGCAGCTGTGTCTCTCAGCCTCATGATGCCCCTGGAGGACAGAGGAGCCAGCTCCTGCATGGTCACCAGCCCCGTCACTGCTCAGTGCCTGTCCACCCTTTGCTTGTGTTTGTGCTCTTCATCCTGACCACAACTTCTCTCCCCATTTTGCCTCCACAGCCACAATGAAAGACGGAACACATTTCTACACCCAGTGACTGGCCGGGTCCCAGAGGAAAACAAACAATTTGACTTGAAAACGTAGGTTTACTTCTCTTACTGCCTAACCTCTCCGTATTTAACTGCACCGCCCCACTGCCACTTCACAGCTGGGAAGGGGGAGGGGATCGAAGGGATTTAGGGTCAGTTCTGAGGGCTGGAAGCCTCTGAGGCCCTCTGGCTTAACAGCCTCGTCCACTTTTCCCCAAATCTAGCAATTCTCAGGTGGGCGCACATCGTAGGATGAGCTAAAGCAGTGAGACAGGCCCGAGTTTGGAATGTCACCCGTGGGCTGCTGAGGGGAGTAGTGAGGGAACCTGATACAGTCACGAGAGCCAAGTGCTGACTCCACTCGCTCTGGATCTTGGCTCAGTGAAAGAAAGAAAAAAGATAATTAAATGACTCTCACAGTGCACTGGGCTATTGTGTATTTTAAATTAAAAGGAAAAGGAGTTCCAGAATCCTAAGGTGGAGGTTTTTAAAATAAATTTATAGGAAAGAGGAAACAGGATTACCAGCATTTAATCTCAGAAGAGCCGAGGGAGTAGTAAACTGACCTCCTGATGGCACTCAGGGTCTAATTTTGTGCTGATGTTGGAACAGTGGGTGGCAGGGTGGGAAAGGGATGGTGGCGTCCATTGTTTCTTGGTTCTGAATAGTCTCTTTCTTCTCTTCCGGTCAACCTGAAATCAGATCGGCTTTGGACATGTCCAATAAAACAGGTGGGAAACGCCCGGCTACCACCAACAGCGACGTATCCAACCACAACATGGTGTCTGAGGTCCCTTCAGAGAGGCCCAGCGTCCGGGTGAGTCCAGCCTCCAAGGCAGGCTGTCCGGTCAGGAATCCTAGGAAACATGTTGGCCCTTCCAGCTGTGTCTGCAGGCTCCAAAGAGCAGGCGAGGTGCTCAGACTAGATCCTCATAGAAAATCAACATCTAGACGCAGGGTTCTCAACCTCGGTGCTGTTCGCATTTTGTGTTGGGTAATTCTTTGCAGTGTGGGGTTACTCATTGCAGGCTGCTGAGCAGCATCCTTGGCCTCTACCCACTAGAAGCCCATAAACCCACCTGGTGACAATCAAAAGTATCTCCAGGTATTGTCAGATGTTTCCTGTGGAATGAAATTGTTCCACCCTCTTTGAGAACCACCGATCTGGAGGACAGCAAATAAGAATAACTCATGAAGGACATGACGGTGGAGAGCTCAGGAAGGGAGGAGGAGGGAGGAGGGTCCCAGGAGGGAGAAGTAATCTGGAGAAGGGTGTTGCCGAGGGGTCGGTGTGATGAGGCCTCACTTAGATGAGAACGTTCAGGGGGTAACAGCACTGTGGTAACTGGACGCCCGACTGGGGCTGTCCGGTGGTGTGGTGAGGGTAGAAGACAAGCCAGAGAGGGCCGAACAGGAGGTGGGAGGGGAGGAGCACTGGAGGGAAGAAACGTTCTACGAAACTAGACGACCAGTGGTGGTCTAGTCATGCTCTCCGAAAACCAAATGACTAGAATTCTGTGTGTTAACAAGGATAAACTTGAAAACATAATGGTGAGTAAAACAAGTTGCAGACTATGAAAAATATATTATTTATGTAAAATATACAAGCATGAAAAGTAATACTAAGTATTTATAGGTAACTATGCAGTATAAGCACATAACCATGGACAGGCTGGCTAATTTTGGGTCAGTGGATGCCTCTAGAGAGGAAGGAAAGGTAATGAGGTTGCGGAGGGCCTCAAAGGGGATTTTGGGTCTATTTGCCATGTTTTATTAGGGAAAAAAATTAATACATAGTGGTAATTTATTCCATACTTTTCTAAATGTTTGAAATATTTCACAAAATACTTTTAAAGAAACTTGGCTGTTAAAGGAAATGGGGGCAGAGGGTGGAAGCTAGAAAGATATGCAAGATGGAGGTAGGTTTTTGTTCATTTTGTTTTGTTTCAAGATGTTAGAAGCAGGGGTGGAATGACCCAGTGGGTAGGTTCAGGAGAAAGGGCTTATCCAGTGAGTCACGTTTCTGTGGAGACCAGAGTCTGTCGCAGAGGTGCCGTAAGCCGGGACAGGGAAGACATGCTGTTCCTGAGACTGCATTAAAAAAAAAAAAAAGGCATTAGAAGTGCGGGAGGGCAGCGAGTGGCTCTAGGAAATTAAAGGCATCCCCACCTGACATCCTCAACTTTTGCTGGGAAGTAGCAGGCAGGGTCGTGTGCTGAGAGGAGCGGGGTGGGTGGGGAGGCACTGGGGATTTGAGAATATGCCGGAGGTCTGGAGAGCAGAAACAGTGGTCAACAAGGGACATATGAACTATTAGTCTACAGGGTGAAAAGGTCATCTGAGGTCATGGCCTCCAATCCCCACATGTGTGGATTTCCTCCAGCAATGCTCATAGTCTAGCTATGGAAGCAGGGAAGGCAGGTGGTTGAATTGACCTAAGGCTGAGGGTTGCTAGGGAGCGGTGACATAAAGATAAGAGGCTGGAGTATGGAGGGTTGGCAGGAGATTGGCTGGAGGGGTAAACTATGGGGAGCAGTCTGTAGGCTGCCCAGAGGAGGTTGTGGCAATGATGGACTGAGAGGAAAGGCGAGGATTTGGGGACTTGCTTACTGTTAGACTTCTTCAGATGGCTAATCTCAGCCGTATATGTGGGATTTTACAAGTAAAGTTTGGAAAATAATTTTATTTCCTAGTTTTGGGGGTACTTTATAATAAAGCCCAAATTCTTCTGTTCTTCCTCCTACAACTATTTAGCATGCTTCCTATAGCCAGATGCAAGAGCCATTTCAGACAAGAGGTGGAGGAGGGTTAGGAGTGAACAGAAGTCAGGACTCTTCCCAGGAGCCTGTTTCTGAAGAGAAAGAGGGAAGGGAGGGAAGGTGTTGCCTGACAGCAGACGCAGGGTTAAGGGGGCGTTTGGGGGTATGAAGGATGAGGGGGAGATAGAGAGACAAGACAGAGAGAGAGACCGAGAGATGCTTTAACATGGAGCTACCTGAGCACGTTTGTGGAGAGGCTGCCAGTGGAGAAGGAAAAGTGGAAGACAGAACTGAGAGGAGATTATGATTAATGGAACGAAGTCTCAGAGGAGATGATGGATTAGGTGTGTTAGCCTTAGAAAGGATGGCAAATGGAGGGAAAGAGACAAAGACAGGTAAGGGCAGTAATTTTCTGGGTAAAAGGGCATGAAATTGAGGGAGTGTGTGTCTGATAACATCAATTTTCTCTGTAGAAGAGGATCCAGGTCCATTGCAGGGCTGGGAGAACAGTGGGGGTGCAGAATGGACGTGCCATCCATTGGATGGATCTGCAGTGGCCTCATCTGTATCACACGTGATTTTTCGGCAGCAGCCAAAACCTGGCTGAGTGGAGGGAGGATAGATAACTGTGACTATCTGGGATTTTGAGTTTTGGAGAAGATCGAGCAGAAAGACAGCAGAAAGAGGTGCAGTGGGTCTGCTTTACCGGAGGCCCTACACTTTGTAGAGAAATAACTAAAACCTCGAGGTGGCTGATGGAAAGAAAGGGAAGCATTGAGGAGCGGAGGGTCCCAGTGGAGTGAGAACGCCCAAAGAATGGGCTGTTGTGACCAGAAAATGGGAATGCTAGAATCTGAGATGTCAGCGATGAAGGGGCCCTGGTGCTACCCAGGTCTAAGGCGCGGCCATGGGGGACAGTGCTGGGTGGCAGCGGAGGGTTCTGAGTTGAGGACATCAGGTCGTATAAAGTTGAGGCATCAGATGGGTCATTTTAAAGAACAGTGCCATAGGGATGGCTAAACTGAATGAAAAGGATGACTGACTCTGAAAGAACACTCTAGAAGCTGAGAGTGATAAGAAGGACTCCATGGTGGAAGGTCCATCCGCCTCTGGTGATTCAGGAAAGAGGGGCCGTTGCTGGAAGCGGAGCAGTGGCAGGGCCCCCTGCAATGGGGAGCTGGAGCAGGTGTGGGTGCTCCCTCCTGGCCAGCGGTGGGGACATGTGTGGGGGTGAACAGGATTCTGAGGGGACGGTGATGCAGGAGTAAGGACAGCAAAAGAAGGGTAGGCCAGGAGTGAAATGAAAAATTTTATTTTCAAGAAAACCCTCAAGTCCCCACTGCTGTCAGGCAGGCAGGACTATTATTTTTGAACCCTATTTTAGAAATCAGAGAAAGAACCAAAGACTTAGGAGGATGTGCTCTTGGCTTAGTAACCGATCCAATATTCACACGTGGGTCTGTCAGCATGAGGGCACCTTGGGGTGACCCCAGAGAGGTACAGCCGCTCCCCTGGTCAGTGGAACAGAGAACAGGAGAGGGAGGAAGTCAGGCCGGCTTCTCTCTGTGCCTCCCTAGGCCACCCGGACATCCCGCAAGGCCATTGCTTTTGGCAAACGCTCACACTCCATGAAGCGAAACCCCAATACCCCTGTCACCAAGGCGGGCTGGCTCTTCAAACAGGTGAGAGCCCCTCTGCCATTCCGCCCCCGTGCCCAGCACTTTCTCTTCATAGCACTGTGAGTCCTCTGTGGTTACCATAGTCCACGTCTATTGTGGTGTGTCCTCCCATTCCTCATTTGGTATATCTTTGTGAATGAATCTTCTAATTTTATGAAAACTCAGAGAAGTCAAGCATCATCCCAAAATCACACAGAACAATTAGTGTTATATTTGGGAATCCAACTAGATCTCCTTATAGACAGATAAAGTGATTTTGAAATATGCTGGGTGGCCTACCCCACCGGAGCAACCTAATGGCTCATCTTCAGCTGGTCCCTCTTGCTTTTGAAAGGGGGGTGGTGGCAGTGTCTCCTTGAATTCTAGGATCCAGCAGTTCTCCCCATCAGCCTTGCCACTGTCCCTGCCTGCCCTCTGCTCTATCATTCTGCCTCATCTCTTGCCCTTTTAATCTTCCCCATAGGGGAAGGCACTAAGGCCAAGGATGACAGAACTGAAGGTCACAGGCAGTAATCCAATGTCAGGTTCCTGCATCCCCAGGTTCCTGGTGACTTGAGGGGGTTGCTGCCACTTGTTAGTGGCTGAGCTGTAACCAGAGGCAGGATATCCCTGCAGTTAGTGCAGTGCTCTTCCTATCACATGCCAGTCCCCCTCATGCCCAGCTCACAGCCCCCGTCTGTCTCTGCCCACCTGTCCTGCAGGCCAGCTCTGGCGTCAAGCAGTGGAACAAGCGCTGGTTCGTCCTGGTGGATCGCTGCCTCTTCTACTATAAAGGTGAGTTTGCCCCTAGGCCAGTGGGGGCAAGAGTGCCCATGCTCTCTTTCATTCTGCCAGGTCACTGGGCTCTGCTTTGGATGGACTCTGGGGGAGGACGGAGCTCTGCCCTGCAGTCTCCAGCACCAGTGGGGTGTCACCATGGGGTAAAAACAAAGCTCACTTGCCCATGCATTCACTCACTCACATTCAATATTTACCAAGTGCCTACTGCGTTTCAAGCAGAGTTCTAGGCCCTGATTGGAGATAGAGGGCGTGAACTGGACAGTCTTATGACGGATGGTGAAGCCCAGGGGAGGCATGTAGGGGGAGAAGAAGGAGAAAGAGAGGGTCCCTAGTCACTATTAGCAGGTCACCTCCTACCTGGAGCTTGTATGCTGATCTTCCTCCTGTCCCCTGGGATTCACGACCCGATCCATGAAGGCAGCAATTTTTGTCCATTTTGTTCACTGCTGTATCCTCAGCACCTACAACCATGCATGGCACATAGTAGGTGCTCCATTAATGTGGAATAAATAAATGACCCTGGTATCTGCCCTTGTTGCACACCCAACACTCACTCCTGACCCTCTCTAAGAAAGGAGGGCAAAGATCTGATGACAATGGTGCAGCAATCTCTAGGAATTTATTTTTTAAATGTACATAGCAAAATTGTGTCGGGGGCACAGGGGACTAGTGAAGGCGAGGACAGTGGCGGTGCTGTCACACGGACGTGGGGCACTGGGTAGAGTAGGGTGAAATGACTTGGCAGTAGGGGAGATGGTTCCCTTTCCCTCCATGCCCTCCATGCCCTCCATGCCCCGGGAGCGGCAGAGCCCAGCCTTCTCTGGGCCTTCCTGGAGCAATTCAGTGAATCATTAACTTTGGCAAACAGAGGTTGTTCCCCGTGACACCCCCACCCCCACCACGCTGCTGTTCCTGTGCCCTGAGTTGCTGCCACCAGGAGAAAAATCAGGAAGGGGCTGCATATATAGGGTCTAGTCACAGAGGAAACCCCAAGATTGGGGGAGGAGCGTCTGCCCAGCCTGGGCCTCTGGGATAGGGGGCTGCTCTGCAGGCAGAGCGTGAACAAAGTTGGGGAAGAGCCAGGCTCTCCTCAGAGGAGAGACCCCAGGCTGGCATGAGGGCAGCCCCTTGAAGTTGCACACTTCAAGGGGCACTGCTAGGGGGCCACTGATGTCTGAGAGATGCTGTCGGGAGAGCCCCTAAACACAGGCCTGGACAGTATCAGGCAGAGGCCCACCTCCTCCAGGGGCCGACAGCCTGTTTTCCTAAAGAAACTCTGGGTCTCTAGCCCCGGTCCCTCCTGCTCCTTAGGCTGAGCCCCTCTCTGGGTACCACCCTGAGGCCGGCACAGGAAGCTGGATATTGGGCCAAGTATCTTGTGCCAGTGATGAGTAAGAGGAAAAAGAGAACTAGTGGAGTTTATAAACCCTATCTGAGAGTTTTACAGGGTCTCCTGCCCAGGGAATAAAGAGCAATCCTGGGCAAGTGCGGAGGGTCTTGCCATGGCTTCGTGGCTGCCCACTTCCTGTCCCACAGAACACCCCCGCCCGTTCGTGTCTCCTGCTGACAGCTGGTGGCCCGACTAGCTAATCCATCAGGCTGCTTTGGAGATTCAGGATGAATTATGTAACAGCCCAATTGTTAGCCTGATCCAGGGACCTGAGGGCCAGGAGGCCATGCAGGGGCAGGTCTTCCCCGAGACATGGGGCCTGGAAGCGGGGGTGTCTGCGTCAGGAGAGGACAAAGCAAGCTGCAGGGTGCCTGGGAGAACCTTGGAAACAGTTATCCAGAGGAGCCAGAACCAAAGAGGAGACCGTCCACTCTCCCATGCCCCATCCTGTTGCCCTGCTATGTGTATGGCCGTCAGAATTGTCTCATGTTGGACGGGCACTGTGCATAGTGGAGTGGTGAAGAGTGATAGCTTGGGAGTCAGACTCCTTGAGTTCAAAGACCAGCCCACCACTTTGAAACCCTGGACAAATTACTTACCCTCTCTGTGTCTCAGTTTCCTAGCCTATAAAATGGGGGTAATAACAGAACTTGGCCAAAGGATTGTTGAGAGCGTCAAATCCACAAAGGCATTTTACTCAGAACAGTGTCCGATGCAGACTGAACACTCCAAAACAGTAGCTCTCACTGATTTACTTACTTGTGGACCAGCAGGTCAGCTTCGCGAGGGTGGGACTACTTGCCTCTCATTCACCTCTAGACAGGTGTAGAGCGTATCTGCAGAGCCACCGTGTGCCCCAGTGCCCCAGTGCCCCAGCGCCCCAGCTCCAGGGAGTGTGCCTTTTGGTGTTGTGCAGAGCACACCCTGTGTGGTGGTGTTTGGTGGTGTTTGGTGGCCCTGAGTGCCTAATAGTAAGTGAGCAACAAAGATTTATTGCAACTTATCACAACAGGGCTGACATGCTCCTCTCCCCTCTCCCCCTGCATGCACGTGCACACACATCTCACCCCGGCCTCTGTTTCCCGGCAGATGAGAAGGAGGAGAGCATCCTGGGCAGCATCCCCCTCCTGAGCTTCCGGGTGGCCGCCGTGCAGCCCTCAGACAACATCAGCCGAAAACACACCTTTAAGGTCAGTTGCCTTCCTCTCCCCGGCCAGATGGAGGAGGGAGGCCTGTTCTTCCCGAGCATAAGGGTCAAGAGCCACCTCCCAAGGGAGTCTGAAGTGGTGGCAGAGGGAGGGAGTGGGCGGCAGCCCTTGGACTCAGTGCAGGCTGTCCTAAGGCTAAGGTGAGGCCGTGCCGGGACCCCTTCCTGTTTCCTGCAGGGTTGGTGGGTGATTCTCCCCAGGGTGGGCCAGTAGGGGTGTACTTCACTGGTACCACAGTTTTTTCCAGGGGAGGGAGGAGGAGTGTATCAGCCCTGTTGGGATGTATGTCAGTAAATGTAGCCCAGTTAATTCCTGAGCCTGTGGACCCTCTGTCCTGTGGCCTGGCACCTGAGAGCCCTTCCCAGCAGAGTTAGGAGCTATGGGCTGGAGGGACTGAGGTGCTTTCTGGAAACCTAGATCCATAATCAAACTCACTCAAATTTCAATCTTTAGAGAAAATTAGGAATTGGGTTTCATTACAAGCAGGAGAAGCAAACCTCGCGTAGACATGCGTGAGAACGGGTATGCAGGAAGGTGGGCCTCACGGGCCGCTCAGCATGCCCTGGCAGCCCTCAGGATCTACCCGTCAAGGGCTGCGGCCGGCTCATCCTAAGCAGTGTATTTTTACATTTAAAAATTCATGACCTATTAAAAATGATAAAAATCCCAGGTTCTTTTTGTATTTTATGATGTAAAGACCCTAGGTTCCCTTTCATTTTCCACATACTGAATTCTGATGTTGCCCATGCACTTTCTTAGCACAGAGCCCCTCTCTGCCAGCTGAGAGTCACTGTCCAAAGGCCTGAAAACCCAGGGCAGAGGCATTGGACGGTAGGGCCTGCAGGCCACCCAAGGTCAGTGCTCAGAGACTGACTGTCCCTTTCTGTCCTTCGGACTCTGGTCACCTGGCCACAGAAAAGAGGTGGGCAGCACACACAGGTGCTGCTCTGGGAACTAGGAGGGACTTCTTTGGCACATAATTAGTTTCCAGCCTCCTGGGTCCTGTCTGCCAGAGGTGTGAACAGAATGAACAATTAATAAAACTCTGGCTCCAGGGAGCCAGGTTCTAGCTGGGGAAATAGGAACAGGCTGTTTAACCAACAACAAAACCCTGCTATACACAGACGCACACACCCCCACACGAGCAGACAGCCTGTCTCACCCTCCCTTCCAGACCTGTGCAGACACAGGCACACTGCAGCACGTGGCTCAGCAGGCGTCAGATCGACACCCATGACTGACACCCACCCACCCTAAATCCCAGGCCTTACTTCTGCGCCTGTCAGCCCCTCTCTTCCTTCCCCGTCCCCAAGGCGTTCACTGCCTCTTTAAGCCAACTCAGAGAGCTGTGCTCAGTGGCCACAAAGGGCTCCAATTGTGGCTATTCAGAGGCCCTTCCCTAGGGAAGGGAGGGTTGCTGAGACAGATGGGAGGCTTGTCCTGCTGTGGCCACCAAGTGAGACTCTTGGATGACTGGTAATGAGCCTGGACTGTTCCTGCCCAGCCTACTGCTGAATGCTTTAACCTCTTCCTACCCCAGCCCTGTGGGGGCTCAATGGACTTCACCCCACTGGGGCACCTCCCTCAACTCTCTGGTCCTCTTTCCTGGTTCCAGGCTGGTGTTCCCTCCTGGCTCCCCTCCAGTGGCCCTGTCTTCCCCAGGCCCTCTGCCTTCCCCCATCACCAGCAGTTGTTCCCAGGCCTGTGCTCCCCATGTCTTCCCATGGGCATGTTGTGTCCTCCAGCTTAGCTGTGAGGTCTTCGAGTGCAAAGAGCCTGTCTTTGCTTTCCTTGCGACTGATGCCCAGAGCAGTGCTCTGCACTCACAGAGGCTCATGAGATGCTTAGCAAATCGGCTCATTTGCTCCCCACTCTGACCGGCACTCCCCATGGACACACTGACTCCCCATGTGCCTCCCCTCTACCCTGACTCTGTCATCCACCACAGAAGGCTGGCCTGAGCCCCTGGTCTCCACACCCCTGTGCAGTTCCAGCCCCCAGACACCTCCTTACAGCTTCTCGGTTTCTCCTCAGCACCTCCATGCTGGGCCCCCTGCTGGAGGGTGACGACCGGCGGGGTCCAGAGGAAGGAGGCCCCCTCTGTCCATAGAGAAGGAAGACAGCGTCAGTGGGAAAGGGCCCCTGCAGGGAAATCCCACGTGGCGACAGTGGAGTGAAGGTCCGGCCAGGACAGCAGTTAGAGGGTGTGGATTTAGTGTTGCTTCTCAGGAGAGCCCTGGGGCTTGTTCTGAGAAGACCTGTCTTCTCTGCTTTCAATCCCCAGAGACCCAGGATTTAGCACCCAAGGGGTCAGAGGCCAAAGTGAGGTTCCCATCTGAGACTCTTGATCATTTTTGGATCTGTTATGCTGGGTGGGCTAAACACGCTTTTCCTGGGAGATTGAAGGTCTCACTTAGGGGTTGTGCTGAGGTCCCAGAAAGAAATGTAGCTCGGGAGCATCTTCTCCCCGTGGCCGAAGGAGGTTCAGTTTCACCAGGTAGACCCTCCCCATTAACAGACATGTGCAGAAGGCCAGAGCTGGCCAGGAGCAGAGCTAGCATCAGTGCTGGGATTCCCTGACTTCTCTCCACCACCAGCCCAAATTCCCTTGGTGCAGGCTGTCCACTCCCCTTCCTGGCGGGCAGATCGGGCATTGCTGGGTGCTGTCGTCCCGATGACACCAGTAGAAGGGGATAGTTTGACTAGCTCCTCACTTTCGTCTGCTTCTCAACATTCCTGCCATGTCGTCTCCTGTCTCTCCCTCTGGTGGTTGACTGACCTGTTCTCTGCTTCTCCTTCTGACTGCGTGAGGACCCCTCCTCTGGACAGGAGCTCTCTTCTGGGTTCCCGCCTGCCGCACCTGCTCGCGGCCGCCAACTAGGTAGCGTGCTCTGACCACCCGTGCATGCCCCTTGCATGCCACGAGAGGGAGGCCTGGCTGTCTCTGTGCGGAACAGACAGCACTAGCTTCTCAGGGGCCGAGAGATTGGCCTGTGCTGGGGGCATCTCTCCCAGACATTCATTCAGTAATTGCCCCTCAAATCAAAGACAGAATTTGATAGGGGAGTGGGTGTGGTAATTGTCCCTCCTGCTTATAATCACCTCAGGTGGGGCAGGTAAAGTTACCTGGGCTGCCCAGTGGTGTCCAGGGAGCTGGCCAAGGCAGGTACCTGAGCGCCAGCCGGAGCACTTGGTGTACGTGCAGGCCACCCTCCTCACGTTACTCCTGAGCTCCATGTGGGAAAAAGAGCTGCAGGTCAAAGGAGCGGCCTTCCTGACCACCTGTACTGTGGGCATGGGTGTCTTCTTCCTACAGGTGACCGTGTGCTGGGTGGACGAGGCCGGGGCTGGTTCCACGCACTGCCTCTCCCCACAGGCTGAGCATGCTGGGGTTCGCACCTACTTCTTCAGTGCTGAGAGCCCCGAGGAGCAGGAGGCCTGGATCCAGGCCATGGGGGAGGCGGCCCGAGTGCAGATCCCCCCAGCCCAGAAGTCCGTGCCCCAAGCTGTGCGTCACAAGTGAGTGCCAGGGCCAGGGCCTGGGGGTGGGGAGTGAGAGAAAAAGGAAGGAGCAGGCAGTGCTGCGCTCTGTGCCGTCACTGAACCCAGTGTGCTGTCTCGAACCGCTGAGAGCGTGTCTGGCTGAGTGATTTCAGAGCTGGCATTCTCTTCCCCTGAGCGCTCGTCGTCTTCTCTCCGAGCTGGCGGAGGCCCAGAGAGGAGCCAGGTTCTGTGGGGGCCTGGCCAGGAGCCCAGAGCCAGGGCCACTTGCTCAGTGTGTCTGGGCTGTGCATGTTAAGCACACAGCCTTTGGAAGTAGGTGGGCTCAGGTTCAAATCCCACCTTGGTCACTTGCCCCAGTGCCACCTCAGTGTAACTTAACCTCCATGAACCTGAGTTTCCTTTCCTCAAAGATAGCAATGATAATCCTGACTCATAGGTTGTTGTGAGGACTAAACAGTATGGAAAATGCTTGCTACATCATAAACGCTCAGTGCATGGCTATGCGCAGCACTCCCTCGTCCACAGTCTGGGGGTCTGTCTCTGCTTGAACTGGGAGTTGGTATTGAGTTAGACATTGAAGGGGTTTCTAACGGGGACCCAGAAGGAAGTGTTAGAGTATGAACTCCAAGTCTAGTCACATGTCTTAGAAATGTTTACCAAGCAAGGTCTCAGCAAGGACACTTGAAGATGTTGACTTTGAGAAACTATAGGGAGCACACCTTCATGAGATCCCACTTTTGTTTCACCCAAGAGGCATATTTCCAGAAGGCTGGTCATTTACTTCATAAACATTTACTCGAAATAGAAATGTATGAGGTACTCTATCAGGTCTAGGAAAACTAGGGAGCAAAATTCTGACATGATCCTGCCTCGTGGAGCCTATGCCCTAACAAAAAATTCGTCCTGGGAGAAGCTTGTTTTTGAGAAGGGAACTAGCATATTTCTATGTCTGTGAAGTTTGAGGCACCATTCTCTGTCCTGGTGCCTGCTGTGTTTGACCCCAGAGCAGTCTTGGGAAGGGGATCACCATTATCCCCGTCCTTGCCATCAAGGAGCCCTGGGCTCATGGAAGTTGAGGAACTCTCTGTGGGGGAGAGGGCTGACCTGTGACAAGCCTCCGTAGCTGGGACATCAAGGAGAGTTGGTGTTGTGAAACCTTAGTATAGTGTCTGCCACGTTTCGGGCTGTCTCAGGGACAGGCTGCAGAGGAGACCTAGGATGGGCGAGGTTAGTCTTGGCCACAGCTTGAAGGCTGGGCTCACAGCAGGTCAGCCGAAGGGAGTGGAACGACCCCTGGGAGGAGACCTGGAGGGCAGAATGCGCATGCCATGCATGCATAGGCAGAATCTGTTGACTTTGTATAATAACTGGGAAACAGAACCGAAATGTATTAAATTCTGTTCCTATTGCTACCTTTCTTCCCAAACGTCTTTGCTCCTTTCTCCCTCGCAGTGTACCACCCCCTACCCAACTCCGTGCCGGGCTGGAATCACTTACAACATCTCCCTTGCCACCCTGCAGCCAGGAGAAGCCAAACTCAGAAAACATCCCCCCCAGCAAACACCTCCACCAGCCATCTCACAACAGCCTCCCCAAGCCTGAGCCAGAGGCCAAGACTCGAGGGGAGGGGGATGGCCGAGGCTGTGAGAAGGCAGAGAGGAGGCCTGAGAGGCCCGAAGTCCAGGGTGAGCCTCTGGTGAAAGTCAATGGCATCCAAACTGGACTGGAACCAGCCTCAGAACCAGGCAGCCCTTACCCTGAGGGCCCAAGGATCCCAGGGGGGAGGGAGCGGCCCACCCAGCCCAACGGCTGGCAGTATAGCTCCCCAAGCCGACCAGGGAGCACAGCTTTCCCGCCTCAGGACTCAGAGAGTGGGGGACACCGGCCAGGCTTCACCCCACATGCTAACCCCGACAAGATTGCCCAGCGCAAGAGCTCAATGAACCAGCTTCAGCAGTGGGTGAACCTGCGTCGGGGGGTGCTCCCACCTGAAGACCTTCGGAGGTAAGGCCTGGGGTAAAGCTGGGGTGTTGTCATGACTAAGCCTGGGTGGGGGGGTGTATCATGAGAGGCACCGCAGTTGGAAACCTTCCGGAAGCCAGACTGTGTTGAGAAACCAAGAAAACCCCAGGACTCCCAGCTTGCCCCAAGCCTTTCCTGCCCCTGTGGCTCTCTCTGCCCTTGGTTTTGCTTTCTGTCTGCTTCCTCCAGAGGAAGGAACAGAGTGCCCGGTGTCTCTCCACAAGGGTGTGGGTGGCCCCCGAAGCAGGCAGGCGATCATAGGGAGGGGCCTTAAAGTTGTTTCGGTCGGACATCTGTCCGTCTGAGCTTCCACCCTCTTACAGACAACATCCTCTGTTCCGGTGTTTCTGCTAAGAGGAGACCCACTGATCAGCTGCCAAGCCAACTCCATTTTTGAATGGCTCTAGTTGTTTGAAAGCCAATGTTTATAGGCAGTTTTTAAAAAGAGAAAAGGAGGGAAGTGTTGCCACTCACTGATCCTAGTTCTGCCCTCTGTACCAATTTCCTCCTTTATCTGGTGACTGGCCTTCAGACATCTGAAGGGATGTACTGGGCCCTGGGGTCTGGGCAGCTCAGAACTGCGGGTAACAGCCACAGGCAGGCTGCTTACCACTGGCAGTCCAGCGCCCAGGGCCTCTGGCCTGCCCAGGGATGGGCTGCAGGGGAGCGCCTCCCTTCATACAAGTCCCATAGCATCATGGAAGCCGCCGTTTGTCCCTCCTCTGCCCCTTTCGCCCAGGCATCCGGCACTCTTCCTTCTGTTTGCCTCTCTGGGCAGGATCTGATAAATCGGTTCACACTGAGATAGAGATGGCTAATAAGGCTTACGGTTTCTCCCTAGGGGTATTTCATTTTAAACAGGCAAAGATGGAAGCTCTGACTGGTGGACTTCTGGGCCTCAGGGAGCTGGTTGAGGGGGGAGCCCTGAGAATGGCTCTTCCATGACCCTCTGGAAACAAACCTGGTTCCCTGTGTGCTCACAAGGCCACTCCGGGCTGGAGGACTCCGAAGTGGGACTGGGGCCCCACGGAGGGGTGGGGACATGCCCACTCTGCCCAGTTCCTTACACTGTTCTCTCCCTCAGTCCCTCTAGGTTCTACCCCATATCCCGCAGGGCCCCTGAGTACTATGGCCCCTACTCCTCCCAGTACCCCGATGATTACCAGTACTACCCACCAGGGGTGCGGCCAGACAGCATCTGCTCCATGCCTGCCTATGATCGGATCAGCCCGCCCTGGGCCCTGGAGGACAAGCGCCACTCCTTCCGCAACGGGTGTGGGTGGAAGGAGCCTGCCGGCTACGGACGGCAGGATGGCACCGTCTGGATCCCCAGCCCCTCCCGGCAGCCGATCTATTTCGATGAGTTGGATGCTGCCTCTGGCTCCCTGCGCCGCCTGTCCTTGCGGTCCCACTCTGTGCCCCGCTCGCCCAGCCAGGGCTCCTACAGCCGCACCCGCATTTACTCCCCGGTCCGCTCACCCAGTGCCCGTTTTGAGCGGCTGCCGCCTCGCAGTGAGGACATCTACGCTGACCCCACTGCCTACGTGATGAGGCGATCCATCAGCTCTCCCAAGGTGAGCCTCCACCTTCCTCACCCCCGGAAGTCCCCTCCTTCCTCATCCCCCGAGGTCCAGCAGAAGCCTGAGACTATCTGCGGAGAAGAGGTGGAAGTGCGGCAGCATCTAGCACATGGGGACACTGGGCTGTAGGTCGACACAGCCAGCAGCGCTGCCCGGGAGCCCCTGTCCTGTGGTCCCACCCCCAGGAGAGCTGCCCTGGGGGCCTTGCTTTGCCCACCATGTAGGAACCTTGCTGTCTGTGCCCATCACCAGATTATGCCAAGAACCTTAATTCTATATAAAAGGGCAGAGAAGATTGTGTCTTTTCAAATCTTGAGGACCTGAACAGATCACTGCTAGGATATTGCACTGGATAAATGCTGTGCATTTCAGTCTGGAGTCTGCTCTGGGACAGGATACAAATATCCCTAACCTTGAACTTCTGTTGGTGGGGAAGTCCGTGTCCCAGCCGGACCCCCTCACCTCTCCAATTCCCTTTCTCTTCCAGTATGATTACCTGGGAGACAGGCGGCCAGTCCCTGCAGGACTGTACCCCTACAACTACCCACCACCCCCCACGGTCCACGATAAGATGGTACGTCCTCTCCTCCCCCACCACAACCCCTCAGGACCTCTGCTCCCAGGGAGGGCCTCTGGGCCCGATCCATGGCCCGTCCAGTTTTTAGTCACCTCTGGATACCTCCTTCCTCCCGGCCAGGACTCTAACCCCAACAGAGTCTGGTGCCAGTTGCCCCATCTCTGTGACCCAGGGCAGAGAAACAAGGACAAGAGCTGGAAGCACGTACTGTCCTGAGCCTCTGGACCTCAGGACAGTCCTGCAGCATGCCGAGAACCTGGACAGGGCCCCAGGTTACGTACTGGGAAGAAAGTCAGGCCATAGCTCCCAACAGCAGGCGTGATCCAGCCCTTCCCCCTGCGCTTCCGGTTTGTCCTCGCCTGCAGTGCCACTTTGGGGAAGGACTGAGGAGGAAAAGATTTTCCGTATTGTGTTTTTTCTTTTCCTCTCCCTCTCTACTGTGTTTCTTGCTGGAATTTGTTCTCTTGAGAATTTTTGTCTCCACCTGGAGAACTAGAGGCAGATGCCCCACTTGCGGAGCTGGGAAGACCCCCTGGAGCCCACAGGCAGAGTCCTTGTGCCGAAGGCCTGGTGCTGGCCCTCTCCCTGCACAGCTCCCAGGGCCCAGGCGCAGGAGACCTTGGCCGGCGGGGCGGGCTGCCCTCAGTTCCCTCTCTCATTCTCCCCTGCCAGGGCCCAAACTCCAGTCTCGACACAGGGTAAATGCACCCATCCAGAAACAACAGATTTTCCCAGAAAACTTGAAACGCCTGCAGGGGTTGCTGACCAGGTTGCTTCAGTGGTGCCTCGCTTACCAGGGGAGGGCCAGGGAGCCTCGGAGTGGGGGCCCAAGTGTGTCTCCGGTGGAGGCCGCTCTGGGTGGTCCAACCACTCGCCCCCACCCACCCTTCCCCAGAACTCCTCCAGGACAGAGAGGTGCTCTTCCTTGCCCAGCCAACTCTTAACTGCTTTGCTTCCTTTTTATCGTTTTCTTTTGTCCTGTTCCTGTTTGTTTGTGTTGCCGTTGGGCCTCGGGCTCTCCGGGTAGGATGAACTTTTAGACCTTCAGTTGCAAAGAAACCTAGAGTATTTGGATCAGCAGGTAGGCAGAGCTGGTGCTCCCTCGCCACCCCCTGCTCCTGCCCTGTCTCCTCGCTTCCCACCTCCTTCCCACCTCCTCATCGTCCATCCATTTGACAGCCTTTGTTGGCACCACCGGGACACAACAAAGTGGCTTATATTTTGGTTTGTGCCTTCACACCCCTTGTCTTCAAAGCTCTTTAGGGCAGCGGGGAGTTTCTTGGGAAAAAAGGGAATATAAACGACCACATGAATAATTAATGCTACCTCTTGTGTGTCGGGCCTAAATGGAAATGCCCCCAGGGGACGGGCAGGAATTTGCATCTTTGCTGGAGACAGTGGATGAGAGGGAGCTTCTTGCTTGGGCCTTCAATGCTAGGATTTTGTGAAGTGCAAATCTGGGAGATTACCCTATCATACTCCACAGGTTCTTGTTAAACTCCATTGTTTGTAAACTGAGGACTGCACACCTGTGCAGGACTCCGTGACTTTAGACAGGCCGGGGTCAGCATGCTGGGCATTTATCTGAGCACATACACCTAAGTTCAGATCTGCGCTACAGATCATGGGGGCCCTGGCTACACACACACTGCCCTATGGGAGGGGTGGTGAAAATAATGCCAGTGATAATGATAACAATGGCAGCAGCTGCCGTAATGAGGTGCCTCCTCCCTGCTTCGTACTATTCTAAGCACTTTATAGAACCTAACTCATTTAATCTTTATAACAACCCTGCTAGGTGGGCACTTTGATTATCCCCATTTTATAACTGGTAAAATGAAAGCACAGAGAGGTCAGGAAACATGCCAAGTTTGCACAGCCAGTGTGTGGCAGAGCTTGGAATATGATTCTGAGCTTTTGACCTAGTTTACAGCCAAGGAAGCATCTAATATATGAAGAAGCTGGGGTCAAGCCTCATCAGGATGATTTTGTGCTCTCAAAGTTGTAGAAAGCACCATGAATGTGAAATCAAGATTTCACTGTGACTGTGGGTGGTACTAGTCGCAGGCCACGTGACCAGCATCTCACTGGGCCTCCCTGTCTTTGTGCATTCATCCTTGTGATGACCTTGGGCACTGGAGGCACTGATATCTGTATTTTAATGAACAGGGAAGGCACCCAGCCCTCAGGGTACTACAGTTTAATTCCAGAAAGCAGCATGTGTTGTCCAGTCCATGTGGGCGTCCAGTTGAGGATGCCAGTCCCGAGCAGGCCTGGATGCACCGACCCTTTCCCCTGCCCCAACAGGAGCAGGCTCTGCTGTGCCGGGGAGTGGTGAGGGGAGGGCTCTGTGCCCATGGCCTCGGGGCAGGCTTCCCTCCCTGTGGCCCACCCACAGTGCCTGGCTGGCCCGCTATTCAGACGAGATCGGGTGCGTTCAGGGCGGTACAGCCGTAGACAGGCCAGTTATTCAGCTCAGACTGCAGTGACTCTTCTTGGGCTTCTGTCCCCCGAGAGGTGTGGGGCCCTTAGGCTGGGATCTTTGGAAATAACCTCCCAGAGGATCTCCTCCTAGATAAATAGGTATTCTAGATATTCTTAGAAGGCAGTTTGATATGATAAGAGTCCAGAACATAAAGTCAGACATGGCACTTTAAAATAGCACTTTATAAAGTGCATGGCACTTTATAAAATGGCTCTGCCATTTATAAGAAATTTGTTTTCAATCTTGAAAATATCACTTAGCCTCTCTGGGCCTTTGTTTTCTCAGTTATAAAGTGGACATTGTGGAACCTGCCCTCTCTGCCTCACAGGTGTGTTGGGGGACTCAGATAAGAATGACAGCATTTTGTCAATGAGTGGTAACTGCTGCTATGGTTATTCTATTGTTCTTTTCCTTCCAGAACTCAATTTAAAATATTAACTGAGCACCTTTACTATGCGTAAGGCACTAGGCCAGGTGCTTTTGCACAAGATCTCTAACGTTGTAGAGAGACAGAAGATGGTACACAGGAATTCTTCTAGAGACAGGGCCCACATGGACTGGAAGACCCCCAAAGCCACGTCAGGGGTGAGAGCAAGCCAGGGAGAGAACAGGAAGAGAAGAGAGCCTGCTTCTCTCCTTTATCGCTTTAGACTCACTGGGTGGGGAAAACATGAGATCAGGGCATGTCCAGGAAGAACCTGGGCCTCCCCTGCCCTCTCAAAGCCTGATGTGTTGGTAGATCCGCCTTGTTTTCCATACATGCATACACCACACACACACACACATCACACACGGGACACAGGCTGGACACACAGGCAGCAGATGGAAGCATACACGCACATGCACCGCCATACACAGTAAATGCAATCTCACACACACAGGCCCCAAGAAGACAGGGATCAACTTGAGTTTCGATCCTTACAGAAAATGCAGTTGATATCCTGTGGACTTCTAACTATTTCACAAAGACTCAACCTCGTATCGTAACTGCCCTTTTCAGAGCCTCTTAAATGACATTATATGCCATAGAAAAATTTTCAATGAGGCTAATGAGGTAGAAAAACCAGATCCTAGGACAGAAAGCGTTTTAAAATGCTGTAGACCCTCCAGGTGGGAGTGGACAGGCACCCCTCGCCATCCACAGCGTGCGGAAAGGAAGCAAGGCCACATTTGGATTGCCACCTGAACAGGACAGGGAAATGCATGTGGGTCCAGTGAAGATTCAAAAGACAAGGGCAAAAAAAACCCCAAAAAACGTGGGGTCTCCTGAACTGTGAACCCAGGTCTGCCCTAAGGTGTCCCTGTCACTTCCCTTACTCACTTCTCCTCCCCAACAACCTTTTCTTGCACTGCCCCTTCTGCTTCCTGTTTCTGCAGATGAATGGAGTTAAAGGGACATAGCCAAGGATACTCCCTAATATGTTCACTTTTGGATGCTGTCATATTGGAACCAGTGGGGGAAAATGATGGCATTTCTGTTGATTTTGTTGGCTTGTCCCCCCGTTTCCCTCCCTCCTCCTCTCCCTCCTTTCCTCCCTCACCTTTCTTTCTCTGTCTTTTTTGTTTGGCAAATAGTCTTTCCCCCCGTGTTCCTAATGATCCTTGAAACATAAGATAACGTGTTGGGAGAGCAGTGTTCCAATATCTGGTGTCCCTTTAACATGGCTTGCTTGTTTTGGCCTCCTTATTTGCTCCCCAGCGTCATCCAAGATCGGCATGGATGCTACCAGCCCAGCTCTGGAAACCGTGTTTAGCAATCCTTTCTACTCTAGAGCCAAGAGGTGGGCAGGGGTTGGGGAGAGAGACCTGTGCCTATATGTTTGGGAAGGTCCATCCAAAGAGCAAGTCCCAGCTGTTCTTTTTCTGTTGTTTCATTTAGTTCAAATTTTGGGAGACTGACCTTTGTGACTGCCTCTGTGGTCTTTGACCAAAGCAGTGTGAAAAATAAGAGCTGGGGCAAGGAGTTGACGACCTTGGCCAATGTGGATGAGACCTACAATACTCAGGCACCCTGGGGAAGTGTCCTTGGGCTGGGGCCTCTTCAGAGCTGTGAGCTAGGGCACAGTGGTTTCCCAGCTTCCTTCTGTGGCCTTTCCTCAAGGGCAGCTTCAGTGCTGGTCCTGAGACGGAGCTCACAAAGGGAGAGCAATGGGTAAGGCCAAGGAGAGGTTGCTGCAGTCCCCAGGAGGAGTTGCCCTTTTCTGTATCCTGGAAAACAAGCACGGGGGGGTTGGGGAAGATACCTGCGAGTCTGAGTTTGAATCATCCGTTCCTTCCTCTGCTGCAGATGAGTGAGAGTGAGACTCTCATCAGTATGGTGAACCGCATGGTGGAGAGCTCCTCCCCCAGGGCCCAGCTCTTCATGCAAGTAAGGCCTCTGCCTGGCAGCATGGTCCCTGTCAGCACCATTTCAGCTGCTTGTGCATGGTCAAGTCAACCCATCGGGGATGGGGCTTGCTCCACCCAACCCACTCATCTGCCAGGTCTCATCTCCCAGGCTCAGCCTGGTCTTCCCTCTTTAATTCCACCGTGTTTCCTCCATTCTTCGTGTTCATGGATAAACCCAAGGCCCGTTTCCCAAACCATCACAATAGCCAGCATCAACATCTCATGCCTGCCAGGGATCACAAATCTGCTTTTTAATTGCCTAGGCTTTCCACTTTTTATTTGGTGTCTTCTCCACAGACATTACTGGGGTTAAGGGCACGGGGGGTGTGATATGGAGCCATTCAATGCCAAAGGTGTGAAGTGTTCTGTGGCTACTGGGTGTGTCATCAAGGGTAGGGAGCATGTACTGGACCCAGAGACAGTTCTGAATTTGTACCAATCCTGGTTTAAGCACAAGCCTGTGACTTGGTGTTCGATCCTCTAGGTCAATAATTCTCAAATATTTCCACTGCTCATTCCATTCTCCCATGACATGTTCTCAAAAACAGCTGAAGGTTCACCATTGTTCTCGAGGTCACTGCCAGCAGGCTGTGAGGAGCTCTGCACCCTTGGAATCCCTCTCAGCTGGAGATCCTGGAGCTTAGGGAAGGGGAGGCACACAGCAGGAGCTGAGCAGCAACTCCGTCTCCACGGTCAGCCTAGGACAATCGGGATGGAGCTGAGACTGGGCCATCCCAGGCTGTTCAGCCAGGGCACAGAGAATTAGCTCAGCGCAGGGCCCCAGATGGAAGCTACCAGAGGTCATGCACTGCAGTCTCTGGCAAGAAAGGAACAAAGGTTGTCACTGTCCCACCTCCACATGCCCTTCTGTCCTCTGCTGCAGTAACCGGCCTCCTGTTCCTGCAGGTCCCTCCGTACCCAGAAGTGTTCCGGGACAGCCTCCACACCTACAAGTTAAACGAGCAAGATACAGATGTAAGAGCAGCCCTCCTGCTCCCTCTGTGCACTCCAGCCCCTCCCGCTGTTGTCCTCGTCCTTGGGCCCCTCCATGGGGCCTCTCCTCCCCACGACTCATCACACATTCCATCCCTGTCCTTTCTCACTGCAAAGACAAAGTTCTGCCTGTCCCATCTCATCCCCTTGTCTCACTCTCCCCACTCACCCCTGCCTCCTGCGCTGGCTGTGTGTTTCCCCACTGAGCTCTAGGACTCTTGTTTCTGGCAGTGGGATCTGCTCATTGCAGGAACACAGACTTTGTCAGGAGGTCAGCGGCAGTCCCTAGGTAACTGGAAAGAACATGGCTGTGCCTTTGCCTTCAGGGTGCTTCAGAGTAGTGGCAGACACTAGGTGGCGGTGTATGATTCCTAGGCTGAACAGGACCATAGGTTCTGCAGGAATGCGAGGTAGTGAGACCTTGTGGGTCGGGGATCAGGGACAAAACAGGTAGCATGTGAGCTGGTCTTGAACTAAAGGCCTGGAGGGCAAGAGCATTCACTGGAAAGGAGCCACAGGGTGTTTGAAGGACAGCATGGATAAAGGTGTGCATGTAGGGAAGCACAAGTCTTTCCCAAAGAGAAATTTGGCCTGACCAGCCCTCCCCCGCCCCCCATCACCACTGGGCTTGCCTGGGCAGCAGATCTGCCCAGCAGGCCTGGGAGAGGTTCCATCTAGGCGAGGACCAGACTTCCGAGGGACCCCAGCGTCAGCCATCCTAAGATGCTGGGCAGAGGAGGGGAGAACACGTCACATAGGACTGTGGAACCAGTTTACATTGTTCACTGGTTTTCTGAGACTGTGGCCCAAACACCACGCCCTACCTACCCCTTGAGTCCATACCCACCCAGGAGGCCTGGAAGGCCAGGCCACATTGTCTCCCCAACCCCCGTGAACTGGAAGCCCCACGAGGACAGGAATGCAGGAGCTCAATGTCTGGCTTTCAGCCCTGTCTCCTCAAGCTGACTCACTTCCTCAGAAAATGAACATACCTCCCCTCCCAGCGGGTAGTTGGGAGTCTCCCAAGGTAAAGACTGTCGTCCTGTTCCCAGGAATTTCCAAAGTCAAGGTGAAGGGCTAGGGTTTCTCAGCAGGGGAAAGGAGGCGGTATCCAGAGGCTGGGCCCTGCCAACTCAAGTCTCAGGTCCCCATCAACTGTGTCCTTCACCCCCTTCTCTCTCCCTTCCTGCCCCCCACTCCCTCGGAACCCCAGAAGTTGCTGGGCAAATTGTGTGAGCAGAACAAGGTGGTGAGGGAGCAGGATCGGCTGGTGCAGCAGCTCCGTGCTGAGAAGGTAAGAGCCAAGGGGCAGCCTTGAGTGGGGGAACACGGGGGACTGGCATGGAGGAGGTGTGGGCTGCTGTCTCCACCCTGACTAAACTGACAGAGCTTTGCCTTCTCTGAACTTGTGTCCTGTGCTTAGTCGGACCTGCTGCAGCTCTCCTGGGGAAGCTCAGGCAGTGTGGGGATGACCTCCACTACTCCGCCTGATTGAACCTCGAGGGCTCCGGCCTGTCTTGCTAACAGTCCCACAGAGGAGATCTCAGGACTGCTCATAGCCATTGCCCTGCCTTTCTTCAGGAGAGCCTGGAAAGCGCGTTGATGGGGACCCACCAGGAGCTGGAGATGTTCGGGAGCCAGCCTGCCTACCCCGAGAAGCTGCTGCACAAGAAGGAGTCACTGCAGAACCAGCTCATCCACATACGGGTGGAGCTTTCTCAGGCCACCACGGTAACCGAGGCTGCGCCCATCGGGAGAGCCTCCCTCCCAATTCCCCTTGGGTTAGGGGAGCTCCGCCTCGGAGGGCCAGAGCAGGGTGCTCCTCCTGGAGGGACAGAGAAAACAGAGACTTGAACAGCGCCCTGCAAAGAGACAGCTGGCACGCTGGCCTGCTCGCTCCAGGGTCTCCATGAACACTGGCGAATTCCCCACCAACTCTAACTGCACCGGGTTTTGTTCAGGATGGTGTGGAATCAGGGCCACTCATTTCCTTGGCTATTTGAACACCTTTGCTGCCCACCTCTGCTTTCTGTCCTGGGAACCCAGGACCCTGGCAGCAATGCCGATGTTCTGGTCATGTCCTGTTGGGACAGGGAGACCCTCCAGTACTGGCAGCCCGGGTAATAGCTGTAGGGACAGCAGCCAAAGCCCCAGGAAAGCGTGGGCCAGAAAGGAGAGCAAGCCCCTCCCTCTATCTCCTTCCCTCTTGTCCTCCACTTTCAACTGCTGGATCTCAGAGGACAGGAGTGTGAGGGAGTGATGTTTCCCACGCCCGCCTACCCACATATCTGGAGGGAATGGCATGTCCTGTCTATTTCGGTTTGCAGCAAGGTGGGCTGGGGCACCCCCTGTGAGGCTGGTGTTTGGCTGTCATTAGAATGCCTCAGCCCTGTGCACTCTCCTCCGGGCCCTCTGTGCCCTCCTCCCAGACCTGCCAGATGGCAGGCGTGTGGCCCCAGGCCCAATAGCAGGATGAGGAGAAATGCTGGGGATGGCCGCTGTCTCAGCAAACCCTCCCCCTTGTAGGCCCTGGCCAACAGCACCGTGGAGTATGAGAGCCTTGAGTCGGAGGTCTCTGCCCTGCATGACGACCTCTGGGAACAGCTCAATTTGGACGTCCAGGTGAAGAGGGCCCTGGGCAGGTGGGGGTTGGCATCTGCTTTGGGTCTTTCTTCCCTGTGCTTTGGCCAAAAAAGACCAGGATGGCTTCCTTTCTTGCTTTACAGATTTCAGATTTAAGATGAGGAGTTAGTTCTAAGACAAAAGACAAGGTTCAGGGCCACTTAAAGCAGATGCTAAATTTCAAGATGAAAATAATGTGGGTTTTTCATTTCCAAGAAATCACAGGGGATGGAGTCAAGGAGAAGCATTGGAACTTCAGTAAGACGTTAGGAGTTTCATGACTGGAAGAATTTAACAAACATATAAATACAAGATAAATCTGACTCTCATGACATCAGAAGAGTAGTCAGCACAGAGGCAATGCACTTGGGTGTTTTAAGATAGGAAGAGGCTTTCCTTTCTGGAACTGGTTCGAAACGCTCTGTTTTCAGGGAGCGGGCCGGACACACTGGCCTTGGAGCGTCTTGTTCTTTGCCTCCCTCTGTCTGTCTCTCCCCAGCACACACCCCCCGCCTTCTCTCTGGCTAGTGTTGCAAGCCCTGTTTCTGTGGTGCAGTTGGAACCCTGGTTTCCCAGGTTTTCCTCCTGGTAACAACACTTTCCACACCAGCCTTGCAGCTGGTTAGGTGAGGGGGAGGTAAAGACCCTCCTGGTCCAGAGAATCCAAACGTCACCGTGGTCTGTGGGCAGATTTCAGGAGGTAGGGTAGTGTTGTGATCAGGAGCACCAGCTCTTGGAACAAAAAGACCCCGGTTCAGATGCTGGTCTTACAACAGATGGTCGCACCCGAGTCCCTTTATCTCTGAAGTAGGGACAGCTGCTGCCCTCGCCTCACAGGCGTCTGTGAGCCAAAAGAGGTTAGTCAAAGCACTTAACATAGTGCCTGGTATGGGGGAGCTAAATAAGTGGTGGCTATTAGTTTTCAAAGAGTGGGTGCTATAATTGAATATAATTCATGAGTATTTAGGCATATGTTGGGTGTGGGTATTACAGAAGAGCTGTTTGGATATGAAGAAAAACAGGAAACTGGAATCTCTTACCCCTGGAAAATAGGCTACCATAAAACATTCATCTAAAGGGGTCTTCACTCCAAGACCACCCTGGCCTCCCCTGAAGGAGCTCTGAGGGGCGAGTCCTTACTCTCTTTTGGTCCTGAGTCCTCAGGTCTACCTAAAGGGGCTCTTTCCTATGATGACTCTTAAGTCACAGCTTTGTTTTATGGAGGCTGGGAAGGCAGAGGCTACCTGTGAGATCGAGAAATGTGCAGGAGGGGTATGTGTGTGCTGGAGGGGTGTGTGTGCTGGAGGATGTGTGTGTGCTGAAGGTGTGTGTGTGTGTGTGTGTGCTGGGTGTGTGTGTGTGTGCAGGAGGCTGTGTGTGTGTGCTGGAGGGGTGTATGTGTGCTGCAGGGGTGTGTGTGCATACTGGAGGGTGTGTGTGTGTGTGTGCTGGAAGGGTGTGTGCATGCTGGATGGGTGTGTGTGTGCTAGAGGGGTATGTGTATGCTGGAGCATGTGTGTATGTGCTGGAGGGGATATGTGTGTGCTAGAGGGGTGTGTGTGTATGCTGGAGGGGTATGTGTGTAGTGGAGGCTGTGTGTGTGCTGGAGAGGGTGTGTGTGTTCTGGAGGCTGTGTGTGTGTAATTGTTTGCTGGAGGTGTATGTGTGTTTATATGTGTTTGCGTGCACAGGGCTCCTGTTACCTCTGGTTTAAGGGATGCAGGGAAAGGGCTGGGACACTCCTCAGCAGTCACTTCCTTTGACCTGCTCTGTGGCTGTTTCAGAATGAGGTGCTCAACCGGCAGATCCAAAAGGAGATCTGGAGGATCCAGGACGTGATGGAGGGACTTAGGAAGAATAATCCATCTCGGGGCACAGACACAGCCAAGCACAGAGGTGGGCACCTCCCCACCAGCCTCTTGGGCCTCTGTCTTTACCAGAAACACCGAGGTGCCCAAAACCAGTGAGGGCCTTGCCAGGGCTCCGGAATCTTCCTTCCCCCAGGCCCTGGGACGGTGGGTGGGACTCCCTTACCCCTTGTCCCGGAATAGACCACACATACCACTCAGATGCTATTGGCTCTGATACACTAGATTCCTCCCCAGAAAAGGTCAAAGAGCACCTCGGCCTCTAGCCGCTAAGCCCACAGACCCCTGGTGGTCTGAGACATCTTCCTCGGGGTCTTCCTTCAGCCTTGGAACTTGGGGCTGGCTTTTTTTGACATCTTGGGGAGACAGTATTCTTCCATCATCTTCCCCGGTGTAGTACACTTCCCCGGCCTGTGAGCCAGCCCTTACAGGAAGTCCCTTTGGCTGGCCTGGGTGGCCCCGAGACACTAAGTCCTCCCTTGTAGGTCCTTGGGTCCTCCCCTGCCTCCTTCACGTCCCTAGCCCATCCATACTCCAAGCCACCCTCCTACCCCATCCCTCACCTTTTTCCTCTTGTTTTCCCCAAGGAGGACTTGGCCCCTCGGCCACCTACAGCTCCAACAGCCCTGCCAGCCCTCTCAGCTCCGCCAGCCTCACCAGCCCCCTGAGCCCCTTTTCACTGGTGTCTGGCTCTCAAGGGTCCCCCACCAAGTCTGGGTCCAATGAGGTAAGCTGAGAACATGGAGTAGAAGATAGTTGGGGGAGGGAGGACCAGGTTCTTGTCTGCCTGAAACTGCAAATTCTTGCCCATCTCCTCCTCAGAGGCCTCCAGGCCTCGTGCTGTGGTGCCGTCTAAGGTAGCCGTTCACCTCCAGTGTGTGACCTTCCCTCCAGATTTCTCCTTTACCTGCTCTCATCTTCATCTGCCATCTCTAGCTTCTTGTCAGGGAAGTCTCTCCAAGAGCACCAGGATAGGTGGCAAAGACACGAGACACTTTATAGGAATTTAAATCCAGGATTGCTCCGAGGAATGAGAGGGTTGCGGGCTGGTATAGGGAGCAGTCTGCTAGTCAGTCAATCGGCAAGTGTTCACTGAGGCCCTGCTATGGGCGAGGGAGGCAGGACCCTCTAGAAAGACACCCATACATCCCAAGGCCTCCACTCAGAGAGCCCCGTGTCCAGTGGGGACCAAGACTGAAATACAGTGAACAGCCTCAGACATATGGCGGTGTGTGTTTCAATGCCGAGCCATGTGGTTCAGACCACAAATGCTGATCTTCCAAAGAGAGGGTGGAACTGGAACTGGGCCCTGGAACGTTGGGACAAGTAGAGGGACAAGCCATTGCAGGAGATGGTGGAAGCCCAGGCACAGGGGTGGGAAGGTGTCCAGGGCGATGGTGAAGCAATGAGGAGAGAACTTTGGAGAAACACTGGGGAGTGATGGGGAGGGTACCCAGGTGGGCACTCAGTGGAGGAGAGCCTGGAAGGCCAGGCGGACAGTGAGCTCTGCAGCTGGAGCTCCATTCATGCCATAGGAGGGAGTTTGGTGGCCCAGGGCCCCCCGGGTCTCAGCGATGTTGTCTGCCTCTGCTAACACTCTTTTCTGCTCTCACAGTGGCTGCTCTTGCTCCTCCTAATGCTCTGGCTTCTCTCTGCCTCAGGAGCCCGGCCCACCACGGCCCCCCCTCCCCAAAGCCTACGTCCCCCTGGAGTCTCCTCCCACCGTGCCTCCACTCCCTAACGAAAGCCACTTCTGGCCATATCCCAACTCCCCTTCCTGGCACTGCGGTGGTGAGACAGCCAGGGGTCAGGTACCCAGCACCCTTGGGTCCTGGAGGGTAGGGTGGAGGGAACGGGACCAAAGGCCAGGCGAGGGGGCAAGGCAGGATGCTGAATCACTTCTGCATCCCAGTACTGATTTCCCTACACCTGAGTTTCTGCTGCACCCTCTGTCTAGCTGGGCTCGGGACTAAGGAAAGGACAGTTGAGACACTCACACCGGCCTTCTTTCCCCTTTTTGCTTTCTGTGGACGATGGGGAAAGGAGGCACCGCCCTACCCGATGCCCAGGCTGGGGCGGGGGGGCCTTGGCTCCAGGTGGTGGTATGACCCACCTAACCAGCCTGACCAGCTGATGGGGACCGAGGGAACCCCACACACACACTGGTGCCATTCCAATTTCCTGCTCTGGTCCACCCCAGGCTCCAGTCCTCCATGCTCTCTCTGTCTCTGCCTTGTCTGTGTCCTCTCTGAGTCTTACCAGTCCCTGGAGTATAACGATATAGGCCCCTCTCTCCCCTGTTCTGGCCCCTTCTCTTGCCTGGATCCCTAGCGAAGATCCAGGAAAGGTGTGTAGTTAGGCTTTGAAGAGGTTGCACGGTGAGTAGACAGAGTCCTGTGCCTAAAGCTGGTAAACTCACGTTCTCACCTCAGCTACTGGCATGTATGTAACCCCGAGGGTCTACCCAGCGAGGTAGGAAGAGCAGGTGACAGCACCTCTGTTTTCCAGATGAAGGAAGGTGGTAGGACTTACCTGTACTCTCTAGCTGGGCCCGAGTGGAGGTTTCTGACCTCCGGCCTAGGCTTCTTTACCTGTGTCCCTCACCAAGACGGGTTCTTCAACTGCACAATGGAGGGGCAAGGGTGGGGGTGCAGGGTCCTTTGTAGTCTCCTGACTCTGTGAGCCACAAGCTAAGTGCCCTTTTCCTGTCCCCAGAATACTGGCACTGAAGTCCACCTGGTCCTTCTGCTCAAGTCTTGGGTAGGATGCAGACAGAATCCTCAGAGACCCTTGGCCTTGTTGCCCCCTCCTTTCTGGCTCACAGAAACTCCGTGCTTCTTTGTGCTTGCTAAGGAGACCCATCAGGTTGAGGGGCCACCTGGAGGTCCCAAAGAGGGCCTTGCCTTAGCTAGCCTCCATAGCTGGCTGCATGGAGTATCCCTGTCCCCCTTGTTTTCAAGGGATTGCACACCAGCCATTATAAACAAAGAATGACCACTGGGGGCCCAATTCCCAGTGGTCACTCTAGCATTCAGCCTCTTCTCATTCTTTCTTCCCAGCCCAAGACAAGCTATGAGCCAAGCAAAAAAGAGCCCCACCAGACATCACCCCTGGACACCTCTAGAGACGTCAGCCTTGTGCCCACCAGGCAAGAGGTGGAGGTAGAGAAGCAGGCAGCTCTCAACAAAGGTACTTCCTGACCCATCTTCCCCTAGAAGTAAGGCTGAGGGTCAGAGAGGGGTCCAGGCAGGTGCTCACTCCTTCCCAAAGACAGTGCTTACCTGCCCAGGCCTTTTATCTCCATGGGGCTGAGACGGAGCCTCTCTGAGAAGCAGGCCTCCCTGTCTCTCTGCCATCCTCTCTCCATGAGGCCTGCTGGCTGCTCTGTCTCCCTGCAGTTGGCATCGTGCCCCCACGGACGAAGTCGCCCACTGATGAAGACGTGACCCCGGCAGCGGTGGTGAGGAGGAATGCTAACAGGCTCACCAATGGTCTCTCTGCCCAGGTGAGTACATACCTGCAGGCTCTGGGAGCTCGGGTGGGCCTGAGCCCGGCTGGCAGCCCGGGGGCCTCTGTGGATCCACCTACCTGTAACCATTGTTCAAGAAACCCAGGGCTGGAGACAGAAGGCAGAACAAGCAGGAGGAGGGCAGCTGCCCTATCGGAGGAGGTCTTCTTCAAGGAGACGTGTCAAAGGACAAGGAATATGTGTACAACAATGATGAAAAATACTTAACAAAATTATGATGATGTGCCAGTGATGGAATACAAATAGAGCAAAAACCAGAGGTCAGCGTGCAATGTGCTGCCCAGAGCAGCGCGCCAGTGCCTTGGTGCTGCTAGGGAGTGAACAGTGTCCAGAAACCTGGGAGCTTAAAGCAACAGAGGTTTTTGTTTTCTCACAGTCGTGGAGGCAGAGGCCTGCAGACAAGGTGCTGGCAGGGTCGGCTCCTTCGGAGGCTGTGAGGGAGAGTCCACTGCGTGCCCCTCTCCCAGCTCAGTTACTGCTGCCAGTCCTTGGTGTCCTCTGACTCGCAGACACAGCACTCCAGCCTCTGCCTCCACCTCCACCACACCTATACCGCGTGTCTTCTTGTCTCCCCTAAGGGCACCCATTATTGGTTTCAGGGTCCACTCCCATTCAGGATGACCTCATCTTGAGATCCTTTACTTAATTACACCTGCAAAGACCCATTTCCTAATAAGATCACATTCTTAGGTACTGGGGGTCAGGACTTGGGCAGACCTTTCGGGGACTATTTAATTTACTACAGGCAAGCTTCCCAGGGTAGGAAAATGTCAAGGCATTAGGGCAGATGGAAAAGCCAGGTGGAGGGTGCGGCACCTGTCAGAGCCCTGTCTCCCACTGCAGCAGGAGCGCCCCAAGAGTGCTGTGTTCCCCGGCGAGGGCAAGGTCAAGATGAGCGTGGAGGAGCAGATTGACCGCATGCGGCGGCACCAGAGTGGCTCCATGAAGGAGAAGCGGAGAAGCCTGCAGCTCCCAGCCAGCCCGGCCCCTGACCCCAGCCCCCGGCCGGCCTACAAAGTAGTAAGTCCTCCCAGGCTCCCACAGGCCTGACATCTGCCAACACTGCCCACTCCCAGGGTGTGGCCGGCCTGGGCTGGAGTAGCCGGGCATGGCCTGGGGTTTAGAGGAGGAGGGAACAGGGGAGGGCCGAGCTGGGCACCCAGGGGAATGGGGGAGGCTTCTGCCCACTGGGAGGAAAAGATCCTGCAACAAGTATTTCCTTTTTTGTGTTTGAAGAAAAATAATAATTCATAGAAAGGAGTGCCTTGATTGTGTTGGTTAAAACAGATTATAGAAAGTTCAGTTAGTAAAGGATAGTACAGCATCCAGCGCCCGGAAGTAGCCGTCGCTTATAAACGTCTCTAGAGCCCTTTCCGTGTGCTTGGCGCCGGGCCGGGCGTCCCGAAGGTCCCCGTGGCGGCTCAGCAGTGCCTGGTGCAGCACAGCTCAGGAATCCTCGTCTCGTTGCCTCGTTTCGTCCTTCCGACAGCACTGGCCTAGGGATTATTACCCCTGTTTCAGAGGTGGGGAGACAAAGTCACGGGAAACTGGGGGGTCCTAGGCCACACAGCCACTAAGTGCAGAGCTGGGGGAGCCCAAGCCATCTGCCTAATTTTTCTTTTTTACTAAATATCTAAAATATTAAAAAACTATGACTCATAAGTCCTGACCTCAAACAGTTTACATTCTGGTTAGTGGATTGGAACTTCTATAATATGAAATGATCAGAGTTTAATGAAAGACACACTGAGTCAACTGCCCAAAATAATATGTCACAGGAAGTGAGCAAAGGGCACAGCAGGACGGCAAGTGACAAGTATTGCTGAGAGATATTGATGGAATTTTGCTCCCAGGCCCTTGCAGGTGGGCAGGCTTCGGACAGGCCATATGGAAGGATGGCTCTGCAGTGGGAGCGGTGGGGTGACAGCTGGATAGGGTGTGCCGGGTGGGGACAGTGAGGACACAGCATGGTTAGGGCTCCCTGGAGGCACCAGTAGCAGTGGAGGTGCCCACATCCCTTAGGTGCGCCGTCACCGCAGCATACATGAAGTGGACATCTCCAACCTGGAGGCAGCTCTGCGGGCTGAAGAGTCTGGTGGGCAGGCCTATGAGACACCCAGGGAGGAAATTGCCCGACTTCGCAAGATGGAGCTGGAGCCCCAACACTACGATGTGGACATCAATAAGGAGGTGAGCAGAGTCCAGGGGGCGGAGGGGGCAGAAGCCCTGGGAGGAATGAAGGCGATGACCTTGGTCCCTCCATAGCTCTCCACCCCAGACAAAGTCCTCATCCCTGAGCGGTACATTGACCTGGAGCCTGACACTCCCCTGAGTCCTGAGGAGTTGAAGGAGAAGCAGAAGAAAGTGGAGAGGATCAAGACACTCATTGCCAAGTCCAGGTAAACTGGCTTGGGTGAACCTCTATCTACTTCTGCCCACCTGGCACCTAGGGCACAGGTGCCACCGACTCCAGCCCATGTCACTAGGTACCCTGAGCCTCTCCAGAGTGGAGCAAATGGAGGCAGTGGCTCAGGGCAGCAAACTGGCCCCAGCCCTGTGGCCAGGGCAATGAAGGTGCCTGTGGGTGCCCGAAGGGCCGCTGAGTTTGTGCACACACCCACACCAAGTCAAGCTGATGGGTTGCCCTCCCATGACTTCTTCTCCCCTTCGAGGCCACCCTAAACATTCACTTGAACCTTCCAGTTCATTTTAAAACATTGTGGGTAGGAGTCCCAACATGTGTTTTGCCAGGTCCCACTTCCCTGGGGACAGCCTCGTTGGGATACAGAGTCTGCAATGCCCTTGCTCCCCCTCGTCCCCACCAACCTCAGTCCACAGGTTCCCCCCATAAGCCAATTGGACCATCCTGTCCCCCCACCATGTCTGTGTGTCTGTGCCTCTTCAGTATGCAGAACGTGGTGCCCGTCGGCGAGGGGGACCTTGTGGACGTACCCCAGGACTCAGAGAGCCAGCTGCAAGAGCAGGAGAAGCGGATTGAAATCTCCTGTGCCCTGGCGACCGAGGCCTCCCGCAGGGGCCGCATGCTGTCTGGTGAGAGGGGCTGGACCTCGCTCTGCCAGGGACAACAGCTGACCACGTGTAGGGGAGGAGGCAGGGCGCTACCAGGGGTCAGAGACAGAGAAGAACAGGGCAAGGGAGCCGTTCCTCCAGGTCAGGACTAGCACCGGTTGAACACCAGGCGCCGTGCTGGGCTCGGGCTGCACAGGGGCCAGAGTTGCTGATGCGCAGGAGCTCAGAGCCGTGATGACCCTCCTGGGCCCCATATGGAGGAATGGCTGAGGCCACATGGGCAGCAAGGGAGCCATTCTACCTGGGAAGGTTGGAAAAGGCACAGAGAAAGGTAATAACTGACTTGATTGGTGTGAGGGCCAGGTATTCCAGGGTATCCTTTCACTTCCGTTCTTGCTGCGTGCAGAGAGGAGGAATAAGAGACGATGGTGCAGGTAACCAGGAGCTGATATGAGAGTGATGTGATCACCCCTTGGGCCAGTGACCCCATCCCACTTTTCTGCTAAGAAATGATGGTGTGAGGAATTGGCTTCACACTGGCACAAAGGGCAGTGGGAACCAGATGGACACTGTGAGGTTAAAGTCAACAGGACTAACTTCTGCTCAGCCTGAGTCATCACCTGGAGTAAATCAGAGTGTGATTGGCAAGGATGAAATGGATGGAGATGGGAGGAATTAGAGATTCTGTGTGAAAGGGAGCGTGAAAGGCAGAGGAAAGACAGTGGTTAAGTCGTGAAGATTGGGAGGTGAAAGATTTTCTCCCTATCAAAACAAGGTGTTAAGAAGGGAAGAGGGCAAGGGAGAGGGAGAGGGAGGGCCTTGAAGGCCAGTTAAGAGGTTTGCCCTGGAAGGATGCTAGGTTGGATGACTTTGGCCAAGGAAGCACAGACAGGGGTGTTGGCCACAGTTACAGCAGCCTAGCTGAGAGTCAGGCCACAAGCAGGTAAGGATGGTGGCCAGGAGCTCAGTGGAGGCGATAGCATTTCAGGGCGAACCCATTAAGAGGGTTCGAGTTCTGGCTCTCTGGGGCTCCAGCTCCGCATCTGTAAAATTCAAATCGAAATAACTGTCTGGTCGTGCAAGGAATGGACACATTGTGTGCTAAGCACCCAGCACGGTGCCAGACACTCAGCAGGTGCTCGACGGAGGCCAGCCAGCGGTGGGCGCAGTGGTGCTGGGCAATGGTGGTTGCACCGGTGCAACAGTGGTAGCTGATGTGGAAACGGGGACCCTTTGTGCTTTTCCTAGCTATTTTAATATGGATATTCCCAGAAACCAGAGGGCTTTAGGCTACAATGAAGGGGCTTTAAGTAAGCCTTGGGGAAGGACCTGCTGGCGCTTAGGTTATAATGGACATTAGCTGGTGGCCAGGGGAAGTCCCTGGAGATATATCAGAAGGAAGTATCAGTGGGCTGCACTTGGGGACAAGAGAAGGATGGGCCTCAGGGAGCCCATCCTGTAGCCAAAGGCAGCGGAACCAGTTCAGCTGCAAGGAGGCCTTTGTCAAATGTCCCTGTAGTTTAGCTGTGAAATGAACTTGAACCCTCCAAAGACCAAATTCCAAACGCTCTGAGCATAAGGAAATTTCCTGTTTCAAGGGTTAGAGTATACAACACTGTTTTAATACTCCCCTCTGCGCCCCCACCCCACCCCGGCAGCCCCTGGCTCTCTCTACTGCAGTTCCCCAGCCAAAAGTTCCACGAAAACAAAACTCACCTGGCCTATCAGATTCCCCTTCCCTACACACAGCTTCCGTTTCAGGATCTGAGCCCTCAGACTTAGCCCACTGTCCCCACCGCCCATGGCCCATGGCCCAGGTCCCCAGAGCTGCAGATCTGCCAGGCACAGCAAGGACCATTCCGGAGTGCACAGTGTGGGTGTAGGTCCATGCTGGGGCCTGTGCACACAGGGTGCTGGGTGCAGGTCAAGAGGACAGTGCAGCAGGCGCAGGATGCAGAGTTAGCACCTGCGTGTGTGTGGGTGGCGCGGACAGTGTGGTCAGTGACAAGTGTTGTAGCATTTGGCAGGAACATTCGGTGTGAGCAGACTCAGTTGCGTGGTGTATGGGAAGATGTGGCAGCGTTCAGTTTGTATGTGTGGCCTGAAGTCATGTGCAGTGTCTGCAGATACACATGTATTTGTGTGTATTCAAATGTGCAGTGCATGGGGGAAGGAATGTTGAGTACAAATACAGGGGTGTGTATGTATGTGTGCGTGCATGTGCAAAATGTCTACGGGTGCTGTGTGGAGGTCCGTTACTGGTGAGCACAGGTGGTATTTGGTGAGCTGTTGGAGCGTGGACACGTCTGTGCGTGGGGGCCAGTCCAAGGGTGGAGGCAGAGTCTGTGAACGCACGTGTGCACGTGTGCACGTGTGACCGGCCCTGTCCGCAGCGTGGGGACGGTAATGGGTGTGTGTGTGTGTGCTGTGCAGTGTGCACACAGCAAGACATTCGCGAGCCCCTGCCTGTGTGTGCGGTCTGAGGGAGAGAGCGGTCCCGTGACTGTGAGACGTGTGACTGGTTACTTGTGCGTGCTGTGGTAGTACTTGTGAACACACAGTTGTAACTTCACATCTGTCCAGTTCGTACTTCACACCTGTATGAATCTGAGTGATTTCAGTGGGTGTATTTCTAATAACACATACTCAGGACTTCTCTGCCTTCTTAAATAATTTACGTTCAACGTAATTAATCTTGCTTGCTCTCTAGTGTCATCCTCAATATCCTTATTTTGCGTACCTCTGTGGAAGGGATGCCATTAGGGGCTATAATTGGTTCAGATCCACTCAGGGCTAATTAAATACCCCCAAACTTTTACACATTTAAAGTTATTATGTCTACTTTTTACAAAAGATGTTCTCTCTTCAGTTGTGCCTTCTATGGATGTCAGTGGGCCTCTCAATTCCTCTCTTGTGGAATGTTCTTGTTTTAATTCTCCCATGGGCTGGAAACCCCACCAGTCAACACCTACTAGAACCGTGTATGAACTCCTTGTTTATACATGGACCCCAAGGGGCTCTCCTATGAGTGAAGTGTAAGAGCTTCACTGAATGTACATTGTACCTCCTATCCGGCCTCCTGGAGCTCGCCCTGCCCGAGCATTTCAGTATTCAACTGTTTGAGAAGCCGAAGTGGCCAGAGGACTGACCACCATGACACAGACATGCACAGCACTGTGTGTTTCAGAAGCATTTGTGATGGGTTTGTATGTGAACTTATAGGTGTGCTGGGCCACATGGAAGTGCACAAACAACACGTATCTGAGTTGTGTGCCGCAAGTAAAGATACAGCTTTGCTGGGCCCCATGCACGAGGCCTGTGTTGTGCGCAGGCAGACACAGCCTCCCGCTCATGGGAGAGCTCCGAGTCTCCGCTACGTGTGAGGGGGTGTGTGCATAGGTGAAGGGCGGCTCGCTGGCCCTTTGTCTTACGCAGAGGGCAGGGAGGATGAGGAGGTCCAGGGCAAGGCGGGGAGGGAGTTGAGCAGGGAGTTTACACCAGGACCCCTCCCCGCAGTAAGCATGTGTGACCCTGGCTGAGGTCTGGTTCCTCTCTCGGCCCGAGCGAGGACATCTTCTCTGTCCCCCTCCTGCCTCGTAGTGGGGCGGAGGGTGCCCAAGGGCCCGAGACTGCACAGAGCTGGCCCCTAACAGTCCAGCTCTCGTCTCATTGTTCTCAACAGGGAAACATAATGATGATAGAGTAAAATCTCATTAACTCAAAGTCACCACTGCAAGGCTTGTAACAGTTTGCTCAGGGGAGGAGGGAAGTCTGCCCTCCCTGGACTGAGCGAGGGATCTGGAGTGGCAGCCAGGCACACACGCTGAGCCCTCGAGCCTAGTTATTGGAACTCACTCTCAGCCTCTCAGAAGGCTCCATTTTACTGGGATTGATTAACATGGTGATCACTTCGATCACGTCATAAATGGGGGCCTGATGATTTGGACTGGTATGATTTTACTGTACTATTAATCATTATCATAGCCATATCACCGTAGATAAGGTGCCATCCCCTGTTCTGTCCACACAAGAGTGGAGAGGTGTGCAGACCTCCCCATCGTCACGATGGCCGGGGAGCCCTAGGCCCAGAGAGGCCAGGCCTCGCCCACAGCCACTGTCACACTAGTTCTCAGGGGAGCCCAGACCTGCCAGGTCTCCTCTGGGGCCCCATGCTCTGCCCCACCCAACCTGGAACGAGGCCGGCTCTGCCTTAGCTTGAGCAGGTGCCCAGGCTCAGCTCTCCTCTCCGCTTGCCTCCCGCCCTGCCTCCCGCCCGCCCTGAGCAGGGCCTCACCTGCTCACCCCACCCACCCCGATTCACTTCCCTGTTCATTTCTGTTTCCAGTGCAATGTGCTACCCCAAGCCCTCCCACCTCCCCTGCTTCCCCGACTTCACCAGCCAACCCCCTGTCGTCTGAATCCCCACGGGGCGCCGACAGCAGCCATACCATGCGGGTCTGAGCCCTGACGTAAGCATTCTTCTACTGTGTTTCATCCTCCCAGGGAGTGGGAGCCCCGCCCTCACCCCACTGAGCCATCTGCACCGCCTCATTCCGGCATTGCTTCCCCCTCGGCCCCAGCGCCCAGGCTGCTCTCCCCTTGCCATCCCTTTGCTTGAGCCCCCTTGTCCCTGTGCAGTGCTGGACTAGGGCTGACTGGCGGGGCTGCTGCTTGGATGCTGCAATGCCAACAGGCTTTGCTTCTGGGAAAGCAGACAGGGAACAGAGCTGAGGTCTCCCTTGTCCGCTCTCGGGAAGGGACTCCTCAGACACCCCCCTGCTGGCCCCCTCCCGTACCTCCTGTCGGCCCAGAAGCCTTCCATCCCTTGAGATACACAGCAGCCCTCCCTGCCTCAGGGGCACCCAGAAGCTGTTTCTCTCAGATTTCACCATAAATTAAAATAACATCGGAATCTATAGCCAAAGGCTGTGCACCACCCTTACCCCTATCTAGCACACGGCCACTCAGTATCAGGCAAGTGGAGAAGCATGTTCACGTCTAGGTACTTCTGCCCCTCTCTCAGGGTTGAGGGTGTGGGGTGGGTCCCCACAAGGCCTTCACAGCCAGAGTCGTCTCTCTCCTGGGAAGAGCTGGCTGAGGTCTGCTCTGCAGCACCTTTCTCACCTGAGTTCTCTTTTCTTCAGTGCAAGCCCTGGCCGCCGCCAACGCTGTGAAGCTCCCCAGAGCCACCCGCTGAAGCCCTCCTCCGCCCTCCTGCAGTCCGGGCCCCACCCGGCCCCAGGCCCCATGCACCCGTGGGAAAACTGCCGCTGCCAGGCTGGGGGCCAGGGCTGCTGCCAAGAGGGGCCCGGGTACTTCGGTGTCCACACACCCGCCACACCTGGCCCTGAAGCCCGCACTACTCAGATGGTGGTCCTCAGCCAGAGCCTGAGATGGTGGGGTGGGGAGCATCCTCTCTGATGCCCAAGTCACAGGAAGCCTGGGCCTGACTCTGGCTGGGGCTGTGATGGCCCTACTAGAACATTCCTTGATGGAGAAGACACCCTGGTGGAAAGATGCTCTGGGCTACCTTAGGTTGGGACTAGAGGTGAAAAGAAGACAAACACTCTGCCTCTCCAGCCCTTCTTGACACGAAGGACAGCACCTGCCATCTTCCTGGTCCCCCATCGGCCCCACACACTGCCCCAGTGGTACCCAAGGCTTTGACACATCTCTGCTTATGGGCACTCCTTTGCAGTCCAGTGGGGACTGACCACCCTGCTTGAGCCAAAGACAAGGTGCCGAAAGATGGGGAGACTCCCGGGCCCCCAGAGGGGGTGGTGCAGGCTTGGAAAGAGAGCAGCAGGTCTGTGCAGGGTCTGGCGGAGGTTGGGAGGGGAGAGAGGAAGGCAGAGGTCCTAGGAAAGGGAGGGAAAGAAGCAGCAGTAAGTAAGCATTTGCAAGTAAGAGGACAGAGATGCAAGGGGGGATGGGAATGGTTTCCTCAGGTGAGCCTTAGCATGGTGCCCAGGACAGTGCCAGATTGTCAGCTCAGCACTGCCCACCCCATCCCCAGGGTCAGCGGCCTGCTGATGCCAGGGCCCCAGGAGGCGTGTGGCATGGGGATGTGGGTTGGGAGTGAGTGGGCTGTGTAGGACAGCCGGGGACTAGATGCCCTTCGTAGGTCTGGGCCCGGCATGTGCCTCTCCTCCTGGGCTTGGGAACAGAGAGAAGGACCTGTCTTATGCAGGGTGTGGTCAGCTTTGGGATCTTTCCTAACCGTTTTTTTGTGACCTTTCTGGAATGTGCTGTGGGCCAGCTGAGAGCGTGCTCAGCGAGAGGGAATGTAGTCTGAGCCTGGGAGGCCAGGCTCTGGGCCCCACCTCCCAGGCGGCCCCGGTGAAGACCAGCTGAGGCTGTGCCAGAGATCCCCTTCTCTAGGTTGGCTCTTTGGGGATCCACCTGCCCAGGGAGACCTGTGGGGGAGAGACAGAAGCACACTCATTCTTCTCTGCTTCACCCGCCTTGAGATAGGTGCAGCCAGGGAGGAGGAAGGGGAGAGTGCGCCGAACCGCCCTGGTCCCCGGGCCAGAGCCGCTGCCCTGAGACTGCAGCCTGACCTCCGGCAGCCCTGGGGACAACCACTCCATCTTCCACCAGTTCTTCTCCTTTCCTTCAGGGCTGGGGCAGTTACTGGTTCATATGCAAGTAAAGATGTTAGTTCATTCAACAAATACTTACCGAGCACCTTTGACATACCAGGCACTATTCTAGGTACTTAGGATGGTCTCCTGATTCCGAGGGACTGTAGACTGAGGGGAGTCCACCTGTCTTCGCTTCTAGCAGGTCTGGGGCTGCATCTCTCATCTCCAGCACAGCTCAAGCACCCCAAACTGCCCTTTCTGCCCCCGGGCTGGCAGGTGGGGTTGGCTCTGAGGTAACCCTCTTCCCCTTTCCCCACGCCTTTCTCATCCACAAGACAGATTCTTCAGGGCCTCCCATGCCTTCCCCTTCATTTGTCTGTCTCTCCTTTTTTTAAAAAATGATATTTTAAGAGATACATGTAAAATACCAAGGATTAATGTCTGTATGTCTGTCACCTCTCAGCTCTTATTTCATAAAGCTGGCCCTTTATGTTGCTTTACATGCCTTAATATATGTTTTATGAAAATTATACATATTATAGATATATATGTAATATATATATATATATATATTTGTTTGGATGTCTGATCCTTTCCTAGAACTCCTGCCCAGGCTCATTTTCTCTTTTTTTTTTTTTTTTTTACTTTCCATACCATTCCTAGCATGTTGAAGCTGTACCCCATGCCCTTTGATCCAAAGAAGGGGAGAGAAAGACTTATTTTAAGACAGATTGATTTTATGCTTTTATTATAAAGCAAATCTATTTTCAAGTGTGCAATGTCTGAATGGAATTGGTGAGAAATGTGAGGAGACTGGGGCAGCTGCCCCTAGGTCCAGCCGTCCACCCTTCCCTCTGCCCAGCTGCCACCTTCTACCCATCCCTCCTCCTGGTCTGCACGGGGCCGGCCCCGAGTTCACCCAGAGAACACCTTGCCAGGGGAGGACACTCTCTGGGAAGTCCTGGTCTGAGGATTTGATTACACTGTCCACTCTCGATGACCCTCTGGGGTTATCAGATGTGCTTCCTCCAGAGGAAAGTGTTGACCTGTGCTCAGAGGCACGCCCACGTGGGCACCAAACTGCCAGGTGTGCTCTGGAACCTCCTCCCTTATCACCCTGCTGGAAAGAGTGGACAGCTTCATGGCAGCCCTTGCCCAACAGCACCAAGAATGTCAGTCTGTTCCGTGATGGACCCAGGGTATGGAGCAAAGGCCAAAGGAAATGGTTTGGGATTCCTGGTCCTTCTGCGCAGAAGTGTTCAAGTTCCTTGGACTTCTCACACTCCATTTCACTTGTCCTCTCTCTAGTCTGGGCCACATCTGAGGCATCTGTTTCCCTCTGGGACCTTTCCTCTGGGGCCACCTGTTGTTAAGGGTCTGGTACCTCGGTCTGGCATCCAGACTGCAAAGTCAGCTTCTGGGCTGAGGAGGGTCCCACGGACAATGTAGCAGCTCAGCCTTGGCCATGAACCCCAGGACTTTTCTGCAACTGGCTGCTCCTGGGTGCTGAACTGAGCCAGCTCAGCCTTCCAAACTGCTTATCAACTGTGAAAATGGGCAAGCAGCTCTTGCTTTTACAGATTTGGGAAAGATGGAAATCTTTTGTCCAGATCTGGAATCTGGGGGTTTGGAACCTAGCACAGAGCTCATGCCAGCACTGGAAGCCTGACCTCCCAACTTGTGACACTTACTGGCCCCAGTTCCCAGCCTACAGCATCTTGCAATGAATGAATGGGGACCAGATGGAGGCCCAGGACTGAGTAACCCACCTGGGTGTAGTACTAGTTACTAATTTAGAGCCTTCCCAATTAGCACATTACCTCCCTGATCAATAACCAAGAGGCTGTAATCAAATATTGCTACTGTCACTTTAAAGATTTTCTGAGGTTGCCGGCTGTGCACATTTGCCCTTCTGCCTTGGTGAGAGGCATGTTCCCGGGGCAGTGCTGATATACAGCAAGAGGAAACCAATTCCTTTCCCCTCTGGGCACCACCCCCAACCAGGAAGCTCTTAAAACTAAGGAAAAATATGAAATATACATATATACATATATCTATTTATGCACATACTGGGGCCAATCTGATTTGCTAGTATTAGACAATAAACCATACAAGGAAGTGTATGATCTCATTGTCTTTATTTAGTATAAAAGTGACCTTAGAAGAAGAGTTAAGGTTAAATAAAGAGAGGGCATCTCTGTCAGGGGACCGAACAGCTGTAGCAGCCCTTTAGCACCTTTCTAGCCATCGAGTCCCCTCCCCCAGGGAGGGGCATCGTGACTGACAGTCTAGCCGTTGGGTCCACTCTCAGCAGCATTCCTTTTAGAAATAGGGACTGAAGAACCCCGTGAGCTCTGCATTTGCATATTGCAAGTTTGTATAAACCCAGTGCAGGAAATAAAATGGTTTGTACGAGTGGTGTGTCTCTCACCTTCTGTGTCCATGTCTCTTTGTGGCTGGCCTCAGGGTTCATGGCAATTTATGGGGGCTCTGGGGCCAGGCCTTCCTAAGAGCAGAGCTGGGTTCAAAGCATATGTACCCCGAGCCCAACCTCTGCGTCAGGCTGCACAGCTCCACCCCCTGCCCAGGCAGCAACCCCAGCGTTCTCACAGGAGTGCACCTCCCCGTGCGCCAGGCTTGGTGGAGGGCTGCCAACACTGCGGCCATCTTTTTGGGTTTCGGTGGCCCCAGATCAAGGCCTGTCCCATCGTTCTGTACACTGGGGTATCAGATGCTTCACGCCCTTGAACCTTATTGTTTTGGTCTCTGAGGCTAAGGGTGGGACTGTAGGAGAAGAAAAATAATACTCAGCCTTTCTCGATTGCTACACAATGCCCTGCATTTCTACTTAGGGTATAAGGTCTATGATTTGGGGAAGGGGTGTCAGAGAGGCCACCCAAATTCTTTTCATCCAGCCTCAATGCCTTTGGTTTCTTTCTCTTGGCAGGTAATCAATCAGTGGTTATCAGTTATTGACAGTGTGAAAGACTGAACTAAAGCTTCTCAATTTGGATTCTGTGAACAATGAGTCAAGAAGCCCTATAAATTCTACAGGCTGGACAGTGGTGGGCCTCAGCTGGACTCATGCAGGATGTCTGGGGAGAGAGGGAGGGGTTAATAGTTCAAGGAAGAGAAGAAAATTGAGAAAGAGGAGATGGGAAGGCAAGCTTCCTCCAGTTTGTGATTTTGCCTTGGTCTGGTTCCAATGGCTGGCTTTGAACCCCGGACACCTGTCCTCATCCCTGAAGGGCTATTTTGGGGGCTTTGTAAGATCCCAAGGAGTGCTATGACCCTCATGTCCTTTGTGACTCAGGGAAGGTTGGGACCAGATGCAGGCTCAAGACAGAGGCCTTTTGGGTTGAGGAGGTGTATTGCAGAACTTGTCAATTCCCAGGCTGTGTCTGTATCTGCAGCCCCAGGGAGGCCACAGCTTGGAGAGGAGGTGGCATGTGAGAGCACAGAGCACCACTGGGTGTCACTGTACCCACGGACAAGGCTGGCTTCTCTCCAGGGTTGATGCTTACAGGTCCCTGTCCACTCCACATCGGGGCCCAGCTCAGCCCTCAGATGGAGACAGGCTGGGCTGTAAAAGGGGATGGCACTCAGGAAATGTCAATAAAACAGCAACTAGCAGAATGCCCTTTTAGGAGTGGTGCTCTGCAACTGTGTGGCCATTTATTTATTCTTGAATGATGGCATGTTGGTGTCAGGAAGGCAGCCTGGCTTTGGGCCTGCCGCTGCCAGGGAACTGGGCCAGCCACACCTCTCATCCCTGCGCCTCCAGTGAAGGGCTGGCCCCCCACATTGCTGAGACTGATTGGAGAGATTATATTGTGCTCAACTTCTGGCTCGGCTCCTTGCTAGCTCCATGAAGATTTGCACAAGTCACTAAAATCCTTGAGTTCCAGTTTCCTCATCTGTGATATGGGGATATTTACCCCACATTGTAGGGCTCTCAAGAAATTCAAATGAGAAAAAAGGAGAAAAACACTTGGAAAGTGTGAATTCACTTACGAATGTGAGGAGGGGGCGGCGATCTGTGAGGTCCCTTTACCTCCTTCAGGAGCATAATGAGGGAAGAGGGGGCATGTTTCTCAACGCCTCCCTGTTCACTTAAAGATGTCACCAGGGTTCCTGCTGTTTAGCCCTCTGAGGTGTCTTTCCCCCAAGTGAAGAGGTTCCTCCCCCGGGAGGGCGGGCAGTGGAAACCCCTCGGCCGGCTCTAGTACCCCGGGCTGCCATCTGAGAAGCAGCCCAGAAGGGCGCATTTCAGGAGAGTTCGTTTTGGAGCTCCCATGCAGGCTCCATGGCTGGGGGAGAGGTATTCCAAGCTACTTCATACATCTGTGGAAGCAGTTTAGAACCACAGCTCAAAATGAGAGCGGAAGTCTTTCGTATAAGAGCATTTAATAGGATACTGATAACAGTAATACTAATACCATCGGTAATTATTACAACTATACGAGAAGGATAATCTCAATTACTCAAGGCCTTTTAGGATTCTACAAACTGAATTTCACCTCAACACATGATGGCACTGTGGAGAGGAGAGTAATAACAATGGCTCACAGAGTGTCTGCTATGTGCCAGGTACCCGGTCCTCCACCCATTCCATGAATTTACTCTCTAATCCTTGTTTTGTCTCTATGTGCAAGGTGCTGGCATTATCCGAGAAACTGGGGCACAGAAAGGATGAGTAAGATGTCCAGGGTCTCGCGGACGAAGGATGAAGCCCAGAGTGCTCTGATTTTGAGTCAGAGCTCTTACCTGACCAGTGGTTTCAATGGGGGTGACACCACCCCTGGGGGACTTCAGAAAGTTTGGGGGGAGCTCAGGTTGTCTCAGGGCTAAGGGGGCAAAACTCTTGCTGGTATCTGTGATGCACAGGGACAGATTTCCACAGTGATTATGGCCTTGTACCCTACACAACTTTGTAATGTGCTAGTGGGCTTCACCTGATACCGTGTAGGCATGCAGTTCGTGGTAGCACTGAAACATTTTTATAAGCTCCCAAGTTTTTTTATGTTTCCTGAATAACTCAGTAAGTTAGAAGATGGTTATTATAAAGAAGTAACTTAAAGAAAATAAAGACATTGTCTCAAAATCATTGAGTAATATACTCCACAATACATTATGTCTACACAATATAACATTTCAACCCTGTATATTTGGTTGGAAACAGCCCCAATGCAATAGTTTTTGACTGAATAAGAGACTGAGTGTAAATATTTAATTGAGGAGGTCTGAGAGACTCAAACAGCATGAAAGCAAAGACATTTGAAACACAGGGGATTTCACTGGATCTCTTTAATGACTATTTCTAAAAATTATTTCATATTATTGCCATCTTTTATATTTTTTAAAGTTTTTGCAGCCCTGGGATGGACACCTATGTTGTAAGGACTATGTGTGGTTTAAAAAAAATGTGCCCTGGCCCTGGCTAGTGTAGCTCAATGGATTGAGCGCTGGCCTGTGAACCAAAGGGTCACTGGTTTGACTCCCAGTCAGGGCACATGCCTAAGTTGTGGTAGGGGGCATGCAAAAGGCAACCACACATTGATGTTTCTCTCCCTCCCTTTTCTTCTCTAAAAATAAATAAAATATTTTTTAAAAATATTCTGGGGAGTTGCCTGTTGTTGATTTTTATCTTTCTCTGACACTGTGTCAGGGGCCCACATGCAATTGCTTTAAACCACATATATCACCATTTCTCTTTCCAATCCACCCTTTATTCTTCATTGCCTATTAATATATGAACTCCAAGGCCTTTTAACACCCTACAAACTGACTTTTACTTCAACAATTATTGGCATTTTAAGGCGGAGATTCACGTGTCTGTGATACGCCCCCTTGGCCATACATGAGGCCGTAACATAGGGAGCTGCCTAACAACACACAAGAACCAGTTCCTCTGCACTCACGTGGCGCTTCCTCATCTTCTCTAGTTGGCCGTCTCTAATTTGCTTTGCTTTATTATTCCTACTTCAGTTTAGGTTATTTCCCCTTTTCTCTTTTTATGTGCAAATACATCTTGTCTGTTACTACTTACTTAACATTAATTTTTGGGACTTCCGGCCAAGATGGAGGCATAGGTAGACACACAATGCCTCCTCGTACAACCAAGATAGGGACAACAACAAATTAGAAACAGAATAACAACCAGAACTGACAGAAAAATTGCACTGTATGGAAGCTGAACAACCAAGAAGTTAAAATAGACACGTTCATCCGGACCGGTAGGAGGGGCGGAGTCGGGCAGCTGGGCTCCGGTCACGGCGTGGAGAGAAGAGAGCATTGGGACCAGGCGCGGAACGCATCCGGGGCATGCAAGGCCACAGTGGGCGGACCCTGAACTCACAGGTGGCAGCTGGTAGACCCCGGCCGAGGGCTGGCAATCAGCAGACCCAGCCAGGCGGCAATTGTGAAGCAAAGCACTGCTCGCAACCCAGGATCCCAGCACCGGGAAATAGAGCCTTGGGGTACTGATTGAAAACACCTGTGGGGGCTGAGGCACAGGGAGATACTCCCAGCCTCACAGGAGAGGTCCTTAAAAAGTCCCACGGCATGCACAAGCCCACCCACATGGGAACTGGCACCAGAGGGGCCCAGTTGGCTCAGGGGAAGTGGCAGAAGGGGCTGAGGTCTGACAGAGAATGGAGCAAGCACCATTGTTCCCTCTCGAACCCTGCCTCCACATACAGCATCACAACCCAGTGACTGGGGTGCCCCACCCTGGTGAACACCTAAGGCTCTGCCCCTCATACATAACAGGAGTGACCAGAGCAAAGGAAAAAAAAAAAAGATGGCTCAAACAGAATTAAAATCCCCACGACAGTACTTTTAAGTGACTGAGAGATAGCCAACCTATCAGATACACAGTTCAAAGCACAGCTGATCAAGATGCTCACAGAATTGATTGATTTTGGTCGCAAATTAGCTGAAAAAATGCAGGCTACAATAAGTGAAATGAAGAAAAATGCACAGGGAACCAATAGTGATGGAATGAAAGCTGGGTCTCACATCAGTGGAGTGGACCAGAAGGAAGAAAGAAACATACAATCAGAAAAGAATGAAGAAATAAGAATTAAAAAAAAAATTGAGGAACTTCCAGGACATCTTTAAATGATCCAACATCCAATTTATAGGGGTACCAGAAAGGGAAGAGGAAGAGCAACAAGTGGAAAACTTATTCGAACAATAATGAAGGAAAACTTCCCCCAACCCAGCAAAGGAAATAGACTTCCAGGAAGTCCAGGAAGCTCGGAGAGTCCCAAAGAAGTTGGACCCGAGAAGGAACACACCAAGGCACATCACGATTACATTAGCCAAGGTAAAAATGAAGGAGAGAATCCTAGAAGCAGCAAGAGATAAGGAGACAGTAACCTACAAAGGAGTTCCCATCAGACTGTCAGCTGATTTCTCAAAAGAGACCTTTCAGGCAAGAAGGGGCTGGAAAGAAGTATTCCAAGTCATGAAAGGCAAGGACCTACATCTCAGATTGCCTTATCCAGCAAAGCTCTCATTTAGAATGGAAGGGCAGATAAAGTGCTTCTCAGATAAGGTCAAGCTAAAGGAGTTCATCATCACCAAGCCCTTATTATATGGAATGTTAAAGGGACTTATCTAAGAAAAAGAAGATTAAAAAAACATGTATAGTAAAATGACAGCAAACTCACAATTATTAACAACCACACCTAAAACAAAAACAAAAATAAACTAAGCAAACAACTAGAACAGGAGCAGAACCACAGAAATGGAGATCACATGGAGGGTTAGCAAACAGGGGAGTGGGAGGAGGAGAGAGGGGAAAAAAGGTACAGAGAATAAGTAGCATAGATGGTAGGTAGAAAATAGACAGAGGGAGGGCAAGAATAGTATGGAAAATGTAGAAGCTAAAGAACTTATGACACATGGACATGAACTAAGGGGGGAATGTGGGTGGGAAAGGGTGTGCGGGGTGCAGGGGAATGAACAGGGGGTAATGGAACAACTGTAATAGCATAATCAATAAAATATATTAAATATTTTCCATAATAAAGTGTTTTGAACCCTGAAAAAAACATTAATTTTGATTCTACAATAGTATTTACTCCCTATTACTCTTCTGGTTTTTAAAAAATTACATAATGACTCTGGTCTTCTATTCCTCTTAAATTCGAGTGTATTTATTATACACAAGTGCAAGTAATCTGCCCATTTCATTTATGTCTTCTGCTGAGTCCTGCCTAAGCATTTATATATTTGGGGACATTATGTTTTATTATGACTTCTTTTTTCTTTTTTATTATAATTACCTTTACTTGCATTTTTAAAATGAAGTGTGTAGATTGGTCAGATCATCTATGAACTTCATTTCAGGACAGAGGGCGCATTGTAAAGGGGGCTGGGTCTAGCGGTTGTGAGAGGCATGCTCTACAGTGGGAGAAGGGATGTTAGGAGCCACCCACCCCTCTTTTTTCAGGCCCACAGAGGGAGAAGAGGATGCACCCACATCCACACAACTGGTGGGTAGGCCAGAACCAGGCTTCCTCAGCAGTCCAGCCCCGCCCCAAGTCCGAATTCATCTTTTAACTCCCATAACTCAACCCTACAGTCCAAAGCTGGGGAAAAGAAGGTTAGAGCCCTTAGTTGCCTAACTCCTCTAGGGCGCTTTTGTCCTAGATTTAACTCAGTCTGGCACTCCCAGGAGACTAGCCACAGCAAGTTTTACTCAGCTGCTTGCTGCCCCCTGGGGTATAGCATGGGTACTAGCGCAAAACAAGCAAACTACTTACAAGATGAATTTTGTACTTTTCCAATGAGAACACAGCTTCCTACTCTTCCCACACGCTCCACCAAACCCAGTGAAGAGCCTGGGGACCCCTAGGTCTCAGTTCTTTTATACACAGTCCAAGTTTTGTGGAGGAGTAGGAAGCAATTGAACTCAACCCAAGGGAATGGTGGCATGGGTGCAATAGAAGAGTCAGGAGGGGGTACAAGATGCCCCAGGTGGCCAGCGGTGGAGTGGCACTGCCCTCTGGGAAGAACCAGGAGAAGGAAGCCTGCGACTTTCAGCAACCCTTTGTGTGTGAGTGCAGTCGAGGGAGAGTTAATGATTTACCGGAGGCTCCTTTCACAACTTACCAAGGTTCAGCTTCCGTTTAGCATGCACAAGCTCGGTTCTCTGCGCGAGTCACCCCTGGCCAGCTTCGACTCCAGAAGGCCCCTCTGGCAGCCTGCGGCATGATCTCCGTTACCGAATGGCAGAGTGAGTGTGAGGGGCCCTGCCACAGAGGGGCTGGGCTGGAATGGGGTGTCTGGGCTAGGTGGGGGCCGAGACGATGCCCCTCCTAGCTGGGATCTCTTCGTAGGAAACCTGTGAGGCGACCTCTGGAGCCATGGCCCAGAGCTGTCGTGTTGGCATCCTCCCTGCAGCAGGGCCACAGACGGGCGTGGCTCCTCTACCTGCCAGTGGGTGGGGGTTGCTCAGGGTCCTCAGGCAGCCAAAGGCTGGCACCGGGGGGAACTGGCAAGTTCACCACTCAAGCTGATGCCTTTCCCACTTGGGGTTCTTAGACCTGGGATGCTGCAAAGGCGGACCCAGGAGGCTGCTGCCCATTCAGACATCTTTCCCCCCCACCAGCTCTCAGGGTCCCCTGTGGCCCCGGTCCCTTCTTGTCAGAAAATAAATTCCACTCCACTCTCCAAATCAGCGTATCCTCACTTCTAAACAGGGCAGGAAGAAGGCAAGGAAGTAGTCTGTAGGTCAGGCAGGGGTGGACACTGGTGAGTTACTTACAGCCTCTGAACCCCAGCGTCTCATCTGTGAACTGGAGGTGATACTCATTCATTCACTAAACAAATCTGTCTCCTCTCATCCCAAACACTGTGTTGGGCATAGAGTATACATCGGTGAATGCACAGACATACACCCCACTTACAGTTTAGAGTGGGGGAACAGGAGATTAACAGACAACAAAGTCTGTATGTAGTATGACAGGTGGTGATACATCCTCTGGACAGAAATAAAACAGGGAATTAGGCTAGGGAGGGGCAGGAAGGGTTGCTATTTCATGTACAGTGGTCAGGAAAGGCTTCACTGAGAAGGAGCCCTTGGTACAGAGACTCACAGGAAGTGAGGAAGAAAAGCCATGCAGCCGTCTGGAGGGGAAATGTTCTAGGAAGAGGGGACAGCCAGTGCAAAGGCCCTGAGGCATTGGTATACTTGGTGTATTTGAAAAACAAGGAGGCTGGTGCTGCTGGAGCAAAGTGAGTAAAGGGGAGAGAAGTAGGAGTCTACTTAGGGAGGCCACTGAGAGGCTGGACTGTGTAAAGACTCCACTTTTGTCTCCGTAAGATGGGAAGCCTTTGGAGGGTTTTGTGTGGAAGAGTGATATGATCCACTTGTCTTTTTAAAAGATCACTGTGGCCCAGCTGGTGTGGCTCAGTTGGCTGGAGTGTCGTCCCATTCACCAAAAGTTTGCAGGTTTGTTTCTGGTCAGGGTACACACCTGGGTTGCAGGTTCAATCCCTGGTTGGGGTGTCTGCAAGAGGCAACTAATCGATGTTTTGCTTTCACAGCAATGTTTCTCTCTCTCTCAGGAATCAATAAATGTATCATTATTTTTTAAAAGATCACTCTGGGTATTGGGTTGAGAATGGATGGCAGGGGGTGGCTCAGCCACAGGGAGATCAGGGCTGCGGGGGGTGGGGGGCGTGGAGGAGACCCAGGGGGCAGCAGTGCGCCCACGGGAAGCGCCCCTGCTGGGTCTGTTTGCAGGACATTGCTGAAAGGATTTGCTGATAGATGTGGCATAGGGGAGAAAGACAGAGCAATTTGAAGGACTGAGTTTGGTGTGCTGCTGTTAGACATCCAGGTGAGATGTCAAGCAGGTAACCAGGTGAGTGAGTCTGGGGTGGAGAGAAGAATTTGGGAGTTGTCTGCATATAGATGGTATTTAAAACCACGAAAGCTCTTTGAGATCATTTGGGGCACAGTTTTCCAGCCTCCCCACTACTGACATTTTGGGGCAAGGTAATTAAAAAAAGATTTTAAAGAGTTTATTTATTTATTTATTTTTAGACAGAGGAGAAGAGAGAGAGAGGGAGAGAAACATCAATGTGTGGTTGCCTCTCATGTGCCCCCTACTGGAGACCTGGCCTGCAACCTAGGCATGTGCCCTGCCTGGGAGTCAAACCAGTGACTCTTTGGTTAGCAGGCCGTCACTCAATCCACTGAGCCACACCAGCCAGGGCTGGGGCAGGGTAATTCTTCACTGTGGGGTCTGTCCTGTGCATTATAGGACTTTAGCAGCACCCCTGGCCTCTACACACTAGATGCCAGTAGCACACTCCATTCCCAGTTGTGACAATCAAAAATGTCTCCAGACATTCCCGAATGTCGCGAGAAACAAAAATCACCCTCCCCAGTTGAGAATAGCTGACGTTAATATTTGTAAAAACACAGAGAGAAGAAGGCTGAGGCCTGAGCCCAGTGGCAAGCCAACGTTTTATTAAACCGACATGTGCTAAATCTGATGAAGAATGTACCGAATTCTATGAAGGAAAGAAAGGAGGGAACCAGATCTAGGTCAGGGAATGGACTGTGGAGCCGGTTTCCCTGGGGACTGACATTTGCATTGAGACCTGAAGGGTGAGTGTGCATCAGGCAGATGACACGTGGGAGGAAATTGCATGGTCCAAGGCCCTGAAGCAGGAGACTCACCATGGAAACAATGATGTGGTTGGAGTGTGGCAGGTGAGGGAGACAGCAGCAGGACATGAAGCTGGACAGGCAGGCCTGGGCCCCATCGTGCAGGGAACGGATGTTTCATCTCAGCCCAGTGGGGAGCTGCAAGGGGTTCTGCGCTGTGCACGCATGGGATTGGGTGCTGTATTCCCCGCAATCGGTAACTGCTGTGTGGAGAAGGGATAAGAGGGAGGCAGGAGTGAAGCACAGGCTAGCAGGAGAATGCTGGATGGTCCAGAACAGACATGAGGGTGGCCTGGAATTAAATGGTAAGAGTGGAGAGAAACAGACAGATTTCAAGGTACATTTGGGAAGGAGAAGCAGTGAAACTTAGCTGACCGAGGGAGTAGCAAGTAGATTCGGTGATGGCTCTCAGGCTTTGCTGCCGGCTGCTGGGTAGGTGGTGGTGATGTTTGCGTTCATGTGAGGAAAACCAAGGGAGGTACAAGTTTAAGGAAAGAAGATCAGTAACTCAGTTGGCCCCTGTTGAGTTCAAGATGTCTCGAAGAGAGAAAGCCAAGCAAATATGCTAAGTAGGCAGTTGGATATGAGCTTGGAAGCTCAAACTCATTCTTATTTATTTATTTATTTGGTCTAAATACATATAATATATTAAAGATAAATATCAACATTGTCCGCACACAAGTGATATGTAAAACATGGGCATATGTGCAAAAACAGAATGAGACATGAACGTGGGCCAAAGGCCTGAGCAACTCGAATCCCAAGAGGAAGAGAGAGGAGTGGGAAAGGGCAGAGGACTGGGGCAGAGGTCAGACAGCAGGGAGGCGACCAACAGCGTGCCATCATGGAATCCCAGAGAAAGGCTGCTTCAAGAAGGGAGTGGCCCACTACTAAGCGATGAGGACTGACGCCTGTCGGTTGGATGTGAGGTCATGGACATCACAGATGGCCAGAGCAAGAGCGATCTCCGCGGAGGAGCATGGGGGTGGAAGTGGACTGGACCGGGTTGATTAAAGGCACTTGTTTGAGAACCAGGCTGCTGGGACCAAAGCCTGGTCTGCCGGCTGCTGGCTGGTGCCCTGGGCAACAGACTTGATCGCTGCGTTTCAGTTCTGCCTGTGAAATGGGGCTGCCAGCATTCCTCCCTCACAGGCGGTTATGAACACTCAATGAGTTAAGAAGGCTTCAGGAGCCTAGACTGCACCTGACACCGTGTGCTTGTTAGTGTTGAAAAGTGAAGGAAGGCTCTTTCTCTCCCCATTTTCCTCCTTCCTCTTCCTGAACAATTCAGTCCTAAAGCAATTAGGTAGAAAGGGGCGGGGGTGCCAGAGCAGGTATCAGAACCCCAGCTAGGTGGAAGGGGTTCACAGTGGGGCAGGCTTGGTGCCAAGCTGGGGCAAGGAGGGTGTCCTGGCAGTGTCAGCGCAGGGGGTAGAGAGGAACTTCATAGCAGAGGAACCTGGCAGACACCACCTCAATCAAGTGGTTAAAGAAACATTGTCAGTAACGGGCCAAACTGAATCATGCATCACCCAACAGATGCAATGAGAAGAACACAGCTTCCCGCCTTGTAGATACTTCTGCATAACCAGGACCTAGTCATGACTATCAGACAAGTCCAAACAGAAGGACAGATGGCCCAAATCTTCAAAAGTGTCAGAGTCATGTTAAGGAAAGATCGAGGTACCATTCCAGACATGAGACTAAAGAGATATAGAAACCAAATACCACACGTGATTCTGAACTAGATCCTTTTGTTAAAAATCATATCACTGGCACAACTGATGAAACTTAAATGTGGTCTGAGTTTAGATGGTAGTAATGTATTGGTGTTCACTTCCTGACTTTGATGGTCGTATTCTGGCTGCATAGGAGAATAAAGGGAAACCACATCAAAGTATTCAGGGGTGATGTGATCACCTGTGGCAACTACTCAAGTAGTTCAGGGAAAAAAGTTGTACTGTATTTGCAACTTTTCTGTACATTTGTTGGTTGTTGAGAGAGACAGAGAGGTGTGCGTGTATGTGTGTGGGAGAGAGAGATGAATGCTGTCCCGACAGTCCCTGCACAGCTTTGGTTCAGGGGCCCATCCATCTGCTCCAAGAGATGGTTTTCCTTTCTGGAGCAAGAAAGACATTGAACCTGGCTTCAGTTAATGCAAGTGACAGAATGGGGGTTGGGGCAGCCCAGCTCATCTGCAGCAGTTTCCGGCCGTGGACTCTTCTTTCCAGCTGCTCTGGAGCTACAGGTTGAGGTTGCTGCTAAATAGGGCAGCCATCAGCTGGCCATGACAGGGAGACCTAAAGCCAGTCTGTCTCCAAGGCCTGGGGAGACCCCTGAGTCTAACTAGGTGGTGCCCTGGAGAGCTAGGCTTCCCTGAAGTTACCAGATGCTCCTCTTGTCCTATTCTCCAGCAGGGGGTGCACTGCCCCATCTGCCCAGATCCCACTGGGCTGCAGACACTTGTGTCACTCCTGGTGACTCGCATACCCCCTCCCGCCCTCACACACTCACCTCCGCCCTCTGCCGTGCTTGTGCCCCAAGAACTTCAGCAGCAACCCCAGACTGGTAACTTAACTGAAATTGCTAAGCCACTCTGGGACAGTTGCAAGAGGCGGAAAGGAAGGTCTGAGGTTGTGTGAGAAACTGCTTCTGACCCTTTTGGGATAGGGTTTGTGTCCATGGTGCAGTTTCTCCAATGAACACTGGAGGCACTGCACGTAGCCCACGAAAGCAGGCTGCACGCGTCACAGGCAATCTGTGGAATTGCACCAGCCCTTGAAGACAAGTGTGGGGCGAGTTGGGAAAGCAGTGTGTAAGACGGCAAACCCCTGTTACAGAAAAAAGTATAATATAGGAGAAAAGACATAAAGTGTGAATTCGAAAAACTTAGCTGTTTCTACAAAATGGGCAAGAGGCTGTTCTTAAGTGTTTACAGGATGAACATATGGATATTTTTAACAAAACAAAATGAAAACCCAATAAAATGTTCACATTTTGCTTCCACACAAAAAACATCTACCTGAAGGAGACAGAAGGGAGGGATGGGTTGTCAGAACTGGAACTGATGATGTGTTTCTGTGGCAGGGGTAAGCTAAGATCAGATATTTTTATAACAGGCATAGAAACGTAAAATACCGCTGTCATTCAGATGCAAGAATATGGTTATGGTCCTCCTCCCCAACATCCCAGCCTATAAAATTATCATGGCAAAGCAGACATACTTCCAGAGCCTCAACTTAGTGGCTCTGAGGACAGAAAAAGTCACGCAGTATGGAAGGAAAGAACCCAAACTTTGCAATGACCCAAGGGGGTTGTATTCCGCCCAGTTTCCAGGGCCATAAGAGATTGGGCATTACTGGGAGGTGGAAGTAGGAAACAAGCCCAGACAGATCACGGAGTTTGTCAGAAACGGGAGGAATGAGCCATTACTATACCAGACGGGTGCTGGGCAGCTGGGCAAACATGTTGACAGAAGGTGTCGCACTGGGGCCTCACAGAATCCAGCTCTGCCAAAGGCAAGACCTCGTACGGAGACCTCGTAAGACGGCACTTGTCTGGCCTAGAAATTGAGTGAGGTTTATAATTTAAACAATAAATCTCATTTCAGTATTTTTAAAAATTCTTTCGAGGAAGACCTTTGGCCATATTTCTCTCCTGGAACTGATCCTAATCCTCTTAAAGTCTGTAAAGTAACAGATTATGAAAGATTAACACCCAGAATGTGACTGTGTTGTTTCATGTGTTCTCTCACTTGTAAATACAGCTCAGTCAGTACGTCTAGTCTCAATTATTTTGTCTTTGTTTCATTTTTACAGTTCTGGCTGATAGTGACGTTTTATAACTATCTGTAAAAGCATAGCAATAATTCCAATTTCACAGAGATTGTGAGAATCAATTTTAAGATGTTAGTTAACAAGTAAATTTTTCTTTAAAAATTACTATATGTTTTCTTTTTAAAAATTGAGACAACTTTGAATTTTAAAAATTAATTCATTTTTTATAAATGCTCAGAAACTTTGTTTGTATATATGTAAAAGGGAATGGATCAAGTATAATTATACTGATATCAACTTTTTAAAATATATTTTATTAATTATGCTATTACAGTTGTCCCATTTTATTCTCCCCTTTATTCCCCTCTACTCTGCACCCCACCTCCCACCAGCATATCCCCACCTTAGTTCATGTCCATGGGTCATACATATAAGTTCTTTGGTTTCTCCATTTCCTGTACTGTTCTTAACCTCCCCCCATCTATTTTGTACCTACCATTTATGCTTCTTATTCCCTGTACATTTTCCCCCATCCTCCCCCTCCCCTTCCCTGCTGATAACCCTCCACGGGATTCTCTTCCTGTTCCTGTTGTTTGCTTAGTTTGTTTTTGTTTTTGTTTTGTTTTTAGGTTTAGTGGTTGATAGTTGTGAGTTTGTTGTCATTTTACTGTTCATGGTTTTCATTAACTTCTTTTTCTTAGATAAGTTCCTTTAACATTTCATATGATAAGAGCTTGGTGATGGTGAACTTCTTTAATTTGACCTTATTTGGGAAGCACTTTATCTGCCCTTCCACTCTAAATGAAAGATTTGCTGGATAGAGCAATCTGGGATGTAGGTCCTTGCCTTTCATGACTTAGAATATTTCCTTCTAACCCTTTCTTGCCTGTAAGGTTTGTTTTGAGAAATCAGCTGGTAGTCTGATGGGAACTCCTTTGTAGGTAACTGCTTCCTTTTCTCTTGCTGCTTTTAAGATTGTGTCCTTATCTTTAAACTTGGGTAATGTAATTATATTGGGTGCTTTGGTGTGTCTCTCCATGGGTCCAACTTCTTTGGGACTCTCTGAGCTTCCTGGACTTCCTGGAAGTCTATTTCCTTTGCCAGATTGGGGGATTTCTCCTTCATTATTTTTTCAAATGAGTTTTCAGTTTCTGGCTCTTCCTCTTCTCCTTCTGGCACCCCTATGATTCGGATGTTGAAATGTTTCAAGTGTCCCACAGGTTCCTAAGCCTCTCTTCACGTTTTTGAAATCTTCATTCTATTCTGGTTGAGTGTTTATTTCTCCTTCTGGTACAAACCGTTGACTTGAGTCTGTTTCTTTCGCATCACTGTTGGTTCCCCATACATTTTCCTTTATTTCACTTTGCACAGCCTTCACTTCTTCCTCTATTTTGTGACCATACTCAACCATTTGTGTGAACAACCTGATTACCAGTGTTTCGAACTCTGCATCTGATAGTTTGGCTATCTCTTCATCGCTTAGTTCTATTTTTGGAGCTTTGATCTGTTCTTTCATTTGGGCTATTTACCTATTTACTTACTTACTTACTTACTTACTTATTTATTTATTTATTTATTTATTTATTTATTTATTTATTTATTTATTTATTTTTTGTCTTGGTGTGCCTGTTACATAGTAAAGGGCAGAGTCTTAGGTATTCACCAGGACGGGGCAACCCAGGTTGCTGCGTTGTAGTGCTATATGTGGGGAGGGGTCTGAGAGAGAACAGTGCTCAGCTCTTGGCTGGCTTTCAGCCACTTCCCCCGCTACCCACAAGCAAATTGGGCCTTTCTGGTCTGGTGCTGATTCCCATGTGGGCGGGCTTGTGTACATTCTAGGACCCTGTGGGTCTCCAATGAACTCTCCTGGGAGGCTAGCAGTTTCTCCCACCACCATAACCCCCACAGGTTTTCTCAGCCAGAGGTTTTGAGGCTTTCTTTTCTCATGCTGGAAACTTGGGTTGCATGGCCTGTCTCACTTCCAAGTTGTTCCTCCCAGTGTATCTGCACTCAGATGTGGGACTGCCTGGTCCTCCAGCCACAGCTTTGCTGTGAGTCCTCTTCGCCCTAGATGCCTGTCTCTTCCCCTCCTACCAGTTTAGATGAATGTTTCATCTTTAACTCCTTTGTTGTAGGACTTCCATACAGTTTGATTTTCTAGCAGTTCTGGTTTTTTTTTTTTTTTAAATTTGTTGTCGTCCTTCTTTTGTTTGTGTGGGGAGGTAAAGTGTATCTACCTATGCATCCACCTTGGCCAGAAGTCTAAAAATTAATCCATTTTAATAAAAGTATACATTAGCCTTTGCTGGTGTGGCTCAGTTGATTGAGCACCAGCCTGTGAACCAAAGGGTTGCCAGTCTGATTCCCAGTCAGGGTGCATGCCTAGGTTGCAGGCCACAGCCCTGGTGGGGGATGTGCGAGAGACAACCACATATTGATGTTTCTCTCCCTCTCTTTCTCCATCCCATTCCCTCTGTCTAAAAATAAATAAGTAAAATCTTTAAAAAAAACTATACATTACATGCTACAGTTTTAAAAGGCTTTCTTTGCTTTATCTTTTAAAGACATTCATGTCCTATGTACCATACAACTTACAATAAAAATAAAATAAGGCATTCTAGCTGTATTAAGTCAATGAAGCAAGTTTCAAAACTGTATGTACAATATAAACTTAAAGTTGTACAACCTCATCAGTAATTTTTTAAAATATATTTTATTGATTATGCTATTACGGTTGTCCCATTACCCCCTCTTCATTCCCCTCCACCCTGCACACCCTCTCCCACCCACATTCCCCACCCCCCTTTTTAGTTCATGTTCATGTGTCATAAGTTCTTTAGCTTCTACATTTCCCATACTATTCTTGCCCTGCCCCTGTCTATTTTTTACCTACCTCCTATGCTACTTATTCTCCGTATCTTTTCCCCCTCTCTCCTCCTCCCACTCCCCTGTTTGCTAACCCTTCATGTGATCTCCATTTCTGTGGTTCTGTTCCTGTTCTAGTTGTTCGCTTAGTTTATTTTTGTTTTTGTTTTAGGTGTGGTTGTTAGTAATTGTGAGTTTGCTGCCATTTTACTATATATGTTTTTTTAAATCTTCTTTTTCTTAGATAAGTCCCTCTAACATTTCATATAATAAGGGCTTGGTGATGATGAACTCCTTTAACTTGACCTTATCTGAGAAGCACTTTGCCTGCCCTTCCATTCTAAATGAGAGCTTTGCTGGATAAGGCAATCTGAGATGTAGGCCCTTGCCTTTCACTACTTGGAATACTTCTTTCCAGTCCCTTCTTGCCTGTAAGGTCTCTTTTGAGAAATCAGCTGACAGTCTGATGGGAACTCCTTTGTAGGTTACTGTCTCCTTATCTCTTGCTGCTTCTAGGATTCTCTCCTTCATTTTTACCTTGGCTAATGTAATTGTGATGTGCCTTGGTGTGTTCCTTCTCGGGTCCAACTTCTTTGGGACTCTCTGAGCTTCCTGGACTTCCTGGAAGTCTATTTCCTTTGCTGGGTTGGGGAAGTTTTCCTTCATTATTTGTTCAAATAAGTTTTCCACTTGTTGCTCTTCCTCTTCTCCTTCTGGTACCCCTATAATTTGGATGTTGGATCATTTAAAGATGTCCTGGAGGTTCCTAAGCCTCTCCTCATTTTTTTTTTTTAATTCTTATTTCTTTATTCTTTTCTGATTGTATGTTTTTTTCTTCTTTCTGGTCCACTCCATTGATATGCAACCCAGGTTTCATTCCATCACTATTGGTTCCCTGTGCATTTTTCTTCATTTCACTTACTGTAGCCTTCATTTTTTCATCTAATTTGCGACCAAAATCAACCAATTCTGTGCGCATCTTGATCAGCTGTGCTTTGAACTGTGCGTCTGATAGGTTGGCTATCTCTTGGTCACTTAAAAGTACTGGTTCTGGGGCTTTCACTTCTGTTTGAGCCATTCCCCCCCTTCCCCTTTGGTCTGGTCATGCTTGTTATGTATGAGGGGCGGTGGAGTATTAGGTGTTCACCAGGGCAGAGTACCCCAGTCTCTGGGTTGTGACATTGTATGTGGGGGTGGGGTTTGAGGGGGAACAATGGTGCTTGCTCTATTCTCCGTCAGACCTCAGCCCCTTCCACCACTTCTCCCAAGCAAACTGGGCCCCTCTGGTGCCGATTCCTGTGTGAGTGGGCTTGTGCACCACCTGGGACTTTCCAACAACCTTTCCTGTGAGGCTAAGAGTCTCTCCCTGTGCCTCAAGCCCCACAGGTGTTTTCAATCAGTGTCCCGAGGCTCTATTTCCCAGCGCTGGGATCCTGGGTTGTGCGCAGTGCCTTGCTTCACAATTCCCGCCTTTCTGGGTCTGCCTTTTGCCACTCTTTGGCCAGGATCTGCCAGCTGCCACTTGAGTGCTCAGGGTCCACCTGCTGTGGTCTTGCTTGCCCCGGATGCCTTACACGTCCGGTCCCCATGCTCTCTCCTCTACATGCTGTGACCTGCACCCGGCTGCCCAACTCTACCCCTCCTACTTGTCTGGATGAACATGTCTATTTTAACTTCTTGGTTGTCCGACTTCCATACAGTTCAATTTTCTGTCAGTTCTGGTTGTTATCCTGTTTCTAAATTGTTGTTGTCCCTATCTTGGTTGTGCGAGGAGGCACAGTGTGTTTACCTATGTCTCCATCTTGGCCGGAAATCAATAATTTTTTTCAAGGTCACAACACAATTCCATTTATAATAGCATCAAAAAGTATAAGATACATAGGAATAAACTTAATCAAGGAAGTAAAAGATGTGTGCACGCATACCTCAGAGATAGTGAGGGTTTGGTTCCAAACCCTCACAATGAAGCAAGTCACAATCTTTTTGCTGGTAGAGGGTCTTGCCTTCAATTCATAAAGAAATGAGACATCTGCAAAGCACAATAAAATGAGGTATGCCTGCACACTCAAAACTACAAATTGTTACTGAAAGGAGTTATAAAAGACACAAATAAATAAGAAGACATTCTATGTTTATGGATTGGAAGATTTAATATAGTTAAGATGTCAATAAAATCCAAAGCAATCTACAAATTCAATTCAATCTTTATCAAAATTCCAATGGTGTTTTTTGCAGCAACAGAAGAATCTATCCTGGAATTCATTTGGAATCTCAAGGGATGTCAAATAGCCAAAGTGATCTTAAAAAGGGAGAACAGAGATGGATGTTTCACAATTTCTGATTTCAAAACTTATTGCAAAGCCATAATAATCAAAACAGTGTGGAACTGAATGAAGACAGCTATATAGGCCAATGAATGTAATAGAGAGCCCAGAAATAAACCCGGGCATACATGGCCAAATGGTTCTCAACAAGGGTGCCAGGGCCATTCCGTGGGAAAAGGTAGTCTTTTCAACAAATAATATGGAAAAACTGAATATTCACAGGCAAAAAAAATAATTGTGTTGAACCCTTATCTTACACCATATATAAAAATTAACTCAAAACTCATTTTAGCTCAAAGTGAGAGTTAAAACTTAAAACTCTTAGAAGAAAACATAGGAGCTTCATGACACTGACTTCTGGGATATGATACAACTAAAGAAAAATGAAATAAATTGGACTGTATCAAAATTAAGAATCTCTGTTCATCAAAGGATACAATCAATGGAGTTTCAAAGCATATGGAATGGGAGACAATATTTTCAAAGCATATATCTGATAATATCCAGAATGTATAAGAACCCTTACAATTCAATAGCTAAAACAATAACAAAACTTATTTTTAAACTGGGCAAAGGACCTAAATAGACACTTCTCCAAAGAAGACATACATATGAGCAAGAAGCACATGGAAAGGTTGCTCAACATAACTGATCTTCAGGGAAAGGCAAATCAAAACAAGAAGAAGAGCCCTGGCAGGTGTGGCCCAGTTGGTTGGGCATCAATCTGCAAAGTGAAAGGACAACTGGATTCCTAGTAGGGGCACATGCCTAGGTTGTGGGTTCGGTCCCCAGTCAGGGTGCAACAGGTCGATGTTTCTCTCCAACATCAATATTTCTCTCCCTCTCTTTCTCCCTCTCCCCCCCATATTAAAAAACAAAGTGTGACTTAGCTCTTAAAAAAAATAGAAAACCGCAATGAGATACCATCTCACAATCATTAGGATGGATGCTATCAAAACCAAAACAAAATGAAGCCAAAATAACAAGGGTTGGTAAAGATGTGAAGAAAGCAAAACCTTTGTGCACTGCTGGTAGGAATGTAAAATGATGCACCTGCTACAGAAAATGGGATAGTGGTTCATCAAAAAATTAAAAATAGAACTACCATATGATCCAACAATTCCACTCTGGGTGTATATCCAAAAGTATTGAAAGCAGAGTCTCGAAGGGATATTTGTTCACCCACGTTCATAGAAGCATATTCACAATAGTGAAGAGGCAGAAGCAACCCGAGTGTCCATCCACAGGTGAATGGAAAAACAGAATGTGGTATGCACATACCATGGAACGTTACTCAACCCTAAAAGTAAGGAAATTCTGACTGACATGTGCTACATGGATGAACCTTGAGGACATCGTGTTAAGTGAAACAAGCCAGTCACAGATAGTGACAGGTAGTGTGATTCCACTTCTCTGGGGAACCTAAAGGAGCCAGAGTCATAGAAACAAAGAGCAGAACGGTGGTGCCAGAGACTGTGGGAGGGAGGGAAGGAGGGGGAAGTAGTGTGTGGTGGGGCAGAGTTTTTGTTTTGTAAGATGAAAAAGAGTTTGGAGACAGATGCTGGTGATGGTAACACAACCATGTGAATGTACTTAATACCATTGAACTGTACACTTAAAAGTTGTTAAGATGGTAGATTTTATGTATATTTTATCGCAACTTAAAATTTCAATTTAGATCCGTTTTAAAAATGAAGCAATATAATGAATTGTCATTTGTTGACTCCCAGTGGCGAAGATAAGTAAAATCGACAATTCTATGCTGTGAAGAGGGTTTAAGATAAAAAAGAAATTCATATCCCATTATCATCACAACTCTTCCTGAGGGGAGCAATCCAAAATACATATCAAAATGTCAAAAACGTAGGCATTGATCCAACAAGGGGGCCTTAACGTCCTACACTTTTCTGCTCCACTCACTGGCTCTGAGCAAACCCTTACAGGCAAACTCTTACAAACTCTGAGCAGCCTCAGAGAATGCCCCAAGACACGAAGCCAAAGGAAATGGCACACTGCAAACTAGGGCCGGGGCCCTGTCATTGTGGGCCTGATCTTGTGCAGAACTGCAGGGCCACTGTGGCTGAAGTTAGGAGACTCAGGGATGCGTGGTGGTGCCCAAGGCGGCTGCTGCAGGAGGGAGGGAGGAGCCACGAGCAGGTGTGGCTAGGGTGTGGACTCCAGGTAGAAAGATGAGCACACTTCTGGCTGATGATTTCTGTTTCCACGAACAAGGGTGAGAAGTCGTCACCAGAGAGTCGGGGACAGGGAAAGTTAGGAGGGTAGAGACAGTGTGAAGAGGAGGGCTAGCCTCTTGAGAAACAGGCAGGACAGCCATGTGGTTTCAAGCCCCTCTGGGCTGGTAGCCATGAGTTGTCAGTTGCCTGAGTGTGAGTTGGGCATGAGCAGCTCCCAACTGCAAGCAGACAGGACTAGTGTAGGCAGACGGTTATTTCAGCCAGGAGCCCTGCCCTGCTACCGACCTGGATAATGCAGTGCTGGAAGCCAGGGGAAAGCTGAAAATGGAAAGCTGTGGCTCTAGCTACCTCATAGGGTTGTTTGGAGCACAGAATGCTGTGACATGTAGAACTGACCAGCAGTTTTCAGGTGCTAAATGTACATTTGTGCCCATTCTTCCCTTCCTGTTCTGTCACTCCCTGGTAGCACAGAGGCTGATGGAAATGGGATCTCACTGACCCCCCCAGAGGGCACCCGTCCCCACCCTCTCCCTAGAGCCCGTCCCATCACAGCCTCCTTGCCTGTTGCAGAGATTGGTGTGGGCACCACTGGCTTCGGCATCTTCTTCATCCTCTTTGGAGTATTCCTGTACTTTGATTCCGTGCTCCTGGCCTTCGGAAATGTGAGTGCCCTTGACCTGTGGACCACGCCTAACCTACCTGGGATCTCTATTGCCAGGGACAGCCCTAAGTTCCCTCTGATTACAGCCATCCAGGGGTCAGGTGCCATCAAGCCTGGGCTGGCAAGGTGACTGGGGATAGACAGCAGGTCCTGTTGTTGGACAGAGAATCTGAGGACCTGGATCCTCATGCCAAGCTCTGGGTGAGGCCCTGCGGGGGCCAAGAGGAATTGCACACTGTCCCTCCATTGGAACGCCACCAACTAGGGACAGGGATGTCACACCAGCATACACGACTGGGGAGGGAGGCAGGAGTGCAGCAAAGCCACCATAAGACAAACACATTTAATATGAAATACGGTGCTTGGAGGAAAGAGAGTGTACCCAGTTGGAGAAAGATGACAAGGAATCTGGAAAAGGAAAGTGGGTTTGGGTTTAGATAAAGCACTTCCAGGTAGATGGAACATGCTAGAAGAAAGCCAGAGTCCCATTTGACAACAGCCCGGACACTCACTCTTGAGGGGTCATTAGGAGCCAAGTGAAGACCATGAGAAGGCTGGGTAACAGAGGGCCTGGAGTGTTGTTCCATGGCCGCCTAGCCTATGCACGCCCCAGTTTCCACCTTCCTAAAGTGGAGAGGACCTCGCTAGCTGTCCCATCTTCCTTGGGAAGTGTGATGAGAAATCAAGTCCTATATGAAGAACAAGCTGGGATCCAGGAAATTGAGTTGAATCAGGTGAGAAACTAGAGAACTTCAAATTTCTCTTGGTCTAGCCCCCTGCCTCTGGCGGTCTCATTTCCAACCAGCTCAGGTGATCCAAGGCTCTGTAGTTTTGCCACGTGGCTGGGCTGCCTGGTCTGATATCATCCCCCCTGTAAGAGTGGGCAAGTCCTGTCCCACACCTGATGGCCGCTCCAGGCCTGGCCCTGGCCCCGGCCCCAGGGTGGGAGGAGGCTATTTGTGCTCATGGTCCTCTCCCTCCCCGCAGCTGCTGTTCCTGACCGGCCTCTCCCTCATCATTGGCCTGAGGAGGACGTTCTCCTTCTTCTTCCAGAGGCACAAGCTTAAGGGGACCAGCTTCTTCCTGGGGGGTGTGGTCATTGTCCTCCTGCGCTGGCCTCTCCTGGGCATGTTTCTAGAAACCTACGGATTCTTTAGCCTCTTCAAGTGAGTGCAAGTCCCTTTGCCCTGGGTGGGACACCGGGGCCTCTGAGTAGCCAGGGTCAGCCCACCAGGTTTGGGCAGAATGATTAGCAGGGTGTGCAGAAGCTGGACTTATCCCCTAAGAGATGGGAACCTCGGAAGGATTGAAAATGGGGAGAAGCATCAGGTAGACACTTGGAAAGGCCCCTCCAGCAGCAGGCTGAAGGATAAATTGGAGTGATCTGCCTGTCCACCAGCACACGTTGAGCACCTGCTGTGTGCCCAGCACTGTGCCCATCATCAGGGAGGACACACAGGGCCCACACTCAAGCTGAATGATCCAGGTGGGGAGGAAGGGCAGCGAGCTAACATCTGCTAGGCCCCGAACATGCACCAGCACCATCAGCATCTCACTTTGTCATCTCCACAGCCCACTGTGGGTTGTCCTCTATAGACAAGGAAACCAACACTCAGAGAGGCTGCCCCTGCCCGAGGTCTCACAGGTAGTGTCCAGAGGAGGTGAACTTGATCCAGCTGTCCCTGGCTCCTGGCTCCTCATCCCTCGGCCTGTCCCGTGTCAGCCTGGGCCTAGTGAAAGACACGGTGGGACTCACTGAAGATGTGTAGCCACTGTCAGGGCCAGAGTGTGTCCTACGGGAAGCAGGACCTGAGACAGGCCTTGACGGATGGGCCGGGTCTAAGAGAAGACTTGAGGGCACTTAGGGAGAAGGAAAGGGTCCTAGGGGAGGCAGGGGTGGCAGGGAAGGCTCCCAGTGTCTCTGTGGTGCATGGAGAGAACAAGGGTGGGATGGGGGTAATGAGGGCTGGGAGAAACGTGGCCTATGGAATCCTGGGAAGCAGCTGGGCTCCTAAAGTTCTCACAGGAGCCCTGAGTCTACTCAGCGTGGCCTTGAAGTCACCCTGATTAGCTGAATGCTGAGACCCCATAAATATCACATAGTGTGGCTTCTAGAAATAAATTTTTCTCACACAGGTTCTGCCATCCATTTATTTAATATTCAGACATTTGCTCAGAGTTAAATATATAAAAAGCACATACTATGTGCCCAATGCAGGGCAAGGTCTGGGGACATGGTGCTAAATAGGGAGAAACTTCCTAAGGACTTAAAATTCAGACAGGAAAACACACTCTGACAGCAGTCACTCAGACCAGGTGTTGAGACCTTAGGGCTGTAAGCAGGGCCATGGCAGATTCAGTAGTTCAAACCCCAAATCAACCTGGACAGAGATATTCTACAGCAGCATTCTGGGGGATAAATCAGAGCAATGAGAGACCCCAAGGATGCAGGCGAACCTCAGTGAACTGAGACCAAGAAAAGAAGAAGACTAAGGCAGGATTCAAATTTCTGACCCCTGACCTCTCCGCTACGCTACACACGGGGCTCCCTTCCCACTGCAGCCTCCTGCCCCATTGAGGGGTCACACCTGTGTCCCCAGGGGGCCCTGCAGGGCGTGATTGATGAGAGTGGGAGGCGGAGGCAAGAGGGAGAATGGAAGTGAGCACAGCCCCCAACAGCTAGCCCCACCTGCAGCCCAGGGGCCTGCAGCAGGTGGTGGCACCCTTCTGGAGAGAAGGCAGTGACAACAGTGAAAACAAACATTTCCCGAGCATTTCCTCGTGTAAGGCCCTAGGATATAGATACTATTGCTAACCACGTTTTACAGCTGGAAACAGATCCAGCGAGATTAAGGAATTTGCCCAAGTTTACACAGTGCTGCTAAGTGGTACAGCCAAGGTTAGAACCCAAGGAGTCTCACCTCAAGGGCCTCCATTCTTAACCACTCCACTGGGCTGCCTCTAAAGCATCAGGGGTGTAGAACCGAGCCTGGTCCTGTGCCTGGATACCTCTCTCTTGGGAGCGAAAGCTGGAGTCTTTCTGTGGACCTCAGCCTTGCTCCCCTCTGTCCACCCCTCCCAGGCCATCACTGACCCCTTCCTCCACCCCTCTGTTCCTAGGGGCTTTTTCCCTGTTGCCTTTGGCTTCCTGGGCAATGCCTTCAACATCCCCTTTTTGAGTGCGGTAAGTGAATTGTGTATGTGGCTTGGTGGTGGGGCTTGGGGGTGGGGGGAGCAAACAGAGTTGGTAAAATTGCTGCCCAGGTGCAGGGGACCTTCCCCACCTCCCCTTGCACTCCCTTCCCCAGGTTGGCCTGCCTCAGCTCCTCTTCCCTCCCTGACCCACCTCCACTTGACAAGAGCAGATGGGGCTGAGGGGATCCATGAGAAGCCATGCCTAAGAGGTGGGCATAGAGGACAGTGGTTATTAATAGCTCCCTATTAGAGCCACAGAAACAGAGACTCAGATAGTCTAGGTGACCAGCCAGAAAGTGGCAGAGATTTCTGTGGAGCTGGCTGAGTCTGGGTCCCAGACGTGGAAATGATGTGTGACAGCTAATGACTGCAGGAAAAGCGGTGGCAGATTCTGTCCTCTCCTTGGGGCAGACATGGGGCAGTCATCCCCAGTGCTTGCCCCCACCCTTCTCTGAAGCACCTGACAGAATACAGGCTTTCTGAGAAGCCCAGCGAGGCCCTCCAGCCAGTCTGCCAGCTGGGCCCATCCCCGCAACCCCCTCCACACCTGCACTTGGCACAGCCCCGACTGCTCAGGGCCAGCTTGGTAATAACTTAGATATTAAGTCTGCTCTCCACTCTTTGTCTTCGGTAATGATTCTTGGCTCCCACAGCTGTTCCAGAGGCTTCAAGGCACCAACTCAATGGTCTGAACAGCAGAGATGAGCTCCTTGAACTTGGATTATTGGTTGAGGGGGCTGTAAAGGAAATGGGGCCACCCTCTCAGGCCCGCACCCTGCACTGACTCATCTACGTGGCACACCCAAGTCCAGAAGGAAGGATGGCGCTGGGTGACTGACCTCACATTCCCAAGTCGAACCAAGAGGCCATCAGGATTGTTGGCAGCTGAGATCCAGGGCCCCACAGATACTGGACTGGGGCTGGTACTACATCCTGCTCTGTATTTATGGGAGGAAAAGCAAAGATTAAATCCCAAACTGTGAGTGCATCTGAGACTCAAAGTCTGTTTCTAGCCTGTTAAGGCCATCTCCTGACTCAAGGCAGGCTGACACACACATCATTCCATATAGCGAGCGAGGGGCAGGCCTGCCCTCATTGGCTCATTTTTATCCTGGTGAGTGACATATTGTGTTTGCAAGCCCCTGTTAGCAGGAGGCATTACACAGGAGATGGGTATAAATCCTGCGTACTGCGGGAAGCGCTTCTCAGCCACTAGGTGGACGTCTGCACAGCACACTGACCGGGTAGAGCCTGTGCTGGTGGAGTTTGCTGTCTGAGGGCGAAGACATGGCCTCTGCCTTCAGACAGCCCCAGCCTGACAGAAGAAATCACCTCTGTTCTAGGGAGCCCCTCATCCAAGGGTAAAGAGTATAACTGCAGGCCCAAGAAAAAGACGAGAGTCCATTGCAATGGATACCTTTAGTAAATATCTTTGAGGGCCCTCTATGTCTGCACTGAGCAATAAAGTGGGTGCTGAGGGTACAAAGGGAAGGAGATCTGTCCCTGCCTTTAACACAGGGTACACAGCAATTACAAGACGCTGTGATCATAGGTGCTGAAGACACAAAGGAGGGAGTAGCACCTTCCGACATGCCGTCACCTGGAAGTCACTTCTCTGCGGTCCCTTAGCACTGCCCACGTACCTCCACCTTCTAGAGCTACCACTGGATCCTGCTTTCTTAGACAGCTGCCTGCAGATCAGTCTCGTCCACCTGACCTGTGGGCAAGTAAGTGCTTAGTAACTGTCTGGGGAAGGAAGAGAGGAAAAAGGAAGGTGACCCCCATCACAGATTGCAGCCCAGGAGCCCCTTTCTGGTCTGAGCTGGGCTCATGCGGGGACCCAGAGCTCCTGGGTCCCACTGTGGCCTTCTCCTCTCCCTCGTCCCTTTCATGACCCTCACTTCACATTAGGTGTGTTGGTAGCTCTTGTCTGGAGGGGGACCGGTTCATACTGACCCCTCACCACACTCTTCCTCAAATAGTCCTTTTCAACATTGATTGGAGCATAGTGGGTCTCCTACTGTGTGGTCTGGGGTGGGGGGAAGAACAGAAAGAACTCAGAAAGCCAGTCTTGGAGGGTTCTGGAGGGGAAGAAGAGGCTGATTTCAGTGATGAGAGCCAGGAGGCGGGAGACAGCGGTCTCCCTCCACAGGGAGACAAAGGGAGGCGTATGCCTGGAGACGTCACCCTGGGCTTTATAAAAGGGCCAGGGATGTGATCAGAGAGCTGGCAAGAGCGCGGCCAGCTCCCTCCCTACGGGCATTCACCCACCTAAGTAGTGTCACCACCAGAGACACTGCGAAGCAGCCACCTGCCAGGATCGCAGACGGGACCCAGGACAGAGCCAGGTAGGCACACTGTGGCGTCCACACTTGGGGAGGGTTCTGCCCACGCCCAAGGAGGCTCCCCAGGTGGGAGCAGGAACTTGGTTCCAAGACTGTTGTGTCCCAGGCAGGCAAAGGGGCCTGATCAGTTGGCCAGATTATTCTGGGGTATCTGGGTAAATAAATTGACTTGCTTTGTATGTGTGAGGTTGGGACCCTCTCAAGGACTCCTCTTATTGTGGCAGGAATAATTGCAATGAATGAAATGCGATTCACTGCAATTATTGAATGAACTTTGTGGCTGGGATTAGAAGCCACAGGAACTTTTGGAGGGAGATGGGGAACCACTCAGGGTTCATGAGCTCAACGGGTCTCTTCTGAGCAGTTCTTCCAACTTATGACTGGCAAATACAAACCCAGCTAAAGAGCCCCTCACACCCTGCTAGACCCCTGCACTAAGAAGGTCGCCCTAGAACGAAGCCATCCCAGGAAAGAAGCCTCCCCACTTCAAACGCTTTCTGGCTATGCCTGAAATTTCTCTGTTACTAGGCACGAAAGCCCCTGAGCTAGGGGAGCCACAGAAATTACCCACAGCAGGACAGCCACTGTGGCCCCTGGGAAGCTGACGATTCTTTTCTAAGCAATTCATTTCTACCACATCTGTTAGGAGCTGGGAGAAGGCATGTGTATGTGTCTGTGTGTGTGAGTGTCTGTGGGGCGGGAACAAGTGGTGGGGAAAGCCACACCGCTCACATGGTGCCACGGCAAGTGCTATCTATTACGGGGGGATGGAGGTGATGGGGTGAGGCCAGAGGAGCACAGAGGGGGCCCTGCCTTCCAACCACACAGCCCACATACTGCTCCCTTCCTCACTCAGCCTCCTGCTTTTGCAGAGCATCCAGAATGCTCCATCTGAAATGCAAGTCTACACACATTCCTCTCTGTCTCAGACCCTCTGGGGTGAAGCCCCCGTGTGGACCCATCACTCCTTCCATCAAAGCCCGCCCTCCTGGCGGGCTACAGGACCTGCAGTTCCCTCCACGCCCGGGCCTGGTTGGCCTTCCTGCCTTCCGTATAAGCCTTTATTCATCTGTCTGATTCTTGCTCAGAAACTCAGCTCAGGGTCCACCCCCTGCAGAAAACCCACCTGGGCCCTCCAGGACAGGCTCCCATAGTCTCCAAAGACCCCTGTGTACTCACACACCTTTGGCCTGACATTTATGGTATTTTTATGTGGTCTGCTTAGGACTCAATTTCTTGTGCTAGACTTGAGATGAGGGTTGAGCAGCTGACAGCAACCCCATGTCTTACGTAGCACCTGTGCACCCTAGTGCCCAACACAGCACCCAGGCAGTACACAAGGAGTAATTTCCAAATTAAACTGTGCATGTACAGTTCAAAGCCATGAAAAATGATTTTATGCTCTTCTCTCCAATGAATCAATCCTTCTACTCCCTGCTCCACCGTAATGCAGGTGTAGAAAGCTGTGGTCAGGGTTCAGGGTGTCACAGAATCAAAGTCAACAGGGGTAAATGGCCATCTGCGGGGACAGTCGGTGGCCACTCTGACCCAATGGTCTCATTTTGCAGGTGGAACACCAAGCCCCAGAGGTGGGGGTGACTCGCTCCTGTCCCACGGAGAGGGCTAGCAGCCCTGGACCAGATCCAAGAGCTCCTGATCCCACCTCGGGATTCCTTCCCTCCACCCCATGCCTGGGTCCTGAAGGGAGCAGGAAGGGGATGGGGGAGTGGGGTTATGGAGGGGGCTGAAGGGCACACATGGTGGTCCTGACTACCCACCAGCCCCTCACCCGACCCCAAAGTGGCTCCAGCCTCCAGTCCGCGGCGCCTTTTGGCTCCACCTGCAGCTCTCCTGCCTCCGCATCATTTGTTTTCAATCATGTTCATTGGACAATCTCCAAGTGTCTGACGACTTTTTCGAAGAGAAATTAGACTTGGGAGCTGGAAGAGATGGGAGGGGGACAGGAAAGGAGATTCAGAATTCTGGCCACTTTCTAACCTGAGCAGTCCTGCCCCTCTCACCAGTAGAATCCCTCCTTCTTCCCTATCCTGCGAGGCCTCCAGGAAGCCCTCCCTGCTGATCCTCACTTAGCACGAGGTCAGCTTTGACTACACTGCGCAAGGGGTCTCAGTCCCATCTCCACCATATGTCTGAGCAGACTCGTCCCCGCTCTGGGGCCTCCAAGGGCAGGGCATCTCCACCCCTCACACTGGGCTGGACCCCAGGCCCCAGCCCCCAACCTGGGCCTGTGCCTGACCTCGTCCCGCTTCCCTCTCTCTGTCTCGGCTTCAGGACACTTCTAGGACCTGCGCCTTCTCACCAGGATGAGCCTACTGGCTTCTTGGCAGCTGATGCTTTTCCTCTGCGCTATCTGCTTCAGGGAAACCTTAGAAAAGGTGGCGCCCATGGAGAATCCTAGATCCACCGGTATGTGTTGTCTGGGGAAAAGGGCGGAAGGGAGCAAGTGAGTTGTTTCAGAACGAAATTTACCACATTTTTCAGATTATGGCTAGGGGGGTGATGTGGGTTAAACAATGTATTTAGTGGAAATACATTGTAGTGGAAATACAATGTATTTAGTAGTTCTTTTGGTGGCCCCATCAACCTTGGAGCTTAGGGTTGGCTTACCTGCCGTGGGCGGCAGAAGGCTCCCCCAGGTTCAGGTGCTTGCTGACCACCATGCTCCTTCCTGGTTTTCTCCCACTGTGTGCTCTACTCCACGCTAGTCACCTCTCTGAGCAGATCTGTTGGGGAGGCATTTACTATGTAAATGCTTCCTCATCAGTGTCCTCAGCCCCATTATGGGGCATTTGAAAAAACAGAACCTACCAAAAGGACAGATCCTGTCAACCTCATCGGCTTGTGATGGCACTGATGAGCTAGAGAGACTGAGACCCCGAGAGTAAAGATGCCCCCAGTCACTCAGTCAAATGCCGCAGAAGCCCAGCACGTGCGGGAGTTCCCCAGGAGGGTGTCTCTGAGTGGCCCCAGAGACAGCAGCGCTGCCCCCAAGTCAGGAGCTGTGGGGATATGACACTGCTGGTTCAGCTTTCTGGGCAAACTAGAAGCAGGGCTTAGCCCCCAGGACCGCAGCTCCTCTGGCTACGGAGCCGGGAGCATGGAGCGTATCTGCACATGTGGTATAACCGTGCCCATAGAGCATTCCAGAACAAAGAGAACTGGCCCCAGTGTCCTTTGCCAAGAGTGTTTTCTCTCCTGGGATCAGACGTCCTTTCTGGGTGACAATGACCTCGCCACTGTCCCAGGGACATTGCGTTTGCTGACTGTGTTTTGGCAAAAGGCTTTACAGGAGGCCACAAAAGGCGGCCCCAGAAGTGCTTCTACCGCTGGGAGAGCGGGCGTGACTGGGAATTAAACCATCGCCCCTTCCCATCTCAGCCATGCCCCGAGTGGCATGGGAGGGCCCTCCTAGGAAGACTGTTGTGAATTCTGGGCCACACCCACACCCCTCTTCTCCAAAGCATGCCAGGGCACTGAGGAGTGGGCCTCACAGCCAACCACCCTGCAACACGCACCCACTCACACACCGGTCTGCATTTCCGCTAATCTCTTGCCAGGATTGGCTGGGATTGTTGTGTACTCAGAGCTCATTGCACTATTTTACTGCCAAAATTATAGTGCACTTAGTGAGCCTTGTATGTGGAATGCCTTCCAAATTAGCCTTGTTAGCCCTCAGTATAAAGAAGAGAGATTATACCCAAAATGTGGGAAGTGAACTGGTTGGGGTGACCCTGATAATTTTCCGTTTTTCACTGAGTCCTTATATAGCTTATTTAGGGGGCTACCATTACCGGGGGTTGTGGGGGCACAATGATCTTAGCTTCACTTTCTTGGTTTCTGTAACTACAAGATTTTGTTAGCTTTTGGGCAGTTAACGAGCGTTTACTGAGACCCTCTGACGTGTGAGGCCCCCTTCCCAGCGCTCTGAGCAGTAAGGAGATGAGCGAACATGGCCCTCCCTGCCCAGGAACGCACAGTCCGGTCGAGGAGCCTGATGCAGAAACCGGGCAGAAGGCCAGGCAGTGAGCCGAGCTGAACTTCTAGCAGATATCTGAGTTTTCTTTATTTCCAGGCTCTACCCTGTTTGATTTCTAAAAGGAAGTAACTTATTTTTAAAAAAGATTTCATTTATTTATTTTTAGAGAGAGGGAAGGGAGGAAGAAAGAGAGGGAGAGAAACATTGCCATGACAGAAACACCAATCAGTTGCCTCTTACACCTGACCAGGCACTGAACCAGCCACCCAGGCACATGCCCTGACCGGGAATCGAACTGGTGACCTTTTCCTTTGTGGGTGGATGCCCAGCCATCTGAGCCGTACCAGTCAGAGTAGGAAGTAATTTCATACAAAAGATAGTGGAGATAATTCTGGGAAACATTTACAATCAAAGCTGTGTTGAAAGCAGGAGGAACACATGGCCTAACTGCCAAGCTCAGATGCCGGTGGTCCCCACTGGCACTGAACTCTGAGTCTCCTAGAGGCCGAGGAACAAATGGAAGGACAAGATGGGGCTTTGGGCAGGTGTTCAAGGAGGCTCTCCTGGCTTGGTCTCACCCTGTGGCTCTGTCCTAGGCCAGCAGCTCAGCCCCCTGCCGCTTTTGGCCGCCTGGGAGAAGAGCCCACTCTGCACGGCCGGAGAGAGCAAGGTGGGGTCCCAGAGGCCAGCATTGTGCGCGCCCCGCAGCCGCCTGATCCCAGCCCTGAGGGGCACAGTGCTGGTGCAGCGGGAGAAGGACCTGCCTGCCTACAACTGGAACTCCTTCGGACTGCGCTATGGCAGGCGGAGGGCAGCGCCCCAGAACGCTGCCCAGGGACAAGGGACTTCCAGTCCTGGATTGACAGGGCCTCTGGGCACTCAGAGCGGGAGAAGGGGGCAGGGAATGGGAGGGGGCCTGCAGTTTCCGGTACTGAATCAATAAAGGAAATGCCAACTTGCCCACCTGTGTGTGATTTGTGGCTAATTTTTGCAAGCCGTGCTGATAAGACTGTTCCCCTTCTCTCCTCAAATGGCTCTCTAGCTGGTTCTGAGATGCTTTTAATATTGAAGGCAGTGGTTTTCTTTTTTTTTTTTTTAAGATTTTATTTATTTATTTTTAGAGAGGGAAGGGAGGGAGGAAGAGAGAGAGAGAGAAACATCAATGTGTGGTTGCTGGGGGACATGGCCTGCAACCCAGGCATGTGCCCTGACTGGGAATCGAACCTTCGATGCCTGGTTCGCAGCCCGAGCTCAATCCACTGAGCTACGCCAGCCAGGGCAAAGGCAGTGGTTTTCAAACTGGAGGTGGTGAAGGACCAGGTTGTTTTTTCCCAGGGCAGATCACATACACACACACACACATTCTCTCTCAAAAAAAGTGAACAACTTAAAAATAACTAAAGAAAAGCCCAAATTAGATGCTGCTTGGGTGTTTCAGCAATATCACATTTCTAGCCCAGATGTCTCAATCTTGGACTTCCCAAAACCCCAAACTATGAGAAATAACTGTTTGCTCTTTAGGTCCCCCAGACAAGGACATGTTACATAAGTAGTATTCCAAAAATTCCGTAGGAAAAGAACACAGCAAAACAAAACTGGTGACGCAGCCGGATAACAACTGAGGTTTGGGAAATGGAGGCCTGGACGAGAAGGTTCCAAGGCCTGTGCCAGGTCGGGGAGCAGCTGGAGTTGGAGGAAGCCGTGTCTGTGTGGTGGAAGCTCTGCCTCCCAGAGAGCCAACAGCAATCTTGCCGATGGAAAGGAATCCGTAATTGCCCCTGGCCAGTTCCTGCAGCTCCCAGGGGAGCCACTGGAAGCCACTCAGGGGATCTGATCCTGTAAATATGAAAGATCAGGTCCTTGGATGGGGAACTACATCCCAGAAGAGGCTGCCAAAAACTGTTGTTCTTCCTACCAGCGCTCGGCCAGGCTAGACCAGGTGCGGTGGCAGCAGCAATGGCCTCATCAGAAGACCCCAGGAACCAGAGAGCCGGCCCCAAAGTCATGGGCCTTAAGACAGATCTGGACAGCAGTTCAGGCAAGAAGTGGGCCTACCATCAAAAGGCTGTCCTCACAGCTCATTATCAACTGTGCTTGCAGGAAACAGCTCTCCCTGGCAGCATCCCCATGCTGCCCCAAGCCCCTAGTTCCAACCTAGGACCTGTCACCCCTCCAGTGAAGACCTACATCTTGCTCTGTGGGGACATCCAGCCCCATCTGACCCAAGAGGCCCACTGGGTGGTGGGTGCCTTGCCCAACTTCACCCCCTAGTCAGCCTACTCTACCCCCAGGACACTCCTGAAGCCAAGGGGAGCCCCTTGAAGACAGTGCCTATAAGGTCTTCAGTTTGGAGAACAGTCATGGGCTCACTCAAAGCCTTCTCTTCCTGGGTCTGTGGGCAGCAGACGAACTGGAAGAGCCTGACCATGGGAGGAGGGGGTCAGCAGGCCAAGCTCAAGTGTCTAGGGGCTGCCATTCCCAGAGCCTATGCCTCTTTGCCAGGACCTGCAAAATGCCAGGAGGCTTACTTGGAGGAGAGGTATGAGGTTTGGGGAGGGGAGGGAAGAAGGGTTAAACAACCAAATAAAAATTATTTTGAACAGTGATCCCCAAAAATCGAGTTTCTATAAAATTTTCTAAATGCTATTCTCTTCATTCTTAGATTTGCAGGGCTGCCTTAGCCACAGCCCACACTGTGCGAATCCCTGAGCTAGGCCAGCAAGAGGCGGATGACTTAAATGCCTTCCCCTTCCCCGGGGAAGTTCTCAGCCAGTTGGACAGCTTCATCTGGAAGATGATGCCAGCCGCTGTCCTGTCCACTGAGGATTAAATGTCACCCCATCTTCATAGTCAGATCTGTGCCGGGCGCTCAGCCCCAAGACACAGAAGTACCGTTCTGTGTACAAGGGGTGTCAACGGGGACCTGGGCTATCCAACCCCCTCCCCACGGAAACCCTGGATGGGTCAAGTGCTTTACACATATCGCTCACTCCTCTGCATGCTTGTAACCACCCAGGGAGCTGGCATGGTATACCCACTTCACAGGTGAAAACCCTGAGGTTCAGAAAGATAACTCACAGCCAGTGGGAGGCAAGCCTACTCAGGGTTCTGATGCCAGAACTGGGCTCCCTCACTGCACTGTCATGCCTCTCTGAAATGGCAGGGTTTCCATATCAGTGGTGGTGGGCATTAGGAAAGGCATGTCAGCTTTGTGGGGACATTTCTGCAGGCCCCAATAGTTGGGGAGTTGGAATTTCTGGAGGGAAGAGTAGAGTTTGTCAGTAGGGAAACTCCAGAAAATCCCTCCTCTTGCCCACAAGAAAACTCAGCTGTTACTTGACAGCATCAAGCTAGCTCTGCATGGTCTAGGATGAAAACGTTCTTTCCCATAGGGTTATGGGGACACTTACCATCCTGCAAAGCACCACAGTATTCTTCCAATCATGGAAACCAGAACTCCATAAATTGGAGTCAGAGCTTGTTGCTATGGCAATGAGATAGGCTGCCATGGGAACAAGACAACCTGTCCCAGCCCATCTCTACCCTGAAACTGTTCCCAGGACCTCTCAAATTATCGATGCTGCTGTGAGCTCATGTCATCACATGGCATGACAGGGGGGCTGTTTTTATTTGGAAGGGCACTGCATCCCCTCAAGCACCCTGGGCTATCTCCACCCCAGGCAGAGGGATCATAAACCCAACACCCGTTTCGTTAAGTGAATTATCTCCTGCTCCCTGGATCAGTCTTTCCTTGGTGAAGACTGTGTGGTAGGAAGAGGCTGATGGGTCTACGAAATCCACTCTTAGCCAGCCTCATTTTACAAAATTCCTGGTGACCCCCCTCTCACCCTTCCTCAGAGTCTAGGTTAGACACATAGGAGGTGGAAGCGTGTGAGTGCACGCGTGTGTCGCTTCGGGGGCAGGAGAGTGAAACGTGTTCTCTGGCACGAGAGGCACACTGTGGGTGTGTGAAAGGCGTAACCACGAGAAACTGTACGCATGTCCACAGACATGTGTCTGGGTGACCCCGTGTCAGAGGGTGCTCTTCTAACTACATTTTGGGCCTTATAAGCTCCCACTGCAGCCCAAGTCCCTCCAGGATGTCCATTCTAGCTGACTCAGCAGGTAGCGGGAGGAGAGCTGGGTCTGCCTGTCCCATGCTCCTTTCCCCAGGACTACTGCCTGTGAGACTCTGGGCTTTGCAGTTCTTGGACCACGTCTTTGGTTTCATGACACTCCCAGCCTGGCTCTGAACCCACCCCCTGGATTGGAGGGAGGGTGCAGGGCAGGTTGGAGGCGATGAGGGACTACGAGTGTTGCGGGCACCAGGGACTCCCATTCCCCCTCCTTAGACTTTCTGAGTGGGCTGAGAGCTAGGGCACAAGGTTCTCCTGTCCCAGCCCCAGTGCTTCCCCGAGTTCTCCGTGTCATTGCTCCTTCCAAAGGGTCCACCCACACAAGACAGCCCTGGCTGCTTATTAAACTGCATTCTGCGTCTTTCCTTTCCTCTCAAGGCCCCATCTGCTCTCTCTGCTGAGCTCAGTGCCCCCATCTAATTGAAAAATTCCTCAGAGGAGCCAGCTGGAGCCTAAGCATGATGTGGGGCGGGGCACAGGTGGAACAAAGGCACGTCCATTTTTTTTATCTTCTGCTTCCCCATTTCCTTCTTATGAACAGAAGCAGGACTGGGCCAGAGATGTTTTGCTCCCCAACTCCAAGCCTCAGTAAGTCCAATTCCCACCTCTTTACCTCCTTCCCTAGGGCAGTGACCATGGCAACTGTTCTCCCCGAGACTAAGGGTGGCCAGGCATAAATCCATGCCTGTTTCAAAGCAGCATAATCAGGCTTTTCCTGCGACCAGCATTCTCTCCCCCGGCCCTTGTCTTCTGCTGGCCACTCTCAGACTTGGTCTGAACACTGGATCTCCTCAGGGTCATCGTACAGCAAAATGGGATTTGGGGCCATTTTTAGAGAAACCCTGAGCTCCACTTGTCTAGAGACACCGCCCCCAGGTCCCTGCCCCCACTCCACACGCCCAGCCGTGGGATCTGAAGAGAGATGCCAGCGCCGGGCTCCAGATGGATTTATGTATCTCCTGACGTCGTGCGTCTGCTCCACTGGGAAAGGGCAAGTACCACGCAACCCTTCCCTCTGCGCCTCCTTGCTCCACTTCCTTTGACCTCGTGGTGACGCAGCCAGGGGCCCGGACATGGGATCCCGGGGAGCCTCTGTGAGAAAAACTGGACCCCAGGGCTGAGGGGACTTGGGAGATGACCTGATAAGGGTCCCTACCCACTTTCCCTCCCACCCCACAGCCTAGGGCCCTGGAAGGCCTAAGTTCGGGGAGGAGAGCCTCTCTGGTGGTTCCACCTCCCCTGTCACCTTCTCCCTACCCTGACACTAGAAATGGCCGAGTAACAGGTCAGAAGACACAGGAACCTAAAATCCCAGAGCTCTGTCTCAGGCCAGAGCTTATCACCTCATGGGTATTCACTCCCCTGGGCAATGCTGGCTGCTAGGTATTTCTTCCTTAGAACAGACTCTCTTGGCCACTCCTTGGGCCTCAGGCTGCACAAATAGGCCTGCGTGGCTCTGCTTCCCTTGGAAAATCCTTCCAGGGCTTCATGACCCCCTGCAACCAAATGGAGAAGGTGGACCAAGAGAAGCACTTAAAAACAGCAAGGAACAGCTGCCTCTTGCCCAGGCTCCGAGCTGGAATGTCAGGAAAAACACAAGAGATTGTTGTTTCTGGACCTGTTACCCTCTGAGGGGGTGATTTCCTTTCCTCTCCTCTGGTCCCCTGCAACACTGGTGTATAATTTGACCATGCCTCACATTGTTCTCTCTCTGTCCCAGTGCGGTGATTCACACCTATTCACACTCGTCCCACTGCTGCACTTGGGACCAGCATGCACTGCACACACTGGCAGGAGGCGAGAGGCAGGCCTGTGGGGAGGGCAGAAGCCTGGGTTCACAGGGGGCCCTAGACCTGCCAGCAGGACCCCTTAGCCCTGCCTTTGCCATAGAAGAGAGCTATTGACCTCAAATATATGTGAGGGTCTTGTGCTTTGCACTGGATGTCCAAACTACAACTGAGTTAGGACTTAAAAATTTTCTTCTCCCCTCCAGAGAGCTCTGTGTGGTTAGCTGCACTCTCTGCAGCTCAGCCCCTGCTCAGCACCACTCCTGTGAATCCCATTGGCTCTGCCGGTCACCTCCGATACCCACGGCCACAGAGCGGGACTAGCAGTTGCAAGGTGGGGCACTCAGCTTGCCCTTCTCGCAGCTCTCTGAAACCTCAGCTTCCTGTCTGAACAGTGGGGATGACAGTGCCCACTTCGCAGGGCTGCTGTACTCCCCAGCACACTGGGGGTGCTCAGTGGGTGCTCAGTCAGCTGCTGTGTTGCTAGAGTTCTGACGCAGCTTCCAGGCTGACTCCATCCCCTCACCTGCTCTCTATCCCCGCTCCTTGCTCCTTCTGCTCTAGGGTTAGAAGAGAGGGCAGGGAATGGAAGGATGGGAGGTCAGTCACTTTCACTGGCCACGACAGGTCATAATCTTGAGGGGGCCTGTTGGTGAGGACAGAGACAATATCACCCTTGAGCCACTCTCCTGAGATCTCTGATGGACTCTCCATCAGATGAGGGCCTCAAGGGGGAGACAGGCAAGCTTCTGGGGCAGGGCACCCATCACCTGGGCAGCTGGACCCACACGTAACACAGGATATGATATGGGAGATGCAAGTGTCCACTCTGCCACTTTCCAGCTGTGACTGAGCGCACATTACTTACTCCCCTCGGTCTTGATTTCCTCCCGTGTTCCAAGGGTACTGGTCCACTCAGCTCCCAGGGCTGACGTAGACATGGGAAAAAGACTCCTTCTTCCAGGCCCTTGATTTTTGCCTTGGGCTCCTTCCCCTCTCTCACTTGCCTCTGTGATTACTGGACTTGCAGGTCTCACCCCATCACTTGTCAAAGGCCGTGGCTTCTGGCTTACCGCCTCCCTCCACCTGGTACCCTTTGCAATCCTCCAGGGTGACATCACCACCCACACACACAGTGACAGCCAGCACCCTAGCTTCTTGGTTTCCTGAGTGTCCTCCGTGCAGGGGCCTCACCCCACTCCACTCCACTGCAGCCATGCTCCCCCACATCCTGCTCTGGATTTGTCATCGTCACTGCTTCTCTGAAGAAACTATCTCAAAAGCCCAGGTCTTGACCAGCTCTCTGCCTTCCAGCTTTATGCTGTCACAGTTCCCACCACCACGGCTCTTTCCCCTCACCTGTCTGGGTCCTCCGCTTCTTCCAGCTTGCCCATCCTGTCCTCTCCTGACTTCCCCCCATACCCACCTTCTAGTCCACAGCATCATTCATTAACATTTTTGCTAGAACCCTAGGTCCCTTTGTCCCTCATCTTTGATCACCACAACTGGCATCAGCCCAGTCCTCTATGACACCAGCCATGTAATTTCCCTGTCTCTGTCCCCAAATAGCCAAGCACTATGGCAGTGGCAGGAGAGGCAGAGAACAGAGCAAACTGGCTTCTTATAAAGCCATGATTTCCAGCCATCTTAATTCCTCGCCCAAATCCTCTTAGTGTTCCTGGTCAGGTTCTTCCCATCTTCCACATTCCATAATTATTTCAAACTTTCATCATCTCCCTCATGCCTCCAAGTCCCCTCCCATTCCCAACTCCAGTAGAAGTCCTTGCTTCCAGAAAACAGTCACCAGACAGAAAGTCCCTCAGCCTCCAATAACAAACAGATAAACTATGGATGTCACACGTACCCAACTCCCCTCCTGCCCCAGTGTGTCCCACCTGGGTATGCCTGCCGTCTAGGGAACCCTATTGCACTGGTCATCCCTTCCTCTCAAAGGAGACCTTTCCATGCCTTCAAATAGAGTCAGCCCCCTCCTATCATTAGAAAGGGGGAGAAAAGAGGGGACAGTGGGGGAGGAGAAGAAAAAGGAAGGAAAAGGAGGAGGGGAGGAAGAAAGAGAGAAGAGAGAGAGAAACCCCCTCACTTTGTCCTTATTCCTCTCCAGCTATCACCTCCTTTCTTTCCAGCCCAGCTTCTCAAAACAGCTGAACTACGTGCACTGTTTCCACCCCTGGCTGGATTCTGGCCACCTGTACCACCGAAATGGCTTCACCAACAGCATCCATGGCTATGTGTCTAGGTTTTAATCTATCTCCTCTGCCCTGGTGGCAGCACCACCACTGCTCACCATCCCTCCGTACCATTCTCCTCCCTCTCTCCAGGGACACCTATGTTTCCTCTCACCTTCTGGCCTCTCCTCTTTGGTGTCCTTTGCAGACTCTTCTTCCACTGCTGGTCCATTAAAGCTTGGAATCTGGGCCTTCTTGTTCTCCACCCTCTTCCCCAGCTACGTTCATTTCTATCCGTGGCATCAGCTACCAGTCACGAATAACACACAAATCTTTCACCCAGGTCTATACATGCACCTGCCATCAAACATCACTCCTGGGATATCTCAAAGGAACTTCACTCTCAACAGGTCCTCAAACTCATGGTCTCCCCAACCTGCTTTCCTTCAGAATCCTGGTTCTCTCCCATTGTATCCCCTCTTTCACCAGCATCCAGCATCCCCCTTACTCCTCATACCTGACCCACCACCCAATCCTGCAGACTTTATTTCCTGAATTTCTCTCGGCTCCATCCAACCTTCTCTGTCTCCACCATGCCCACCATGCTGGTTCAAGCACCACGGCTTCCTAGAACTGGTATAGCCACATGACCCCGGGCCGTTCCCAAGTCCTTGCTAGATAGACCACACTGTCACCAGTTTTTTTGCAAACATATTTAATTACATCATCAGTCTCTCCTTCACGTCTTCACCCACTGCTTTTAGGATAAACAGCATGGAGTTCAAGAACTTTTATGGTTTGACACTCTCTTCAGCTATGTAATGAGTTCTAGGTCACACTGCCTAAATTTATAGGCTGACTTCATCACTTATTGTCAGTGTGACCCTAAGAAAATTACTTTCTGAACCCTCCTATATCTTGATTTCCTCACCTTTAACATGGAGTAATAATGGTGCTTCCTCATAAGATTGTTATAAGAATTAAACATGCTCTGGCTGGTGTAGCTCAGTGGATTAAGCATGGGCTGCAAACCAGGCATCGCAGGTTCGATTCCCAGTCAGGGCACATGCCTAGGTTGCAGGCCGTGGCCCCCAGCAACTGCACATTGATGTTTCTCTCTCTCTCTCCCTCCCTCCCTTCCCTCTCTAAAAATAAATAAATAAAATCTTTTAAAAAAAGAATTAAACACATTAAGCACTTACTTAAAATGGTGCCTAGCACACAGCAGTCTGCACACAGTGAGTGCTAGATCTCCGTACCCTCTGCCGCCCCAGCCCCGCCGCCCGCCTCACCCCCTCTCCTCTCTGTGCGGCCACACTATCTCATCTTTAGGCGTTCTTCTCGCCACTTTCCCTCTCTCCTCGGGCCTTTGCTCATGCTACTCCCATCAGAACTCTTCTCTTCCCCTCTTCGGCGATTCAGTGCCTGCAGGTGCAACCTTCAGATCACAAGTAAGTTCCTTGGGGGAACCTTCCTGGAGTTCCCTGACGGGTACTGGTCATTGTTAGTACATTGGGTTGGCCAAAAAGTCTGTTTGTTTGTTTCCATAAGGTAGTAGTTCTAGGAGCATTTACTTGTCTTTAACTTCGTTCAAACAATTTTGTTAGATTGTATTGTGACAGATGTCACATCAGTGGGCATTTAAAAAAACCTATCAAAATTGGTGATTTTTTTGTGTAGCCACTTTAACATTGAAGTTGGAAGAAAATGCACAACATTTCAGCACATTATGCTTTATTATTTCAAGAAAGGTAAAAACACAACTGAAACACAATAAAAAATGTGTGCAGTGTATGGAGAAGATGCTATGATGGATTGAACGTGTCAAAAGTGCCTTGCGAAGTTTTGTGCTGGCGATTTCTCGCTAGACGATGCTCCATGGTCACGTAGACCAGTTGAAGTTGGTAGTGATCAAATAGAGACATTATTTGAGAACAATCAACGTTATAGCACACGGGAGATAGCTGACATACTGAAAATATCCAAATCAATAGTTATTAGTGAAAATAAACAATGTGCCTTTTATTTTACGGAAAAAACTAAATGGACTTTTTGACCTGTCCAGTATTTTACGTTTGTGTTGTGATGAGAACACTCTGTTCCCACAAGAGCAGAAACCATGTTTATTTTTGCCACCTTTGTGACTCCAACATCTTGAAAATTGTTTGACAAATCATAAATGCTCTGTGAATACTTTCCAATGAATGAAAGAGCACAGAAACCTATAGGATTCTTAATTAAGTCAATCTGACGAGACCGACTCCACTGCCAGCCACCGTGCCTGTGAATTCTCCAGTCAGAGTTTACACCAAGACATACCAAATTCTCCCATCATTTGGTGGGGGTGTTATAGTTGTGGAGGCCCAAACATTCATTAGTAGACACGTTAGCAACAGAGATGAGCTCCTCTGATTAAGTCTTTGCTGTCCCCCCTGGCCTGTGTGGCTCAGCTGGTTGGAGTGCTGCCCCATTGCCCGGAAGTTCAGCAGTTGGATTCCCAGGCAGGGCGTGTACTTAACCTAGGTTTCAGGTTCTATCCCTGTTCAGGGCGCATACAGGAGGCAACCAAGAGATGTTCCTCTCTCTCCTCCCACCCCTTCCTCTCTCTCTAAATATCAATGGATATATCCTTGGGTGAGGATTAAAATGATAAATACAATAAAATCTACAGAGGGAAAATTTTTAAAAAGGCTTCACTGCCCATAGTTGGTGCAGAAAGCGCTCTGTACTCTGAAGACACAGAACAAATACTAGAGTGTCCGAGCAGGAAGGCACCCTGGGGCGACCAAGCATCTGCTTCATTGCACATATTTAGGAACTGAGGACCAGAGAGGGGAAGGAAGGGGTCCAGTGTCACATAGCGAGCTGTGGTAGAGTCAGAACTAGAAGTTGGAAAAGCAGCTGCCCCACCTCACTCTTCTGCCGAAGCCTCCCCGAGCCTCTGAGAGCTGCCCTTCCCTTCCATCAACACTAGGTCCACAGGGGACAGGGTCCCTGCCTGTGGTTCCCTGCTTCCTGAGGGCCAAGCTCGGTGTACTTCCCCATGGCCTCTGCTGACAGACACCTGGAAGGTGGCAGCAGGGAGGTCTGGGTCTGTCAGGAACAAGCCAGGAGTCACCCTGTTCCAGGTGGGAACAATGAGATGGGGTCTGGCAGAAGCCAGCTGGGGCATAGCCAAGGTGAACACAGAAGCTTCAAGGGCATGGGGGTGGAGCCTTGCTGGGGGTTGGTAGCTCAGGTTGTATGCCAATCCCAGCCCTGACTTTGCTCATGAGCCGTGCTGTTTCTCATCGGCCTCTGTCCCCTCTGGTGGTCCAGGGCCAGGTCAAGTCCATGCTGCTGCCGTCACTGGGTACAACAGTGCATTCCCACAGCCCCACTTCCTCTAGCTCCTCTGCTCCATGTGGGAAACCTGCTCACCCTTCACCCACCTAGCTCAGTCCCATGGGTGGTTTGTTACTGGATGCCCTGTCATCTGCCCCAGGGCAATAAATCAGGGCAGAGCAGAACTGCCACCGTCCCAAGTGTGGAGAGTATAAAAGAAGGGCTCTGGGAGCCACAAGGCTTCAGTGGATGCCCAGGAGAGCCAGAGACCCAGAGGAAGCATGGACCGAGGGAGCAGAATGCCTCACTGGGGCCTCCTGCTGATGCTCTGGGGCTCCTGCACCTTCAGTCTCCGCATGGATGCTGGCGCCTTCCCACGGTAACTGGAGTGAGGTGGGGTGGCGGAGGCGTACGGGTTTCCACCTTCCTAGTAGTCCTGGCTTTCGGATATGTGATGTCATTCAGTCCTCACAACCAGCTGGGCTGGGAGGTATAGTCCCACTCAGAGAGGTCAGGCGACTCGTCCAATGTCACACAGCCAGTAGTGGCACTAGTCAGGCCTGGAAACTGCCTTTTGCTTCCTGCACAGAGCACCACACTAGGCGCTGTGGGGTCTCAGGGAGGGTTAAGGCAGGCCTGCAAGCTCCTTGTCTGACTCTCAGGAAGGGTGTGCTCTGGTGAAGTCTGCTAGGGAGGAAGCACGAGGCAGTGCTTAGATACAAGGCTCCTAGAGCTGAATCGTCTTGGTTTAGGTTCTGTTGCACCAGCAGAACTACTGTTAGTAGCTCTGGAACCTGGGGCCGGTTACTTAACTTCTCCAGGCCCAGGTTTACCGTTTTTACAATGGGGGTAATAACAGCACCTACTTCACCAAAGCTGCTTTGGAGACTTAGCGACATAGCCCTCAGCACGATGCCAGTGCGCGGGCAGCCCCAGCTGTCGTGGTGCTACGGTGTGGGTGGTCACAGAGGTCAAAAGACAGGCTTAAGCAGCCCAGAGGAGGGAGGAGAAAGACTAACTCACATCCGTATGTGGTGCCAGGCTCTGGGGGAACAAGCAATCCACTGGGGCCACAACAGGGAGGGGCAGAGTGGGACAGGGCCCCGTGGAGAGAGGGGTTTCTGTTTGGTGAGTGCAGAGGGACCAGAAGATCTTAGGTAAAAGGTCAGATTTTACTGGAAGTAATAGTTGCTAAGCCTATAAAATGCTTAGGGTTTCACAGGATTGTTTCATATATCTTATCTCAAATCATCCTCCCAACAATCCCATTTTACAGGTGGGGACACTGAGGCTCAGGGAGGTCACTGGAGGCCAAACCTCGATGCGCACTGGGCCTTTTGTTTCCAAAGCCTCTCCCCTGCTCCCAGGCTCCCAGAGAGTAACTGGGTTTGGGGGCATGGGGTGAGAAGCTGGGGGTGCCTGGGTGCAGCCTCCACCCCCAGGGTAAAGGCAAAGAGAGGTAAAAAATAAAAAATCTCCCTTGTTCTCTTCAAAAAGAGAAAGAAACTTGGATGGGGCCAGGAGTGAAGAGGGGATCAGGACTTTGGAACCCAGCCATAGGGATTTCTGCCACCCGCTACGGCGTGAGCATTATGCCAGCTGCTTTGGGAGACCTGAACACAGAACTCCATATTCTCAAGGCGCGTTCATGGCCTTTTACATTCACAGTTTACATGTATGGAGCTGTGGGCAGCTCATTTAATTGGTGCAGTGATTCTTTGAGGTAGGTGTTACCGTTAAGTCCCTTTGTACAGAGGAGTTCACCAGGGCTCAGACAGGACCCAGAGAGGTTAAGTAGGTTACTCAGAAGTATACAGGGAGTAAGGAACTCAAGTATGTCCCCACCGCCACTGTGCTCACCACCTCTGTGAGCAGTGCTGGCGGTGAGCACCCAGGGAACACGGGAAGGATCCCCAGCACAGGTGAGGCCGGCATGAGCTGGAGGGCATGGGCAGGTGTCCTGGAAGTGAGGGGAATGCTGGGCTCTGAAGGGTTGAAGGGTGAGAGAACTGTGGGGGTGGGAAGGGGAGGAAAGGAGCTCTCTGAAAGGGCAACACTGAAAGTGAAGGTCTGGAGCGGAGGCTGTTCAAATAGCGGAAAATGCACCCTCTTTGGGGTCATGCCTTTTCTGCTCCTCCGTTTCCCCATCTGTAAAATGGGAAAAATAAAATTACTCACCTTGTGGGATGGCTGAGAATCGAATTAGATCATAACCGCAAAAATACTTGTTGAATAGCAAACTGTGACATGACAGTTTGTCCGTTAAAATATCACACTGACAGGCATATGAAACATGACTTCCACGTGGAACATAAAAGTGGGATTCATACTGGTGGGCTTAATGGGGTGTGTAGAATGGGGGAGACTGTAAGCACAGGAGGGCTGGCGGCTGAGGGATCCTCCGTCCACTGGACTGCAACCCGGGGACCCCCTTTGCCCACTAACAGTGGGAGGCTTTGGCAAGCAGCCCTCATGTCAGAGCACGGGGCGCTACACGGGAAATGCAGGCTACGCTGCTGTGAGTCCCCGTTCCAGCTGAGCCACCTCATCCTGTGGACCTCCATTTCCTCCTCACTGAGGACAACCCAAGTCTGCGGTTGTCACGAGGGTTACGTGGCAGTATGGCAGCTCAGTGTGCTGTGAGTTTTTCAGGTCTCTAATTCTGCCTCCCAAAAGTGGTAGGAAGGTCTCAGGAAGAGGCCAAGGGACTGGGGTTAGCCTCAGAAAGACACATCTTTCCAAGGACAGGGTGCACAGGCATTCTGGAGATGTTGGCCTCTCTCCCTCTGCCCTACCCAGTTGCTTGGTCCACTGCACCCCACCGCCCTAGCTGGGCTCCTGCCCGGGTCACCGCCGTGGAGCCCCTCAGGCTGCTGCGGGTGTCTGCTGCCACCTACAGGCCTCAAGTGGCACTGCCTCCTTCTGTCCCGCTGGAGGGGACACTCCCACCCAGCCTAATCTAGTTAGAGGGACTATCATAGTATTTCCTTCTGTCGCCTCCTGGACCGGGCTCCTTCAGTGCAGCAAGGACCTTTATCTTTATATCTCTAGTCTCCAGCTTGGCGCAGGCATAGAGGAGGTGTTCGACGTGTGGTTATGAAATGAATGAATGAATGAACGAACGAACGGCTTTGCCCTGATCAAAATTAGACAACAGGAGGAAGGTAGTTGAGGGGTATTCAATACTAGTGCAGGTGACTCATGGAGGTTTGTAAATTCTTCTTCAGAGGCCTAAGGGCACAAGAGTCATTCTTAGGTGCTTGGGCCTAGGTTAGGGGTTATGGTCCTAGATGGTCCAGGGACTCCCATTATTGTAGGGTAGTACAGAGCTCTTCTCTTTTTCAATCTTCACTCCGGGCCAGGATCTTCCTCAAGAAAATGCCGTCCGTCCGGGAAAGCCTGAAGGAGCGCGGTGTGGATGTGACCAGGCTGAGGGCTGAGGGGAGCCAGTTCTCGGAGAGACTGTCGTTCAGCAACAGCACGTCCCCCGTGGTCCTCACCAACTACCTGGACGTGAGTGCCCTTGCTCCTGCGCTCGCCTTTCTCTCTTGGGCCCAGGGCATTCTCCGCTCTTTCTGGGCTGTCTTTGACCGAGTTGCTGAGGAACACTAAGCACACTACCAAATTCCCATTTTGCAGCTGGAAAGCCTGAAACACAGAGGGCAGGTTAGGCATGGAACTCAGGTATGCAGACCCAGGAGTCACTGGTGGGTAGGAGGGGTGTGGAGGGTAGGAGGAGAGGGGTGTGTGTGTGTGTGTGTGTGTGTGACCTTATATGCAGGTTTCCGTGGCCGGGCTCAGCACAAACCACTGCTTCCTGAGTCTGTGCTTCCTCAAGGGGTGGGGGCCTTCCTACTTTGTTTCCAGTATTTTCACTTTGCCCTCTTGTCCCACTTGCTGGAAGTCACAGACAGTGCCACGCCTTCCATCAGAGGCTGTGTGATCTGCCTAATTCCACCCTGAGCGCCAAGAGGGATATCAAGCCAGACCCCAAGGCCCAGGCTCCCCAAGTCTCTCCAGCTGCCTCTCTCTTCCATCCCTACAGACCCAGTACTATGGCGAGATTGGCATTGGCACCCCACCCCAGACCTTCAAAGTCATCTTTGACACAGGATCGGCCAACCTCTGGGTGCCCTCCACCAAGTGCAGCCCTCTCTACACCGCCTGTGGTGAGCCCCTGACCCCTGCCTGGGCAGCCCTGCCTCGTGTGCAGCTAAAACCCACCTGCTGCCCCTGGCGCTCCTCCTGTCTGCCTCTGTTCCCGCTGCCCTGGAGAGGAGGGAGGAGAGTGTCCTTTTCCCCCATGTGGCCATCTAGGTAGAACAACAAGCTTCAGGACACCCCAGGAGGCCATTTCGACCCTGAGACCCTCCAGGCACTGGGCTCTGCCAGCTCTATCCTCAGTCAACGACTTACTGAGTGCTTACTATGACCAGAATCTTTCCTTACCCCAGTGTTAGAAATTACTTTAAAATGCTTCATTTGAGACAAAATTCTCAGACATAGGCACCTAACAGCGGCCCAAGAAACATAGTCCCTGATTGGTAAAACACATCTTCCAAGCCTCCCACTGACCTCAGGACCACCTCATCCCTGCACCTAAGTCCTCAACCACTCAGGCCATACCCATCGGTACCTGCCTTCGAGCCCCCGTCTGGACCTCTCTGGGATAGACCTCAGCCTTTTTCCCTCCGCCAGAGATTCACAGCCTCTACGACTCCTCGGAATCCTCCAGCTACATGGAGAATGGGACCGAATTCACCATCCACTATGGGTCCGGAAAAGTCAAAGGCTTCCTGAGCCAGGACACGGTGACTGTAAGTGAGACCAGCCTGGGTCATCTGACCCCCTGTTCTTCTTGTCCCCAGACCTTTCTTGTCACTCTAGGGTCCATACGTGGGGAAGGTATCACCCAGTTCACCTTGGAGTCTGGGGACAGGCTCTGCCACTGGACAGAGCAAACCTGAGCTCCTGGCTCCACACTGGGTGGTTTATAGAGGCTTCTGCCTCTGACTCACACATAGGGTTTGTCTGAGTCCCACAACCTCCGGTCAAGTAGCCTGCCTGAGGTACCCGGCTCTGAATGAGCCTTCACCAGACCCTAGACTGAAACCAGAGTCAGGGTCAGGGTCAGCAGTACTGTTGGCATTGTGGTCAGGGGCAGTTTCTGGGTCAGGCATAGACAGGTTTCTAAGGTCATGGTTAAGGCTAGAGTTTAGGATTAGGGCCAGGGCCTGGTTTTCTTTTCCATTGGGCCTGTGTCCGACCCTTTCCCCATTCTAGGTTTTCTCCAGCCCCTGCTTTGTCAGAGTTAGGGAAGGGCTACTCATGGACCCCGAGAGAAAATTGGTGGGAACCCTTGCCCCTCTGTAGAATCAGGGTAAAGGAGCACAAAAGGCAGGCCTGGCTCTGCTGAAGAAACCCTTTAGCCCACAGTGGGGGCGGGGCACTGAGACCCAGTCCTGCTGAAGCCAAAGCTGGGCCACTGGGGAGGGGGTGAGGGAGCTCCTGGCATCTTTTCCTATTACTACTAGCCAGTACCACCTTCTCAGTCTCTGCCCCTTCCAGTCACTGGGCAACTTCAGTTCTCTGTAGACGCAACAGCCTAGATGCACGTTAGGAATCAGGATACATGTGTGGGGGTTGGTGAAGTGGTCTTACCCCAAACTGCTATCGCTGGAGCATGGGCATCCCTAAGGGCCCCAGTCTGGAAGCCTAGACTAGCCCCGGGCGGGGAGTGGGCGGAGGGCTTGGTCTCCTCTGGTCCTTCCTCCCATAGGTGGGTGGAATCACGGTGACTCAGACGTTTGGAGAGGTGACGGAGCTGCCCCTGATGCCCTTCATGCTGGCCAAGTTTGACGGTGTCCTGGGCATGGGCTTTCCTGCACAAGCCGTTGGGGGGGTCACCCCCGTCTTTGACCACATCCTCTCGCAGAGGGTGCTAAAGGAGGATGTCTTCTCTGTCTACTACAGCAGGTGGGCCTGGACTCCGGGGTAGGGGCGGGGAGAGGAAGGAGGCAGGGGAGCTGGCAGAGTAAGAGGAGTGCTGGA